>WHPX01000447.1:0-222500 GCA_011057435.1 Actinia equina
CATTGGCTGAAAAACGATCTCACGCCAAAAAAGAAGTGAATATCATTAAATATTAGGTTCTTGTGCCAAGAATCCAGCGTAAGAAGAGTATAATAGAGACACTGTACAGGTCGAAAAAAAAAAAAAAACCAAGCATTAACGATCATTGATAGAAAATCAGTCCTCCACGCACCTGACACGTCGTTGTCGTAGATTTTGAAATATAAATCGTTCAAATGTTCTGTGTCCAATTTTGGCCAAGCACAAGTGAGGTTTTTCGGTGAAATGTTACCTAATAGATCCCAAATATTCGAATTCAGAAACTTGGGCCTCTCTTGGAAACCCATTTGGGACATAAGTAAAACAACTTCGAGACCTGCCTCTGAAACGCTTTAAATTTTCTACGCGGTTGAAGTTTGTTTAAAGTTCGAAGGGGTGTGTTCAATTTTCACGTGGTGACTTGTTACTACGATGTTTATTACAAGTGTTAAAATGAAAAAAAAAGGAAATTTCAAAAACTGGAACCCAAAATCGGCAAAACAAAAAACTTGTGTAAAGTCGATTAAGGTGAAAAAGAAATCGTGGAGATTAAGCTTAAAAAGTTAGATAATTCTTTTTTTGCGTACGGGGCCTTAATGTGGTTATAAAGGATTGACTTTTTCCAATATAAAAATTTTTCATATACATATTTTCGTTTTCAGGGTCAAAAAAAGCGAACCTATTCCAGCCCAAAGATATCAAAAAACAAAATTAACAATAAACCATAATCAGGGTGTAATCAAAAATGAATAATATTAGAGATTTGCTCAATCTATATACGATACTTTAATGTGGAAGATTTACATTAAAATTAACTCTACAGATTCCCAAATCTCGGGTGGAACAAATTGAAACAATTTTTTCAAAGCAAACCTAAACTCTTTTCTTCGATCGAGAGGGCTGTTATCTACTTCAAATTTAACGAAATTGAGGGAATGACTTTAATATTAAAATGTTTTAAGAATTTTCGTTCTCAGGAATTAAAAGTCAAATTGATGCCGGTAACATTGAAACTGGCTTTCCCTATTAAAATTCCTCACGCGGAGAGCAAAATGCAACGAGAAAAAAAGAAAACAATTTTCTTTCAGGAACTAGTACATGTACTACAGACTAAACATTATCAACGCAGTAGGTTTGTAAGAAAGCTGCTCTCAGCGGAAACATATTTATTTATATATTTTATTGTTTCTAGCTTCCACACATTAGCTCTATTAATACTTGCTAATAAGAATATCACTTCATATCTGTTACAAACTGACCTAAGGACTATTACTATTACTACTATACCCAAAAGGTCACCGTTCAAACAGTAGTAGTATTGTATATACAAGTATATTAGAGGGAGAGGAGAGAGAGAGAAAAAACTGAGAGAGCACGGAGAACGAGAGACAGACAGACGACAGATGGAAGCGGCTTTCATTCAGAATGGTAATAGTTTGATTGATGTCCCCTTACCCCTTTTTAATTCCTTGCGGCGTTAGGATTCATCTTTCTCCCACAAGTGCTGTTCGTTCAAAGAAACAACCTATAGGTCAGAAATAGAACGTACGTTTAACGCGCGGCGTTTTTCTTTATTCTGCTATTCAAAATGACCATAGCCGTAAATAAATCTCTGGACTACACTCCGAAAGTGACTTCGTGTGAAGTGTCGGCGAATCCACAATGTGTCTTCTATCAAATAAGGGACATTTTTCTGGAATATTGTTAATTGTTGACCTCGCAATTTTTTTCATAATCTAACCTAAATTGTAGTAGGACTGAAAAATTTAATGCAGTCGTTGTCAATAGTTTTCAATGACGTTCTTGAATAATTTGTGAAACGTGCACAAGGAAAACCAGAATGGCAAACTCTGGAATATCTAGCCATGAAAGACACGAAAAAATATAAAAATAATATAGTCGAAAAATCCATAAAGTATCTAATTGAGCTGTTGATATTTTTAGGCTTCAAAGTTAACCTCAAATTCTAGGTTTCCAAACTCCGTTTTTTCCAAATCCGTTTTAACAAATTCGATGCAAAAATACGAAAGAGTGACATAAGTTGTTCGTGAACTTTCTATTATTGCGACCAACCTGGTGATGACCAGCCGCATTCGAATGAACTTTCGCTTGGTGAACTTCAGTGAGCTTTTAAGCACGGTTGAAATTAAAAAGATTATTAATAATATTAGTATTAAATATTAGTCAGTACAAGTTTTCTTGAGCCTTTAGGGTGAATGTCTATATAGAAAGAAAATACAAGTAGGGCACACTCGCTGACGTGCCACGAGAAAGCATCCCACACCATAGAAAATACAAATGCATAGATTCAACGCGCGGCGCATGATGGGAAGAAGAGTGAAATACCAACGAATATACGACTTTTTCTGCATTCTGTTTGGCTGTATTCCTATTGTGTGGCATAGAAATTAAGTATATCAGATTCACAGAGAGTATCACGTTTATTCAGGGCTAATGAGCACGAAAACTTCCCCGAGTTATTGAGTGTTTTAGTTACCTCGAGTTGTGTTTCGAAAACTCGCAGAGAAGGTAGTTTACTTTTAAAGCTTGAATTCATTTAGTAATCTACCTTGAGCGACGCCGCTTAACTGGCACAATAAATAGGATACATAAATCAATACCTATCCCTAAGTAAGGCAGTTTTTTTCGACTGACGTTGCCGAAGAAAGATTGTATAATTGAATTAAGATAGTGTAATCTTAAACAAAAATAGTTGTAATTGATATGTATATATTTAAAAAATCGAAAAAAAATTGCTTTGGATCGATAAATGATTGTGAGTTATTTTGGGTTGCTGAGATAGCAGTTGAAGTGTCAGTAGAAGGGCATGCAATCGGCGGAAAAAGAGCTGGTCAGCGGCTGACATTGAGAGGATTGTAGAAGAAGGGCGTAAGGATAGTGTGCCATGGGCGAGTAGAAAAAGTCATCGGAGCAAGGTAAAAGTCGTTCTTTACGAAGACGAGCTCGTCGGTTTGAAAACCAGACCTGGAGAAGAAAACACAAAGAAAGAAAATAAACAAAACATTAGGTTTTCAAAGCTGAAGAGAAGTAATTAATGAGAGGTTTTCAGAAAGGAAATTAAGGGCTCTATTAAGCGAAGTCTGCGGATTCAATAGAGCCATGATCAACAAAGAAAGCTGTAGTATTTTGAAGAAGGGTGGGTATCTGAGCTAATTCAGGGATCACAGTAGCAAGAACTATAACCAAGAGGAAATACAAGAGGTATATTTTGTAACGACTCTGGAAAAGAAGAACTCAAGCTTTGATGTACACATCATGCAGTATTGTGACGCGC
The DNA here is from genome assembly GCA_011057435.1 of Actinia equina. Lineage (NCBI taxonomy): Eukaryota > Metazoa > Cnidaria > Anthozoa > Actiniaria > Actiniidae > Actinia > Actinia equina. The sequence continues at coordinate 3,314 of WHPX01000447.1, forward strand.
AATGATTATAGCGTTGCGTGAAAAGTAAAATCCGTTGATCTGATTCAAAACTTTTCTGTGACTTAATTGCCATCTGGCTCGATGTACATGTAAGATTAAAGCATGCTGTGATGAAAGAGAGAGGGATGATTAGCCAGTGCACCTCCTGAGCTTTAAGACGTGGACCGAAAACCCGCTTCACAAAAGAAGCCAATTGCTTTCCCAGATTCAATATTCTAATTACTGAACGTCGGACTTCATGTAGTTATTTATCGACGACTTCAGTTTTCAGGAAAGTTTATTTTGACATCTGAGTTTTTGTGTTTTGAGGAAGGATAAACAGATGGGAATCTAGAACTGAGAAGAAGAAAAAGCCTTGGAACATTGATATCAATGGTCCCGCCCAACATTTTCAAATAAACTGGCCGACACTAAACATTACAGGCAGCAAAAACAAATGAATTTCTATTTTTATTATTGCGGGCTCATATAGAGAGAGCATCTGTAATCAATTAATGGCAGGGTAATTAGCCTGAGAGTTGGGAGGTTTTGAATGATCTAGCAAAGTACTGTGTTGTAAGCTGCACCCGACGGTCCTCCATGGGCTCACATCTTTGTGGCTTTCATATTGGTATTATCTCTAAGCTCGATACAACACGTTTCCGCGCTCGGTTCACTTGTGTTGCCTAGTCAACTGACATTTCGAAAACTAGGTATTGTATCCCTTAGTACAATGAACGGTGTCATGGAAAACTCTTCAAGGCATGGCAAAATTACATTAAGAAGCATATTTGAAAACGTTGGCCATTGTGGTAGAAAATGTGTCCCTCCCTCTATGTAGGTGGGTTCCATTCAAGAGGCTTAAAGAATTCATCACACAATTCCAATTTGGATTCATTTTAATATACCACGAGTTAATAAAAGAAATGTTGTCCAAGATCAAAGAGAGAAAGTACTCAAGCTCAAAAGAGAAAATATAGGGGTGATTGTTCTACAAGATACAAGAGGCTGTGTTTTGCTGCATTAGTTAAAAAAGGCTCCATAACGCGAGAAGTGGAAGCAACAAAAGTTAGTAACTATAGTAAGAAAATTAGAACTAAAGAAAGACTAGTCCCTTAATCTCTGGATATTAAAGATTTAAAACTTGAATAGAAAGAAAATAGGATATTTAAATTTATTAAGACAGACACAAAGAAAACATTTCAAAATGGGATAACAAATGAAATGATCCTTTTGGGCAATAATGTAATGAATTGAATCACTACGTCAAGCGAGTGTTCAATAATTCGGAATTCTATTTTCGTGTTAGCCGTTGATAAAAGATTGACGGTCTTTTCAAGTAGAAGAATTAATGTCATTGCGGTGAGGTTAGCCAATAAATATATTTTATCTGCCACAAGTTAAAGTTTAGATGGGATTTTCATTTGTGGAATAACGACAATGTAGCGATACTTGAATTCTTTGAAGAAATCATTAAACTTTTACGAGTAGGTGTTGGTACGACAGATACTGAAGCTTTCTAATCTGAACTCTTTTGAAACCTTATTGTATGGTCATATTAAATGGCCTTGTGGATTTAGGAAACGTGGAAGGGTTCTAAACTAAGGCCCCAGACTGAGCCATGAAGAAGAATAAAGTTTTTTCGATTAAAGAAGTATTTTCAGTAAATTATTTAGCCTGGCACGGATGAAACCAAAAGTGATAAATCGTACGTGTCGTACCTTTGTCTGGTGTACCAATCCCACAATGCATCTGCAAACCCAGCTCTTCGTCCACAATCTAGTCCTTGCTTTCTATCCATTGGCAATTTGCGCAAGTGTCGCCTAATTGCCCTAATGCGTTGGCTATTAAAATGTCCCATGCAAATGATGATTAGCTTCATAAATTCTCGATTCTGTTGTCTTATTTTTCAGCCCAGGAAACAATGGTTCTTTCGCTGCTGGCTTCTATCAACCACAGCGGAAATAGCTTGGTATAAACCGAAAACAACCCTGTAGATAAGAGTACGCGATGTGGTAGCATAATCAACTCAAGCAACACACTAATTTGGCCTCAAGATAGGGGGATAGTTAGATAGAGGAAAAAATAGAACTCAAGTGAGGCAGCTCTTAAGATCGTCATCAGTTATTTTCTAAACAAGTACGAATGTAGAGTGATTGTCATCTGGCGCGTTGCAGGCATATGACAAGCGTATCCGAATATTTGTCAGATAATGACTTGAATCACGAAAGAAAAGAAACGAAATATAAAAGAAAGCTGAAAGGAAGAAAAAAAAAACGATGAAAAAATAGTATTAATTCTTTTTTTAAATTAAGTTAGTTCTATTTTAGCTCAATATTGATTCGGTCATAAACAAAATTCCATTTGTGAAAAAAGGACTTTAAAATTAAAATGTATTAAGGCTTCATAATTAATTCCAAAGATTTCTCAGTTCATTTTCTAGTTAAATGTTTTCAACTACGGCTGGTGTTTTGATGTTTCTCTTAAATGTTTTGCAATCTTAAATTTTTTCCCTTAAGCCGAAAGCCACCTTTGGAATAGACGTTAAATCTAATAAGTTTATTCCATAAAAAAACAATCTAACTCAATCAGGTTATTTTCAAAGCTGAACTATTTCAAGGTAGTTGATAACTGTCAGACCTGACATAGGATATTTGTAGATAACTGAAAGATTGAGCACCTATAACGCTTCCTCGAGATAAAGTAAAGCACTTCAGATTTGACGATTCATGGTTCATAGTAATTTCGCCCAAAGCAAATCGGAACTGATTCTCAGATCAAAATTGTTGAGTTCGCTCTAGGCGATGGTAGATTCGTGAGATCAGATGGTTAAATGAGCGAAACGTAGCGTCAGTGATTGATGTAAAGGTGTGAAGAAAGCTAGTTGATTTAGCTTTTCTTTTGTGGAGTAAAAAAGAGGCGTGACTTTAAGAGTGCATAGGGGCGGATTCCTACCAGTTTAAGGCCACATTACAGACACATTTACCCAAAAGCTTTCTTTGACAAAAACTAACTAGGAAACAAAAGTTTTAAAAGGGTTTCATTAAGATGTGAAGAAAAAATCCTCCGGGCGATCTTCACGGATATGTCGTGAGCATTGGCATAAAAATATAGGAAGATTTACAAAAAAATACTTCACTACTTCCGATCTGAGGTTTCTCTTAAGAACAGCTTTAAAAGACACTATACAACCTAGCTAACAATAACTTGACTTAGGGGAGACTTTAAGACAAAGACTTGAGCGCACACGATTCCGAAATGATGCGTTCATGGGTGAATTAAATTCGAATTAACAAACGCGAAATAAATGTTCGCTAACTAGGATTTTATAGCTCAACAAAGAATAAGGTTTCATCAACGGGAAATTTGAAGTTGAATTAACTTGACATTAAAACAAAAAAAATTCGAGAATCTCGAGAATCAATCGAGAATTCTCGTTTTAGTTTTTTTCTAACCTTATTTCAGTTTCGTTTAAGTAATTTCCTTCGACTTTATTACTAAATAAACCAGTTACACGACACTAAATGATCTTTGCAGTTGTTCTCTTAGGATTGTTCGTAGCAGGAACTCCGTAGTTGGTCTTTGAATCACTTTGCTAAATGTCGAGCAATCTGTGTTTGAATCACCTCTAGATTTGCAACAAACCAATTACTCCTCACCAAACGTAACCCAGGGATTTAGTTCCTCCTGGACTAAGTGGGGTGTTCGTCTAAGCAATCTTCTCGCGTTTTTCAAACAACTTAACGATATTATGATCTATTAAATCGAAAAGGAAGAAGCCCTACTGCCAATGGCTTCGAGTGATACAATATCCAACTGATAATTTCACCTAGTTTTTCATAATTTCACCGGTTTTCTTTTCGCTTCTCCCTCTATTTCAACTCGAGTACACGTCGCTTCCTTCCTTTACCGCAGTAGCAAACTGATCATCTCCTTTGAAGTTCTTCTTCGAGTTACGCTAATTTCTATGAGCAAAGTCTGAGAACTTTTCACTCAAAATAAGTCAATCACTCTCTGGTAGCTATAAAGTGAATGCAACTTGCTTGAAAAACGTTTCGAGAAACTGTGACAATATCACAAGTTTTTTTTCTGTTTGACATTTCATACTATGGTTGTGAATTTTTGTCATTCGTATTTACGGAAAACTATGTCTTCTTTATTTATAAAGTATGTTCTCTATATAAACGTCTCTATAAAAATGATAACGAAAGTAAATTACGATTCAAGAGCAAAACAAACATTGAAAATGACTTAGGATTTCATTGAATCTTTCAAAAGATTTCCCCCATTTTTTGCTAATACTTTAATTTGGTGGTTTTATCGATGTTAAAAGAATACCTGAACTCTTGCCTCGCTTAATCCCAGGCGTTGTGCTAGCTCTTCTCGAGCATAGATATCAGGATAGTGAGTTTTATGGAAAGCCTTTTCTAGTTCCTCAGTCTGTGGCATCGTAAAGCGAGTTCTGCTTCGTCGTGGTTTGTGAGAAGGCAGACTCAATTCAGTCCTTCTTTCTTCCTTTGATCTCTTGCCGTTTTGATTTTCCTCTTGAATATCTTCGGGGGGAAAAGAACAAACAAAGAAACTTTAAAAACAAGAGATATGGAAGTGGCTGATTGCTATCAGTGGACGGTGCGTTGCCTTAATGTAAGTGCAAAGATTTCCCTGCATCTTGAAATACACCCCGAGGCTTTTGAGGACGGTTCTCTGTTCAAGAAAAATGTTTAGACGCTTTTTAATGTATTGAAAAGAGTTTTTTTCCTCTCTTGTTGTCGATGTTGAAGACTGGAGTTTTAAAGTTGGAAAAAAACGCCATCTCTGGTATCAAATAGCGTAATCATTCTCCAAGCACCACCCCCTAAACCACATGCCGCAAAATGATCTATCGTGACTAGGAAGATAAGAAAAACAAAACGAAAACACTGCTCGCTTACTAAGGAATAAAAATCTCAAAGTAGCTTTATTTTTGAATGTTGACGAGACAAAGGGGTCGCCCTTAATGACTTTACCACGACCAATCTTCCTATTTACATGGTGTTGTTTGCATGGTCAGAGCGCGTCCAAAGATCGTTTCTTTGCTACAATAAACCAATTGAATCGATAAATGCAATACTCTTTCTTAAGTGTTTTAGCTCTTTGGTGTAGCATCCATAACAAAGACAAACTGTCAAAATCGTCATCTCTGATCAAACACACGTTTAATCCAACGATATCTCCTTAGTTCCGACTTCTCTTTAAAAACTTAAGCCGAATACGCCGATTTCAGGGCCGTTTTGTTTCGTTGTCTTTATTTATTGTCTAATATGTCAAAGTTATATTTCTTGGTAATCCATTGAATCACTAGTGACTCCCTAAACTTTGTACAAAGTTCAAATAAAAACGTCTCGACCTACCGCTTTCTTCGTCACTGCTTTCAATACCTTCAACTTTACTCTTGTCTTCATCGGAATCGCTTGAGGGTAGATTAAGAATATTGGAGATTGAAAACGGTCCAGAAAACCTCGTTGATCTTGGATTTTCTTTTTTGTCGGCATCTCCGCTGGTACTCTTCCCACTAGGGCTTCCTATCAGACCGTTTTTTCTCGCAGCTTCATTTTTGTGGAACTTGTTCGCACAAGTCTTAATAACTTTACTGACAGCTTCCAAAGAAGGAACTGTTAGCTTTGAGCAGGCTTTCTCTCGTATCAACCGGTCTCTCACTTCCCATGAGAATATATCCGGCTGGCCTTGAACGTATTCCTCAATCTTGGCCAAAACTATTTGCGAGATTTCTTTTCTCTTGTACGAGGGAGATGCACCTGGTTCAACTGAGCCTGTTTCTTGATATTTGTTAAGAATCTTACTAACACAACCATGGGAAACTCGAAGCTGTCTACTAATGTCACTTGGGCGTACTCCTAGTCGTGCTAACTCGATTATTCTAAGACGCAAAGGTTTCGGAAGGGGTTTGCCGTTAATAAAGAGGCCACCAAGTTGATTTATTTTTCCTTGGCCTGTCATGGATGCAACTGACGCAAAATCTGCAAGCAAAATCCAAAATTGATGTTCATACAGTTTTATATGTACTGGACACGATATCCCTACTTATTTTATATAGCATTGTAATGAAGTCCACACAAAGAAAATTGAGTTCATTTGTTAAGAAAGTGTGTGTTTTCCCGTTGAAAGCCTGTTAACATTCTTCTTAAATTAAACGCGTTGGGGTGTCGCTCTGACTAACTTCAAGTTGGCATAAAAACTTAAAATGTAGTTGGAAAGGAATAATTTTTTCTGGCTGTAAATTATAAACCCTGGAAAACTCCCTCATTCACGTTATCTAGAAAATTGATCAAAGGGTGGTCGATAAATTAATCCAAGATTGTAATGTCACTGCACTTCAAACCATTTCGTGTGCTCTTTTCGTTGACTGGTTTTCGATACGGATCTGACTTCCCTCGAGCACACACGTGAAGGGAGACAAAGAAACGGTTTGCAACAAAGCGTGAATTGAAAGGAAAAAAAGCCATCTTAATTCACTGTCTATGCATAAGATTCATTCACACAATGACAGTTCAATTGGCGTGTTGACATTCCGCGGAACGCTGCGATATTGGATGGAGTTTTCAGTGTTGGCAACTAGTTCACGCATATCTGATATAGCTGAGGGGTTTACCACTCGTTAAGGGAAAGTTTAACAGCTATTCTAACTGACGCCCTCCTATGGAGGGGACAACACACTCTTATACATTTGACCCAGCATGAAGTCGATGGCTCTCAAGATTACCTTGGAATATAAGCGCATCCATATCTTGGTCTGGAGTGAAGTCTAGTCCAGTGATGTTGCCAGTCTGAAGGCTTAGCATCAGATGAGTTCGAGAGGAGGATGGCGAGGATGAATTGACAGGGAATCGATTCCGTCTCCAATGGAGTTCACACACAAGCAAATGATGGAAGTGATCCCCGTGAAATCCAATTTAGCACGACTTAGAAAACCATTCACGTGCTCATTGAACTATTTGTTTATCATTACCGCCGACATGTTTGGCTATCAAAGTGATCCAATTGAAAAGATCGAAGATTGCGCTCTGACGTCATGTCTAGAAATCCACCAATCGCGATGCGTATCGGCTCATATCAACCCAGGCCCCTGGGGGAGCAAAGTTTTTTGTTTGAAAAACGACAAACTTTGTGTATGACTGTAAGACGGTGCGCAAGTGCGCGCTTAATGTGTGTGTCCTTCCCCTTCCTTAACAAACACCCTAGAACAAACTAACAAGTTCAAATAGAAATTAAACATGAATTGTACTTATGAGAACCGATATTTCGTTAAGCCAACGATTTATTTTTCAATTCATCCCTCCTTCGTCACACGAAAGACTTCCAAAACCAGACGCCATATATTTTTCCTCGTAATTGTCTGCTTCCTGCACACTTCAACATCAAGAGGGCCAAGTACTTACGTCCGTTGATAATCGAGCTTGATTGCTCCCGTTTTAAGCCAACTCATTATTTTTTATTTTCTATTCTACGCCTACAAACCACTTCAACACGCACATATCAAACATATTACATATTCAAACGTTAAAGTATCATTATATTTGACATACACAAAACTATGTAATTTTTTTTTTAATCTAAAAAATAAGATGTGATATGCGAAAATTTGATGTTATTGGTGTGGTCCAAAAATATAAATTAGAAATCAGTATTCAAAAAGAAATTCTGACCGTTTAATTGAAGCGATTTTGCCGGATACAAGCATGACTTGGGGTATCCTCGATAAGCCAGATAGGAAAAGCACAACTTTTGGAAGATTTGAAAAGGATAGGATCGACACTTGAAAAAATATGATAAAATACATCGGTAGACTTTAGAATTTATGAGTGGAATGATTTCCTGTCTTACAGTAGAATGGATGGATGGAGTAATAGAACGTGGGTAACTTACTGAGTTAGGTTAGTTGGTTTTGGATAATTGATCTAAAGTAAGTACGTGGATGGATGATTTAAGGAGAGTAAGTTGATTGAGTGGTAAATAGGAATCAGATAGATAGGTAGTGATTGATGGGTAGGTTGGTAGGGAGGGGTGGGTAGGGAGCTGAGGTTGAGATGGTGGTTATGTGTGTAGGGAAGATAGTATGAGTGGGTATGGAGATCAGTAAAATTGGTAGGATGTAATATACGTTGCTGCTAAGTGGACAGGGTTAATGGGTATGTGAGAAGGGGTGGTGAAGTAGATTGGTTGGTTAATGTTGTAGGATGGTTGATTAAAAAGGTGGTAGGGTCGAAGAAAAGTAAAACAGTAGGTATGTATGTAGGTAGGAAGATACTGAATAGGTACTGTGGTTGGTAGATTGTTATAGGTATAGGTATGTAGTTGGGTTGGTAGGTATGTGAGGGGGGTGAGTAGGCAGGCAGGCAGGCAGGTAGGTTGGTAGGTAGGTAGGCAGGCAGGTAGGTAAGCAGGTGGTTGGGTAGTTGGGTAGATGCATGGGTAAGAGGGTTGGCAAGTAGGTGGGTAGTAGGTAAGACTTCATTAGGTAAATATATAGGTAGTCAGGTAAGTAGTTGGGTATAACTAATTAGTACTATTTACTAAAGGTATACTTAAGTACCCTCTACTAAGATTAGCTTCATCAAGCTATACGAATCAGTGCACATATTCAGAAAACAATAAAACTCTATACTTACTAAGGCAAGCAATTCAATTCAATATCATATATCTTTTTTCTTCTCTTTAATGAATTGGGTTTGAAATTATTTTTACGAAAGAGAATGAGTAAAGGAAACTTAAAGGAAAACTATCGGGTAAAACTCACAATCATATCCCAAAAGAAAAAAAAAATCCATTAAAATTTAACACGAAATAACAAAATACAAACACACAGAGAAACGCACGACACACCTGATTTCACACGAACCCCAAACCTTACAAACTAACATAAAATAAACTTAAGAAATATTAAAAAAACATCGATAAAAAAGAAAGATCCTTCAGGGAATGGCAAAACATTTTTCGTCTGTCTATGACAAAACAAACAATTCAATTTGGAATAAAGAATTTTACCATTTTGCCCCTCGAGGCAACAGGCTTTCATCGCCATTTATCTGCCATTTTCCCATAATTTTTTGACACATCATTAATTTTATTCGTGTAATCATTCTTTATCTCTCTTTTATTTTGAAACAAAACTTCTGGAGTTATCATTCATACTTCTATCATTTCTTCTAGTAATTTTATCTATTTAATATTTCATGTTTTCGCATGGATTTAGGAAATTTTCCAAGAATTTTTCGCTTATTATTTGCGTTATTCAAGGTGTTTTTTTAAAAGCTTGAACTGGATCCTATTTTTCGTCCACGCATTAGGCAAAGAATCTTGACATTTTTAAAAAGTATTTAGAACATTTTCCACGGAGTTTTCGCTTGCTTCATAATGTCTTTTTTGTGTTTCGTATAAGTTAGAACAAATCCATTTCCCCCCCTTCAATTCGCAATGAAATTTTGGCCGCTTTTCACGGATTTGAGGAGTTTACATGGGTCTATCGCTTCATTTTGTTGCTTTTTTCGACGTGTATTCTATACAAGCTAGAGTAAATCCACTCTTTTGTCATCTACTTTGACAAAAAAGTTGGCTAGTTTTTACGCGGACTTGGTGAAAAAAATTATTTGATTCAAAAAAACCTAGCCTCTTAACCATTAATTAAACCAATGCCCATCGATATTTGTTTATTTTAACCTAAAAATATACCTAAATAACAATTAAAATTTCAAAAATTTTAAGTCAACAAGTTTTTATAAAATACCCCTAATTTTATTACTATGAGTCGTTAGAAGCAATCGTATGCTTCTTAAAACTGAAATCTTCCCTTAAATCTAATCAAATTGAAGTACTTAAAATTTAAATGTGATCAATTGCGAAAAATAACAGAAGGAAAAGAAAAGAAAATTGTCTGAAAAGAAATAACCAAAGAAATAAAAAAGCAAAGAGATATTTTATTTTTGATATTAAGTTTTTGATTTCTAAGGGTGAAAGAGCGACGCCTTTGGCATAAAAAATGAATTTTTCTTCGATTTTGTGTGTTAATTTTGGAGGTCATAATAGGAACGAAAAACATTCTAGATAAGTGTTAGTTTATCTTCAATATCCTCATCGAATAATGTTATATATAAATCTATATTGCTAGTACTATTTCAACATTATGATATTAATTCCATTTTGCTTCCTGTTTTAAGATTCTCAAAGTTTTAGACAAAAAAAAAATATCCGTGTTTGTGGTAAACCGAAATAAGGAAAAAGATTAGAATATAAATACAGTTCAAATCTTGATTAGAAAAGTTCGTCTTCTTTCTCTCTTTTCTTTGTAGCTATTAAGGTTTATTTTTTTGGGGGATAAATACAAAGGACATCGGTGTTTTAATAAAGGAGAATGACAAAAAGGTAGTTAAAGTCGATATATCAATAGTAAATCTTTCTTTCTTCCTTTGACTTCGTGTTTTTTATCTTAATTAAGTTTTGCGTTCACGGGGCTTTTTGCTAAGAGGTTTCTATTGAGCGAGAAATAGAAAGAAAAACGATTGAGCCGAAAAGAATTAAGAAAGAAAGAGAAAAAGAAAAAAAAAAAAAGGTAAGAAGAGAGGAGGAAATAAACGAGGAAAAATGGAAAAATGGAAAAAGAAAGAAAGAAAGAAAGAAAGAAAGAAAGATTGAGAGAAAGAAAGAAAGAAGATTGAGAGAGAAAAAGAAAGAAAGAGCAAGAGAAAGAAAGAAAGAAAGAAAGAAAGAAAGAAAGAAAGGAAGAAAGAAAGAAAGAAAGAAAGAAAGAAAGGAAGAAAGAAAGAAAGAAAGAAAGAAAGAAAGAAAGAAAGAAAGAAAGAAAGGAAGAAAGAAAGAAAGAAAGAAAGAAAGAAAGAAAGAAAGAAGACCGTGATTACTACGAAAGTACTACATTGGCAAGACTTGATTTATTACGTGCTGAGTTCATTATAAACACCAATTAGGAAACTTCCCTTCCACGAAAGCCTACTTCCTTACTTCTATAAACAACTTCAGCTTTCTTCACCTTTAGGCATGTTTGCCGTTTTCTTTGACTTGACTTTGAAGCTATTCCTAAGAGAAATGTTGGTGTTTGTATTTCATTTGTCGACGTTTTACTTCATTTATTTGTTCTTCCCGTCCGCGATAAATGGCTAAGTCGTGACAATAAATATCGAGACAATTCTCTTAAACTTACCTCTCCCCCTTTAATTATTCATAATAGGCGGTTATTTTGATTTTCGTATTTAGCCCCAGGAAATCTTCAATATTTAGACAAAAGATAAAGTTCAAAAAAAGCAAATTGGCAGGCCAGAGTTGTGTTATCAAAAATATAATTTAAGCATCATTTATAACGTATTTAGATTGTTTTCCTACTCCAGCTATTATCAATTAGATAAGTGAGACTTTTTCATGTAAACCAAGTCTTAAATTAATTAAGAAACTTCGTAATTTACTCATATTTGATTACATTTTAGAAGCAGAAGATGAAAAAGTACTTTGTAATGCTCTTTGTAATTAAAAAGAAAGAGGATTTACTCGCTATAACTGTAACTTGGGAGTAAGCTAGAGAGGAAATCTTTTGGTAAATTTATTAAATTAAAATTACGCAAGCCCAAGATATCTAAATTCTCTGTACTATCTTCTTAAATCTTAATAAAGAAAATTCCCAGTGTTCGCCAGTTGTCACACACACACACACACACAAACATTCGATTGAGCCATGTTGCTGCCATTGATATTACAAACACGTACTTGGACGTTGGTTCCATGATTTCAACCGACTTTTATCTTACAACAAGCAACATTTCTAGGCATTTCTCTCGTTAGAAATTTTTTTTTTTAAATATAAAAAAATGCGTGATAAATATCGTTCTTTTTTCTGGTTTATTTTATCAGTTTTTTGAATTCGCCAAAACACTGACTCTAATTTCCTCGATCAAGAGTAGTAAGTTATTTGCCAAAATAATTCATTGAGTTGAAGGAGTTTCTTCTTAAACAAAACGGTTTATTGTTTAATTGGCCACGTCTTCAATTAGAAATAAATGCCACAAATAAAATGCCACAAACAAAATATCAAATTGTTTTGTTTCGAAGTCTTTTAAACAAGGGGAGCTTGTATCTATTGATAGCTTCTTCATATTACGTCTATTGATGAAATAATTCTTTAGTATTTCACAGCTGGAATACGAAGCTTTGCATGTGTTTACTGTGGTCCCGGATAACAATGGTATCTCGCGTGCTGCACGCGAGCTAGGCAGGAGGGAAATATTTTCAAAGAGTAACCATTACCAACTTAGCTACGTGGAAGGAAAAGGATTAATTGGAGGAAATATGGAAACGAATCAGTGGTTTTGAAGGAAAGGACACGCAATTTTAAGCTGCCGTTCGTATATATGTACTAGTTTATAGGAATAATAAGATAAATGAGAGAAAAGATAGGTCACGAGATAAATTTAAGAAGAAATATTGGAACAAATTACGATAGTTTGTAATCCAAGCTGTCCATCGCACATACTGACTGTATACGTTTATAGGAATGATAAGATAATTAGACTAGGTAACAATAAAGTCACGAAAAATAAGAATATTTAATCAAATTGCATAGTTTTGAGGGAAAGAAACATGCAATTGAAGCTGCCTTTCGCAATGTATTTAATCGAAGCTGCTATTCGTATATTCTGTACGAAATTATAGGGATAATAGGATAACTAGAAAGAGAAATATGTTGGAGAAAAATTAAATAAAATATTGGAACAAATTACATAGTTTTGAAGCATTCTTTTCGTATATTTTGTACAAGATTATAGTAACAATAAAATAACTGGAGATAAAGTATGAGTCACGAAAAAAATAAAAACATTGGAAAAAATTCCATAGTTTTGAAGGAAAGAAACGTGATTTAAGCTACCTTTCGTATACAATGTATAAGGTGATAGAAATAACCAGTTAACTAGAGGAAAAATTAAGTCACGAGAAATTAAAACTATTCTGTATATAGGAAGCAAATTATAATAGTTTTAAAAGCCGAATAATACGTAATAAAGGTACGTTTCGAATAAAATGCACAAGATTATGGAAATAATAAAAATAGCTATACAAAAAATTAAAGTCATGACAAAAATCAAAGGAAATATTGCAACGAATTACCGAACGTTCCAAGGGAAAGAAACATGCAATTGAAGCTGCCTTTTGAAAATACTGTACAAGATCATAGAAATATTGAAGAATGAAGTAGGGAAGAAAGGAAATATAGGATCAAATTACTAAACGAGCAGTTCTTCGTATAATGATGTAGTACAAGATTATAGGAATAAAAGTGGGAAAAATGAATAGAGAAAAAGATAGTGAAGTGATAGGAATGAGAATTGGAGGAAATATATCAATATCCCAGTCACCCAATGTGAGCTGCGTTGGTAAGTTCTTTTAGGAGCTCCGAGGGTTTTTTTGGTCCTCCTGTTTTACCTTGCTCCTCTCAAATCAACCCTTACTTATTCAAAGTGGTTAGAGCTGTATGCTCTGGGGTCATACACTGGACTGTATAGCGGCTGCGAGAGGCGCCTTCACATACTTTCAGTTCGACCCCTGTTGAGCTGCGCCACTGCTGTACATGCGACAGTGATTAGCGAGTGACGATCGTTTTTTGTTTTCTTTAGAAGCAAATTACGATAGTTTTACTAATGATATAGTACAATATTATAGTAATATTGAAGAAAGAAATATAGAAATAACCTTTTAAAGAAATATAAGTTATGGTAATATTCAGTGAAAATACCACTAGGAACAAATTATGACTGAATAGCGGTAAAATAAACGAGGAATTCAAAGAAACACGCCTCATTTTTTTTCGTGTTGTCATATTTGAAAATTGTAAAAAATAAAATAAAATAGCGAATATGTTTATACTGACAACCAAATGTGCGTACACCTATTTCACTATAGGTTGTCGGAGTCAAAGAAGCCGGATTCCAAGACGGAAAGGAATTGTGGGTATACAGGTAAATACAAATAATCGAGGTCTTTAACAAGGTGTGTCGTCGACTACAAACAACACTGTGGATACCTCAACACGTTTTCCTCCGTTGTCTTGACGAGAATATTGCCCATAATATCCCATGAAGCACATGACTAATGGCGTACAATTTTTACGTACGCTGACTCACTTCTGCAGGATAAATAAAGTTATTATTATCATTATTAATACTATCATTATAATTATTAATATTATATCGTTTTATTTATTATTATATATATTGTACAGAGAGATTCTATTTTATATTATCATTATTGTTATTATTATTATTGATCATTATTGTGGCTACTGCCTCGAAGAGGCGAAGCCACTATGTCATCGATTGTGTCCGTCCGTCCGTCCGTCCGTCCGTCCGTCCGTCCGTCCGTCCGTCCGTCCGTCCGTCCGTCCGTCCGTCCGTTCGTAAGAGTGAGTGAGTGTGACTCGGCAAACGTTCGGAATTAGTCGAAAGGGTTTCGAGGCATTGCGATTAACTTCGGAACCAATCAGCAATCATCGTCAATAACAAACAATTCCATACGAAAAAATGAACAAACTTCGGAACCAATCAACGATTGAACAACAAAATCTCGCTGTACTCCGATTATTGCCGAAGGGGATGACAACCGATGACGGCCTTGGAACCTCTTGGTGGGAGACTCGACTGTTCATGGTTGATTGTTCAAAGTTCAAGTAAGTGTAGTGTTTTTATAACATTTTTCACTATTACTTATCACAACTTTAATTTGGTTTTTCTGTACTATTAAATGAAAGGTGTTGCAAGTGTTACTCAAATTTTAGGCCGATTTTTACGCCGAAATTACCAGGCAGGACAGCGAAGACAAACCTGGCTGAACACAGACAATGAGCTTTGTATGCAGATAAAAAAATCCTTTATTGGGAAAGCAAAAGCCTCTTCGGAGGATAATTGAGCCTCTTTTACTAATTTTGGCGTGTTCTTTTCAAATACTATTTTTCGTTTATGTTGGTTTAAATTTTAAAACGTCACGCAACCTGATAACCCCTCATTAACAAAGAAAGAAGTTGTAAAATACCTTGAACTACTTCTTATTTTAAAAAATTGTGTATATATACGTTAAATGGTCTGCTTCGTTATACATTCTACATGTTTCTCAGTTTAAAGCTGGCACTATTACACTCTGCCCGCTCAAAAAATAAATAAAATAAAAATTTGATGTAGCGGCCACAACAAACAGAAAATAATATTTGGACATTTTCAACGAAACTTGGGAACACTCAAAACAGCTCTTTTGACGTCTCCCTCCAAAACATTCAGCTCCCAGGCCGGCCGAAAACACAAAGACAGGAAACTGGTGCCACGGCGAGCCATAATATGAAAACAACAACCACAGTAGTTGTATGCCATTACGCACATGCGTTCCAGAAAAGTGCAGGGAAATCAAAAAATATATATACCCTACTTGCTAGAAACGTTGTCATAGAAAAACACGACATAAGTAATTTAGTGAGAAACTAAATTAAAAGACAAAAGAAGATCAATGAAGCTGAATTCTGAATACAAAAGAATGAATTCGCCGTCAGTGAACTTCTCTTGTCATTCTATTTTACTCCAATCTCACTAAACTACAAATGTTCTTTTTTCTATGACAACCTTCTTGCAAGTATATATACATATACAAAAGCAATAAAACAGTTGTGTATACCTCGGAGAAAATCCTGGGTATACCCCTCAACGCGGACGAAAATATATAGATTACGCTTACTTCCTCAGCAAACCCGTAAAAACATTTTTGTTAAAGCATTCCAGTAAAAATAAATGAACTAAACCCCAGTTCCGCAATTCTGCAGTAGCCACATGCGCTCATCGAGCGTCTATTTTTATTATCATTATTATTATTATAAAATCAAGATGAGTACTATAATAATAATAATAATGATAATGATAAAGTTATGTACGAAAAGCTAGTTAGTTTTAAGGACATAAAATGCTCTACGATTTTCGGCCTTTTAGAATCATTTTAAAGTTAGAATTGATGATTTATACGTATTATTGTCGAGTTCTAAATTGTCTAACAACGTGACGGGAAGCGTTTTCAGAGTCACGAATTCAAAGACGCGACTAAACGGACTAAACGGCAAAGTCGTAAATCAAAGATTGCCTGATTATTGCAGTAGTTATGGCTCAAAATGAATTAATTATTCCTTGATGGACGTAATATAAAGCAAAAGTTAAACTGCTAAGTGTTACCCTCGTAAATATTTTTTATTATAAAAATTAGACCTTTCTAATAACTGCAAGTCCTTTTCGTGCCAACTAAAAACGGGATGCTCAGAATTCGAACTGAAAGACGATTTTAACCAGAATAAAAATCCTCTTAACTTATTAGCAAGAATGAAAACCACTCGAGGATCGGATCCCTAGGTCATAATAACGAGATGGCACTAATGCTACTTTGAATTGCCTTGCGAATTTGCGAACTCAGCTACTATTGAAAATCTCCGATTAAGAGAAGATAAAGGAATTTTTCCCTTTTGGTAGCTGAGAGCAACAGTAAGTGTAAACAAGAATGCGTAGCTTACGGTAAACAAGCCTTAAATAAGTGTTTGCTTGATATTCAAATTAAATAAACATCTATTTGAATTCAGCTGCTATTGAAAATCCCCGAGTAAAAGGACCTGGTACGTAGTATGATCATTCAATGAAGAATGCTTTTCTTTCATTTTGGTAGCAGGGAGTAACAGTAAGTGTAACCAAGATTGCGTAGCTTACGGTAAACAAGCCTTAAATAAGTGTTTGCTTGATATTCAAATTAAATAAACATCTATTTGAATTCAGCTGCTATTGAAAATCCCCGAGTAAAAGGACCTGGTACGTAGTATGATCATTCAATGAAGAATGCTTTTCTTTCATTTTGGTAGCAGGGAGTAACAGTAAGTGTAACCAAGATTGCGTAGCTTACTTAAAACAGGAAATCCATTTTAGAAATTATCGCAGCGTTCGCTTGCTCACGTATTCGGGTTCAAATGGGTCAAGAGCTACTCAAGAGGAACAAGTTATTACGTGTAAAAATCAAGACACCTTACGTTAGATTAAAACGAAACGATGCAAAGTTGAGTTATTTTTGGAAGATTACGTGTCAACTTTCCTATTCGCGTGTATAAAACAAGCGCATATTTGGCTTTTTTCATTCAGTGTCAAAGTAGCCGAGTAAAGCGAAGTTGTAAGATTAGTACGGGTTGCAAAAATGCGTTACTTGTTTGGTCTGCTATTTCTCCAGGCAGTTTTGCTTTGCAGAGGAGAGAGTATCCTTTCAGTTACGAGCTACGGCTCTCTGCAGATTTCAATGGTCCGGCATGGTGAGAAATACGCCACCAACCGGGACTGTTACAGGTACGAGGACGTCCCTCCAAGATACCACGGGATGACGCACCTTCGGGGTCTAAACGACAAGCTAGGGACCATAAGCGTACAAGTGAACGTTGCGGTGAAAGTATACCTTGCTGTTGATTCCCGCTATCCTTATATCCACGGTTCAGGGTATCGTAATACAGGAGATATTATCATGCTCGGGGGATGCCATGCAAGAACACCGTTCCTTATCTACGAAAGCGTCGCGCCTCAAGGCCCAGGACTCGTCCAAGTTAATTTCCCACATTCCCGTATGACGGGGATTTTCTTGCGGGATTCTCGCGCGGTGAAGCCCGAAGCCGAACTAATAGTAACTGTTTCCAGACCAAGTTGGGAGATCAGTACGGTACGAGAAGGAGAAAAGTTCAGTACGAATCGAGATTGCTATGCCATGGCCGATGTGCCACCGAGGTTCTACGGGATGACGCATATCCGGGGCATAAATTACAAGCCAACTCGAGTCCAGTTTACAGTCAACGTACCTGTAAAGGTCTACGTGGCATACGACTCGAGGTATCCTAACCCGCTCAACACCAATCTATTCAAGAGTACCGGGGAAAAAATCGTACACGCGGGATGCCACCCGCGCGTGAACTTTCCGGTATCGGAGTGGGTGGTCAACCGGCCAGGGCTTATTACCTTAGACTTTAATGCGAGTCGAATGATGGCGATCTTTGTCGCACCGTTATACTGTGATTACACTTTTAAATCTGGAGTTTACTCCTAAGAAAGCCCTTACGATCAGCGAGTTCATCATTTCTATATCACGTTATATTTCATTAGAGCAGTGCCCGGCCTTTGTAACCTTAATTAAACGAGTGATATCGATAATTACTCGAGTAGGTTATTCTAGTTATCGCAAAGTCATTTATAAACTCCTTGTAGGAATTTTAACTCGTAATTAATCCATTTTACTGTTTACCTCAGTCTTGTAAACTCATCAATGTCGACTCAGTCATTTATCTAGATCAAATTTAATGTCGTTTTTTGTGAATTGTAGCTGACAATTATTATTCAATTAAAGAAATGGTGAACATAGTTCGTTAAAGCGTCAGTTATCTTGAAAAGTCGTTCAAAGAATAATTCAATTTGATGACATTTTCGAAGTAGTTGTTCTCTATTATATTCTCCACTGAACCAGTCGTTGAAATCAAAATGGAGTGTTAATGGAAGGTTAACACAACGGTCCGAAACAGGGAACAGATATTATTCATTTACGTCGGTGGGTACCGGTAAATACCCTCCGCCAAGAGCGGATCCAGCCACAGTTTTAGGGGGGCTAATTGAGTTTAGGGGGACTGAGTTTCTTCCGTCAACACAACGGTGAAACAATAAAAAAAAGCATCTAATTCTTTAGTTTTGTTTTCCTTTTTTTTCTGAAGGGGGGACTTCCGCCCCCTTTGCCCCCCTGGATCCGCCCTTGCCGCACCTTTAGAGAGCCATTGAAATGGTCGCCACTGACCGTATGTAAGCATTTCTATCAACAAATGCGTTGTTTAGCATACATGCATACAGATAGCACATTTATTTATGTAATCGGTCTTTACATTTTTGAAGATATTTGAGAACAAAATCCAGAATTCCACTTCTGAAAGGTCTAACCAAAACCTTCTTCTCCCCTCTAAATCGGGTCCCCTAAGACTAAAAGTATTGTTTTGATCTAATCCTGAATTAATTATGAAATAGTCCTTGTCTTACGAGAGTAGCACCTGATAGCCAAACAAACATGGTCTTCATTCCAGGATCGAATTGGAATTTACACGTTTATCTTTGCGAAGGAAGCAAAAACCGGAGAACTCGGAGAAAAACCCTAGCCTGCGTACAGCCGCTCCCCACCCCTCCCCTACGTTTTTCCCGTAGGAGGGAAGGGTGGGAAGAAGCTGTACAAAGGCTGAAAAACCGATAAATAACCGAAAAACCCTCGAATGCCGCAGGAGAGAACCAACGAAGGCTGGACTCAGACTCATATACATCATTCAACTAAAGTATACATTCCTAATCTAACGGTTAAAGCGGCTGAAAATTTATAGCACAGTCCTGAGAAGCCTAAAATATACTTTTTAACTGAATCAAAGTCGTCTTTTATCGCCCTTATATTTGTTAAGTTGAACGAAACACAGGTCACAGCTCTGAAATATGTATGACACAGGAATCCCAAAAGGGATGCGGTTTTTATAATGCGTAGTCACACGTTCTGCTAAGGGGGAGTTTATGACACAGGAAGTCCAAAACAAGGTTTTTAAAATGGGAAAAGACAGAACAGCTTTACTCTTGTACTTGTTAAAATTGAACGGATACCGAACAACACTAAAGCAGCATTCTTAAATTACGTAGTTTTAGGAGAATTTATAATCGACTAATCCTAAGACCGAAGGCTTTTTTTAAATATCAAACGAATCAATTTTTTATTTAACACTTGGATTTGACGGTTTAGCCGATAGATTAGAGAATCATCACACGTAAAAAGAGACGGTGTCGTCATTACGGATCGATTACCTAGAGACACACATGTCTTTCATTCATAAACAAATTTTTTTATATCCTTAAATCGAACTCTAAAAGACGACAATGTTTCAAATGAAGCAAGGTACCTGCTACGCAAGCTGACGGGCTTCGTGCATGGCCGTCCTGTGCTTACACAATGTTTATTCTTCCGATAAGTTAAAATAAACTTAATTAAGCAAGTTTACAATCACACGGGGTTCAAATCAATATGATTAGCCCACTAGGCGATCCTATTGGCCCTAGGGCTATTCTATAAAGGTGTTTTACCGACAAGCCCCAAGAGTGAGCATCGGAAAAAATTTGAATAATGTTTTGTGGTAATTACTCCACCTTCTAATAAACTAATGACTTGTAATCGAGAGTGTCTTCAAACAATCATCGTTAACTAAGTTTATTCGTTTCACAGCTGTGACGTATTTTGTCTCGTTGAAGAAGACAAAAATTTAAAATTCAAATATCGATATTTCGCCCGCTGTGAGCGGAGAGTTGGGTTCTACTACAGTGATCCAATTTCCAAACGGCTTGTGATAATTTGAACTCTTTAATCAACAAAGTCTTTTATCGGGTATTTGAGTAACATAACAGCTAGATAGCCTTATGGTGATTGTCTGATAATGGCTTTGAAGTTTATAGTGAACTGTTAATTGAGTATAAATACTCGGCCCTTTTAGCATTTGTGACAAAAGCTCGGACAAGCCCCTCCCGATGTCTCTATTGTCATCCCACAAGAAGCAATCTTTACGAAACAAGTTTGTTAAGCTCCTAGTACAATAGAACACTAGCAAAACGATTTTATTAAGCCTGTAAAACGTTTACTTTGTGGTAAACAGGAAAAAGGTTCGGACGAACGACGAAGGGAATGTTTTTCTTCGACATAACCTGCCGTAGTTTTAGTTCTAGCAGGGGTTTGTCGAGCCCAGCGGGACACCACTTGAATATAACACTAACATCGCATAAAAGAACATATAATCACTCTGCTGTTGATGTGAAGACAATGCCAGTGGTTATTGGAATCTTAGATAAAGAGATAAGGACCAGTCGAAAGAAAACCTTTTCTTTTCAAAAACAACTATGAAGCTAATGTAACTTATTTGATCTACCCTTGAAAAAAAACGGGTTTCTATTCGAAGATTCATTATTAAACTTCTAGAACTTGTTTTAAGAAATTCATAGATTCGAATGAATAAGTTAAGTCAAGCAAAGCAGAAAGACACAACTCAATTACCTGCTCTAAGTAAAAAAAATTCCATGTACCAGCTTTGTTAAAGTACTGAATTATTACAAGGTTTGCTTTCTTAAAGCCAGAAGTTTATTTTGCGACTCTATACTAGGGAGTCAGTCAGTCAGACAGGTTCCGTCCTTAGTTGGCAGCTAACAGCTTTAACGTCACTGGGTCAACGTCACTTCAGAAACAAATATCACTTTAGGGGCTCATGAATTGGAGTAAAACAAAATATTTTCTTGCCATGTTTGAAGAGAGTCACAGCAAGATTTGGTTGGTTAGTGAGCGATTTATCCGTTCCGTCAACAGTAGGGACGCTGTATTTATTTCCTAACGGCCCGACAATCTCTCAGCTGGAGACAAGTGATTGGACAAAACAAATAGAATCTCTAACGAGAACAAAAGCCTAACTCGTCATAATCGAGTGATTGTTCGAAATCTAGAGCTGTGGTGTTAATAAACGGTTTTGAATAGAGAACAATACGTGTTGCTCTTAGCTTAGCTTTTGACGAGCACCACTGATAAATCTTGTAGTAGCACTCTCGGCTATCATTCAAGCTGCAATCATAAAGCACCACCAGCAGTATCGATGCGAACACAAGCAGTACTCTAGCGAATACCAGGTCTAGATTTACAAGACAACTAACGAACGGATGTCCAACTCGGTTATTTTGTGCACCATACCATAAAACTTGTTCGTCTGAAAAGAACTAGTACACGAAAATCTTGGTGCTAATTCGCCTTGTCTCTGTCACCGTCGGTGTAAAGACGCGAACCGCTTCCTTAAACAGCAATTCGCTTTGACTGAGCATAACTGGGAATAGGTAAGTGTAGTGTAGTGTAGTGTTATTGACTGTTTTTATTTGGGGGGTTGCCACAGCATTGAACGACTCATTATAGAGTTGATTCGTGCTTGTTTACACCTGGGGGCCACTAGTTAATTGTTGTTAGCACACATGTTTTTACCGGCATCGAGTTAGCTCTCTAAAGCCACGAGGATTAACTACAACTTTATTATTTCTAAGGCAGATCAGACCAGGGAACGCAACTGATGCCCGCACGAGGACACTCAATTTAAACAAGCCGACGCAGCATAAACATCAACTCTTCATTCCAGACTCAAGTGCTCACTTCAACTGATCGATCATCCTCGGTTACAAGAAGATATGGAGAATTCGCTCAAGGACAATGCGCTCAACCTAGATTCATCTGACATCGTGATTAACGCCAGATATCGGGGGCAGAGGCCTCAAGACCGCATTAACATCTCGGAGAGTCAATCGAGTCAAGGAGGTCATCGAGAGGGAAGAGGAGAACACGATGACCATGAGCGCAGCGTAGAGGACTATCAATCTGAAGTGGGATGCGACAAGAAATCCTCCAGAAACCAGCGTAAATCCCGCAGACGTCCACCGTACTCGTACATTGCCCTTATAGCCATGGCAATCCAAAACTCTACAGAAAAACGCCTTACTCTGGACGGAATCTGCAAGTTTATTCGAGATCGCTTCCCATTTTACCGTGAGTCGTACCCATCGTGGAAGATTTGTATTCGGAATAACCTATCACTCAACGACTGCTTCATAAAAACTGGCATCAAATCGGACGAACCTCTAAAAGGAAATTACTGGACTCTGGATCCTGACAGCTACAGTATGTTTGAAAACGGAAGCTTTCTGAGGAGAAAAACTAGGTTCAAACGACAGGGCGAGAGAAACTCGTCGGACTCTAAAGCACTGACGAGTGAGAGTGGATGCAACTCGTATACAACCCCTTTTGATCTCCACTCAATGTACATGGGAGGTTCGCTGCTACCTCCTTCCTACTCTTTCAGCCCGATGGACGCACCGAAGATCTCTTCACTTCCACCGTATATACCGCTACATTTTATGCATTCGCCGCAGCTACCACCCTTACTGCCTCCGTACTACCAGCATATTAATTGTCAACAGTGTTCGCTGTGTGAAAGCTCTAAACACGGGCACATAAACCCTTATGTTAGGATTTAGTCCTGAAGAACTTCAAGAAATAATTGGAAGTTCGACTGGAGGTTCAAATCCGCATCGCTAACAATCCTTATCTTGAGAAAAATGGATCAAAACTGAATGGAACTATGAATAAACTGTGTGAAAACTATATGAAAGAAAGTATGTTTTCAACTTTAAAAAAATCTTACTTAGTTCTAAGAATTTTAACCCGCGCTTTAAAAGAATCAAATATAATTAGCCGGGAAACACATTGGATATCGCACGAAAAATATCTTAGATTATTGACTGCATGTTTGCCACAAGATAAAATAAGTACAATAACTAAGCAACTAATAAATAGGTAATACTACGAATACAAAAAGTTACAAGAGTACAAGAGTAAATAGTTACAAGTATATAGAGGTAGGTACATTCATGACGATAGAAAGTCTTGGACGAGATGATATATCATGCAATAATACTTTATTTTAGTTTGAACGTTGATTCAAACATAGCGCTTGAAATCTTGTCTCTTAAACAATTAATAGAGATGCATAAAAATATAAATGTTATATTATAGAAAGTTCCTGAACGAGAGTTAGTTATCTGGGTTAAGGAAATGAGCGGATCTATCTGGTTGTATTGGTGAATTTTTTATCTATATTAGATAGATTTTGAATCAAAACCAGAGAGGTGGGCAGTACAATGTGCCGATTAGCTCAGGATGTGTAGGACATTGTTATAAACGACTTAGATATCTGTATATATGGATGTGTATATTAAAGAAACAATGCAGACAAACCCCAATCTTCCTGAGTCTATTGATAATGTTTTTATTAACTAAGACTTCGTAATGAAGCTCCAAGGCTCGCACTGCTATTGTAAATCTTAGTTGTTTTCCTTGAGCTTTTGAATGAGTTTTTTCTTTATTGCCTCGGTAGTCGACGGAAGATAAGTATCCGGTCGTTTTGTAAACCAGAGACCCCTCGGATGCGAACCAAATAAACTCCCTTTAGCAAAAGCTAACGAGCTGTACTTGAGAAAAGAAAAGGTCTCTACTTTGAGGTTTTCATTATAACCAGAAGCCACACTTTACGAGGACAAAAGAACAGCCAGCCGCTGAGCGAGATTGAAAATTCAAAGTGATGCAAGAAAAGAATAATCAGGCGTTAACGGCTATTTTTTTAGATCTTTCCAATTTTTCTTTTCTTCGGGTTTCAGAATTTTTCTCCATTAAAGATTGCAGGGTGAATATAAACCGTTCCGTAATAAATAATGTTCCCATCAGTTGGGGTCCTACTAGAACTTGCTTGAAATGCTAAAAACGATTTGTTTTGCTTTGAGAAGGTTTAATATAGCAAAAGATGTGGCCTTGAGGGCAAGTGGCTACCCATGTTGAAAATTTCTCAGTTACTGAATAACTGATCTATGACTATCTCTGGTTTTGCTCCTTTGTACTGGCGCAGCGAGAGGTACTGCTTCACGTTGAGTTACTCTTAAGGTTATCTCAGTAGAAAGGATTGAGGTATGATGGCCCCCTCAGATGCCCTTCTATCTAACACACTGTTATTTTTACTAAATGTCTAATTTCTCAATAAATTAACATCGATTCAAATCCGTTGGTTCTATAAGCAAAAAAGACATTCTTCATTCTATCCCTTTAAAGTGCTAAACAAACTAGAATTGATTCACGAGTGATGTTATTTCAAACGAACGTACCTCGTCGGCCAAGACTTGAAAAAAATTATAGAATATTATACTTGAATTTACGAGATTCAGCCTACCCTGAACAAAGCCAAACAATCACTACACGAGAACAAAGATAGTACATATTTCTTGACCTCGATTCATACATTTTATGCATCAGAAATATTTTTTTCCTACGCGGTTTCCTTTATTGTTACGGAAAGATGGCCGTATCAGCTGGAAGTAACCAAATTTGCAATGTTTGAGTTTTCTATTGAAGTTCACTTTTCTTTTCTTTGAACTCAGCTAATTGACAACCTTACAAGAGCCTTTATTTTTTACTCGAGTGGTTAGTTCGTTTATTAACTTCAAGTTAATATTTTCTGCCATCACTTTTTACAAGAAGGCTCGAAAAGATGTTTAAAAGTGGTTATTTATTTCAGTTCTCGAAAAAAAATCTAAAACTTTTTTTAGATTTTTCTAGATCATATCATAAGAGTTTTAAATTCCACTTCAGGGGAAAAAAAACGAAAAATTAGTACATTATCTATTTCGTCCTTTCGTAGTTTACTTTTTTTTTTTCAAGATTACTGGCTATCTTTGGTACCTATATTTGAATGAAATTTTATTGAGTGAATATTATTCCTTTATAAACTTGTCCACTTCCAAGTTCTTTGAGGCCATTAGAACAATATTCACAAGGAATCGCGAGTGCACGTTATAGATTTTGCTTAAATAAAGAAACACTGAACTACAGTACCTATCCTTGATAAGCCTTTGTCCAACCCCCTATACAATTAGCAAATGTATTTTTTAATCACTAAATCACTCGAGAAAGTACTTCTACAGACATTTCTATACCCCCTGTCCCGCGCCAGTAATTTTCAATTGTTTCCTAATACTTAGATTTCTAGAGGAACCATTAACTATACTGGCCCCGAAATCTCTGTTTCCTTTGTGTGTATTCTTTGGCTATAGTCAATGACATGCCCTAAAATAACCACCCCCCTAATTATCTATTATCTCGATTTAGTAATGGGCTGTCCCATGGATTATTGTGAATAAACAACCCACGCCAAATCTTATCTATTCTTGACCTATTGTTCTATAACGAGTCTACGACTCATCTTCAATTACAATTCTTTTGACCTAGTTAAGGATACGTTGACCTTGATTTTTGTGCTAAAGTTTTGGAATAATTCGGTCCCTCTTAGATCTGTAAGTTAGAACAATATATATTTAAAGATATGAGAGACAGTCGGTGTTGTGTAACACATTAAATGTACCAGGTACCATAACTACCACGACCAAACAAAGACCAGTATAACAACAAAAATATTACAGTCATGCTAGGGGGAAAAACCTCTTTTCAAGAAAAAAATGATTGATTGGCAGTGATTTATACCTTATAGGGTCCATATAGAGATATTTTATTTACAAGCTTTAACAAATTTTCGATCGTAGTAATAAAAAAGGGTTTTGAGGTGTATATCGACATGAAGCACCTGGTATGGATATTTACAGGTATTCGTTAGTGGGGCGTATCGGTCTTAAAAGGTTTCATAGAGAAACACCACCACCTATTTAGTATAAGTACGTTATACAATACAACCTCACTCTACCGCACCTGTTGCCTTGCTGGGCTTTAATTTAAACCGAATAAACACTTAAAATATTCACGAACTTGCTAGTAAGAGAGTTCTCATACTTCAATACAGCGTTGTTGACTGATATGGTGTAATGTGAGCTTTATTTAGATATGGTAGCCCATCCAATCGCAATTGGCTATAAATTGATTTTGAATAAGTTTCAAATAGTTTCAGTTCTGTTTTGGGGAGGCTTTTCAGAATGGATAAAAGAGTAGCATTACTTTGGTCGACACGTTAACACGTTTTCAATAAACACCTGTACGATTGTGGGGTTTTATCTGATTGAAAAATATTTTTTCTTCTCACGGGAAGGCATGCAACTAATAACATCTTTTGATCAAATCAATAACCGCGTTGAATACGCTAATAAATTGTAATGTGGACTAACAAACTAAGCGAAAATAATATGAACCCAGAACAACCTCTAGCTGATCTAAGTCAAGGACATGGCTAACTCACAGATCCAACCCCGAAACAACCTCTGGGCTGATCAAAGTCAGGGCGTGGCTAACTCAGTTACAGATCCAACCCTGATACCACCTCTTGGCTGATCAAATTCAGGCATCCGAGTCCAGGAATTGAACCAAAGTCCAAGAATAGAGCCCAAGTCCAGGAATTGAACTCAAGTCCAGGAATCGAATTCAAGACCCTAGAGGTGAGAGGTGAGTGCACTACTGCTACGCCAACTCGATATTGTTAATTATCATTGTTAATTATCATAAATATATTTACAATTATTTTTTATTATCATTATCATTGACCTTTATTACTATTCACTGTGGTCTGTTCTAAATTTCAATTTTAGGATGATACACTACTTCAAGCTACGCTCCAATTAAGTGCTCACTATAGTCTACTGAAGAGAAGCCTGCCTATTTAAACGAACCGACTATCATTATTGTTAACGAAAAGGTTGCATTTTTTCAGTTTTTAGTTGACTATTTGACCGAAAAGCATTTTTAACGTGCGGGAAATCTCATAGAATTTTCAAATGCACTACGCTTTTAATGTCGCAAAAAAAACAAAGCATATTTCCGAATATGATATAAAACCTGACAAATTTAAGAAATGCTGTAATTCTAATTAATTAGACGGTAAAAAAAAATTGGTGATATGAAGTTCAAAAATTATTCTCATTGTACAATTATAACTCACTAGTTCGAAACACAATAGTTTTTAAATAGTTTTTCCATTATTAGACTTTAAATCACTTTGAACAACCAAGTTGACTTGAAGTCTTTTAAGATTAAAAGTCAAAACGTTTTATAAAAATGGTCTTTTCAATAATAAATGATTTTAAGATATATTTTATAGATAGGTTGCATATATATATACTATATCCTTTATTTAACTGGTACAAGAAACAACGATTTCACCTCACAATTAAGCACGTTATTATTGGGTGATTCGAGTAGAGGTGTTCTGTCATACAAAATACTAAACAAGAATGCGTTTTTATGAAATTTTACTATCAATTTTTGTTGTGCTGGAGTTTCGACACTACCGTTCTTTCGTTCAGAGAAGACCGTGTACACACTCATGTATGTGCGTTGGATAGAAGGTAGAAAATTAGACAATGCGAAGCATTTGACGCACTTCGAAAAGGATCAGAATGAGTTATGAAAACGCCAGAATATAAACTGAGACTAGATTTACCAGGGAAAAAACTCCGAAAGAAATTTCCCCGTTTTCATTAATGTATTCTTGAATTTAGGAACAGTAGTTCTAAACCTATAGAACTATAACCTCGTGGAGTTCTATGCAGGATAAGGCGCACAATTAAGTAACTTAACTCAGTCAAAGTAAGTAACAGAATGACTAAGATTGTCCAAAAACAAAAAATATGTTATAAAACGTAAAAAAGCGAAAAGTATCCAAGAACAAGCCTGCGGCACACCCTTGTTTAACTATGTATGTTTTTGTGGATGATAAAGCGCACAGGTATCTAAACTCAGCAAAGTAAGTAACGGATCGAATGGCTAAGATTCTCCAAAAACATATTTTTTATGATATGTAAGAAAAAAGAGAAAGGAACCAATCACGAGCCTGCCCGCGTTTAGCCAAGATTCTTTGAATAAACTGAACCAATTACCATGAGACGTACTTAACAATCTTGGATTAACCTGCATTCTTTAAAGGGTTTCAAGGTTCTTATCGTCAACCAAACCTTCTTGTATTCTATGATCATTAGAGTGGAAACATATCGCAAAGAACTATGGAATTGCTACGTGTTTTTTTTTGTTTTGATATACAATACTTTCGTTATTCTATTCTTGTTTTGACTAAATGACAGACCGACTGGCTGACTATAATAGATTAACAAAATAAAAAGTTTAAAAAATTTTTTTTCAGTAAGTCATAGGTTAAATCAACTTTTACTCTAGTATTTTTAAATTAGTAAGTCAGAAAAATAATTAATAAAGCTAAAAATTGCTACCCTGGTCCAAAGCGGCGACAACGAGCTGCGAAACAGCGAGCCGCGATTCGGTGGCTCGTTGCTTCGCAGCTCGATTTTACAGAGAAAAAAAACTACGAGAAACCTCTGGGACCAGGGTCGTAAATTGCGTGTCAAAATAAATTAAAATGGTAAGTTTGAAGGAAGTAATTTCAAAACTTGCATAGGTATAGTTTTTGAAAAGTGTGAATTTTGTAACAAAATATTTGCTGGAGGCAAGCGATGCCTCTAACGAATGTCTTCATATATTGAAATTTCGATTGTCGAAAACTCGTATGCTGGCGATTTTTCAACTTACTTCCTTCGTACTCTAAAGTTTTAGTAATTTCTTCCGTTTATGTTGTTATTCTTCTGTTCTGTAAGTTTTGCAATTACGAGAAAAAAGCTGATTGGATGGACCCTTCTAAAAATTGACTTGAGGCTAACATGGAAATGCAAAAGAAATGCTACAAATTACACCAAGAAAAAGCGTAATTTCTTTTGTGTTTTCATGTTAGCCTCAGTCAAATCCACGATACTTTTGAGAAGGGTCCACTGCGGCAGTAGCGAAGTCTGAAACAAGAAGAATAGCACGTGCTAGTTAGGGCAGAAACACCCAATAAACACGTGCCTACTTAAGTCATACCAGCTGCAATTAGATAATAACGATAATAATCAATTCAGTTTCACTAGCGGCCATGGAAGTAATAAATTGCATATGACGTTCTTTATGAAAGGAAAGGAAACGAATGGTAATGAAAAATGAATGGAAACGAGAAATGAATAACCCGTGGGTCTGTCAGAAAAGATTAATGTCAGGAAACTTAATTAAATCAGTTTTTAACTTGATTAAAAAATCGGGTTGTTACGTAACGAGAACAAGCTAGAGACTAAATAGGGATGCTAAAAACAGCTAAGTACGCATTCTAGTCATGCAGTATAGACCCGAGGGAAAACTGATTTGAATGGAACGTATTGGAAATAATTTGGAAGATTAATCGATATTAAAAATGATTTTTAATTTCACAGTCAGATTAATATCTTTAATGAGCCAAAATATAGCTTCTTAATCAAATATATTTTTGTCATGTTTATCGAAGCATGAGAAATTATAACTTATATATATATATTTATAACTCTTTTTTTTTCAAACAAAAAAAGGCCTATAA
Organism: Actinia equina; assembly: GCA_011057435.1. NCBI lineage: Eukaryota > Metazoa > Cnidaria > Anthozoa > Actiniaria > Actiniidae > Actinia > Actinia equina. The sequence goes on from WHPX01000447.1 coordinate 33,339, forward strand.
TCTGAAAAAGATACAGCATTCTATGTGTTTGTTATATGAAGATATTTAGTTCAGACTAACAAGGTTCGCAAGGTATTTTAATTAAAAATATATATTCTATTGATTTCTTCGACAATAACCACTTTGGCTAAACGTTCTATATTCCGGCATATTGGCTATTATTTGGGTTTGAACGGAATAAGAATAAGATGAGTCAATAAGCCGACTGTACCAGATGGTTTTTGGCGAGTTATTAATAAGAACGAAAAACTGTGACAAATAAAAAAATAAGAAATGAAAGAAGATTGGAAATTGTTTAATGAATGTAATGATAATTCTCAATCGAAGGTTCAGGAAACCGAGGTGCCTACAATTACTTTTTTTTTTTCACTAAAAAAAATTGAAAGACATGGCTTCATCTCGATCGGAAGTTTGGAAAACCAAGACCTCGAGAAAGCCAAAGTGCCTTTAGATTATATAATTTCTTGCTTGTGAGCATAAGATTAAAACATTTTCAACCAAGGTTTCGGAATTGTTGGTAAATAGCTCGAATTATGGAGGTTAGAATACGACAGCCGTTGACCGAAAATTAGGCCAATTTCAGCAGATCAATTATAAATCCTGTCATTACTTTGTAGCTAGAAGCACGTTATAAATAAATGTCCTTATCAACGCGCTAGTTTATCAATCATAAAGCTTATTACGACTCTATTTTATTAGGAAGTGCAATAAAAATCAACGAACTCCTACTCACAGAGATTAAGACTTGGTGCTTATAAGATATCATGTCTAGAATGTAAGGAAAGCGGTAGTAAAAGTCGCTCTCAAATAATCTAAACATCTAACGACATAATATTCTATAATTAGAATATCCTCTACTGTAAGAATAATAATTAAAGAGTTAATATTTAATATACCGTATTTACTCGAATAATAAAATAAATAATAAATTTTTCACGTCTAGAACGGGGCGCTTATTCGGGGGGTGGGGGCTTATATGAGGGAGACGCTTATTCGGGGAGGCGCTTATTCGAGTAAATACGGTAAGAGTACATTGTAGGATTTTTAGAAAGATCTTCATTCCCTGTTGTGTGGTTTACTCTTTAAGTGAGCGTTACGTTTTCCCAAATTCAAATTCCAACCAACTTTTAACTTTTAACTTTTCTTCCGCCCAATGAAGAATGAAGTTATAATTGTGCAAGACTTTGCAGAATGTAGGTCGTCATCGCTAATCACCACTGCAAATACAGCAGTGGCTCAGCTCAACGGGGTCGGACTGAAAGTATGTAAAGTGCCTGAACGGACGGCACTATCCATACCGATGTGACTTTAAAGTCTCAATCTCTTCACCATCAAACGTTTCTGGAACTAAAAAAAACTAGTTTCTATCCATCATTTTTATCAGTATTTTTCGTTTTCTCGTTACGTCATCTGGTGTACTTTAACAAAAGACGTCTCACTAGGTCCTTTCGTACCTATCCACCGCCATGTCTTTGTGTTTTGATGCTCTTGCTGGCTTTCAATCAGCTGATCAAAGTCTTTGAATCTCATACTCTGTTCCAAATGGTGGTCCAACACTGACCACCATGTGTTGACAGCCAGAAAGAATCCTATTGAAAACTTTTGATACAGTTCATTCGTTGATGAACATTTGACGTACGAGACAGGAAATGACATCATGTGAAACCAAGTAACTTAAGGTTAGTGGTGGCTATCATTGATTTTGTCTAAGACGATAAAAGAATAAACATTAATATTGGTTTTGTGTGAAAAACATTCACTGAAATTCAAAAAGGAAAAATTACTTACCATATCGAAGAAAACCCAATATTAAAACTCTCCAAGAGGTCTGTAACCAAGCAACGAGTTTACAACAAATCAGGTCATGTTGAAAGTGTCTCTCTTGAGGTAGCAAGATTTGAAAAGCTAACTCGTGAAGGAAATTAATGGTGATTTGTTTATTGCAATATTTTAAATTGAATTTGCGTATTGGTAGCCCTGTGTGAATCAGGGTGACCATTAGATGTTCAGTAATTTTTTTAAAATGATATTGAAACTGCATATTTGTATATGTTCTAATTCTTTTTATGTAACTAAAAAAAACACACAAATCAAATAAACCAGGAGCTCAAACATTCAATATACAAGATGGGAATTGAAACAATATTGTGCAATATTAAAAGAAATGGAAATATGAAGTGAAATAAAAATGAATGGTTTTGAATTTTGTACAAAATGATATATTATGTAGCTATCATTCATACATTCAAAGGTGGGATGGACATTTCCAAATAACCGTCAAGAACAAATTCATAACAAATATGACATACTACAAATAATGTACAATTTAACAATGATACCTATGACCAAATTTTGAGCAATTGTGGATATGTTCATTTTACACAAAAAATGGGATTTTTTTTTCACATTTTGTTCAAAATGCAAAATGTGATGACCAAGCATGTCAGTCCAAAATCCAAGTTTAAAGTGAAGACTGTTTATGAAATAAAAGAATAGGAATGCAAGACTATTTTTTCTCATATTCTATTAGTTTTTCCTCAAGTAAATTCCTATCTACTCTATGTTTCATTAAGAAACTTCCATTTAAATAAAAAACTGGAATATCATATTTGTATTTCATGTACCATTCCTCATTGCCTTTGTCTGTAATGTAAACTTCTTCAAAACGATACTGAAAAATGATAGAATTACGCAAATGATCAATACCATAAGTGTAGTATCCATAGCAACTAATCATGAATAATAAATAGTTTTGATATAGATATGGCGCTTGGTCACTACATATGGCGACGAGTCGGGATCTAAAAACACCGAAAAGAAGCAGAAACCAAGAGGGAAGGGAAAGGAAGTCAACCCAAGAGAAAGAAAGTCAACTCAAGATAAACTAGGATCCGACCAGTAAAGAAGAAAAAGCAGCGAAAGAAGAAATTTAGGAGAGTCATTCTAGCACGTGCAAAGAAACATGTCCGACAACGACGACCCGACAGAATCACCAGCAGCAGAAAAAACAGAGATTAAAGTATTTACAACAACAAAAGCACTGAGCATTGAAAAGTTCAAAACCCCAGAGAATAGATTAGAAACGGGTAGAGCTTGGGAAGAATGGTTAGAGGATTTCGAGGAAGAAATATCCTACTTAGAAATTGAAAAGGTCAAAGACAAGGTCAGCGCTTTGAAAATTTACGGCGGACCAGAAATCAAGAAACTTGCTCGAAACCTATCCCAACCGATAGGAGAAGAAATCGAGGACGACTACGAGAAACTCAAAAGGAAATTAAACAACCATTTTCTACCTAGGAAGAACAAACACCATGCGAGATACACATTTAGCAAGGAGAGAATGGAATCCAACGAGACAATTGTCAATTACGCGGCAAGGATAAGAGAGAAAGCGAAGGATTGCGAATTCGGAGACCAACTCGACGAGCGTATTCTAGAACATCTGATCCAAACTGTGTCGAACGAAGACCTCATAAAAGAATGCATAAGAAAGAGATGGAATCTGGATCGATTCATAGACGAAGCGAGCCAACGCGAAGACATCAGCCAACAAGTGAAAGACATGAAAACCGAACACAAAGTGGCTAGACTAAATCGTGGCAAACTACCGACCAAACCACGACAACAAGATAGAAGATCACAGCAAAGACCGAATAACCAGCAAGCAAGAAAACAACTGCATGCTAAACCCGGAGGATATAATAATACCGAAAAACCGTGTTACTACTGTGGGAACAGAGGAACACACAAACCAGGTAAAGACTGTCCAGCATATGGGAAGCAGTGTTTAAAATGCGGAAAATACAACCACTTCGCGAAATGCTGTAACAGAACACAGAGACAAGAAAAGAGAACAGTAAAACAGCGAGACCCCAGAGACAGGTGAAAAAGACCGCAGAATCCAGCAGCGAATCCGACGAGGAATTCCTGCAGCAAACAGCCAGCCACATTGACCAGAGAGCCAAAAGCGTGAGATCAGGAGGAAAGACGAACACCATGCGATTAAGAATAGCAGACCTAGACGCAGACATGGAGCCCGACAGTGGGGCTAGCGCTAACATAATGGACGAGTACCAATTCAGAGCACTCAAGCACAGATCTCAAGAGATACAGGAACTGTTTCCAAGCGAAGAAAGAGTAAGAACATTACAGAGCAAGCTAGAGGTTAAAGGAGAATTTCCAGTAACGCTGAGAAACAAAACCAGAGGAGTGAAGACGAAATTCCTAGTAATAAAAGGGAAGATGGACTCACCACCACTCATAAGCAAGAAGACACTACTAGACCTAGGAATGCTCAGAATTGAACCAGACGGAATACTAAAAGAACCCAACGACCTGAGAATTAAGACCGTTAGCACAACCTCGGACGACATCGAGAGACTCCTGACAGAGTTCGACGACGTATTCCAAGGAATCGGATGCTTCAAAGAGAAGGATACGGGAGAGAGTATGCAGGTCAAGCTTGAGATGGACCCAGACGCGACACCCATAGCACAGAAACCGAGAAACGTACCCTACCACCTACAAAAGCCCCTGAAGAAATGGCTAGACGAAGGGATAGAGAAAGAGATATTCGAGAAAGTCACACCCGGCGAAGCAATAACTTGGTGTTCACCACTTGTTGTACAGCCCAAACCAAAGTTTTCAGAGAACAAGAAAGATGAGCTAGAACCACACATGATAAGAGCCAGCATTGACATGAGGATACCCAACGAATCCATGAAAAGAAGCAGATGTGTACAAGCGCCGAAAATCGATGACTTCATATACCATCTCCATGATTGCAAAATATTCTCGAAACTCGACCTCAAACAGGGATACCATCAGATGACACTGGACCCAGAGACGAGAAAAGTAGCGACATTTAGTACACCATGGGGGAATTACAGACCACGAAGACTGATTTTTGGAGCCAAATCCTCTCAAGATGTTTTCGATGAAGCGATGTTCAAAGTGTTTGGAGACATCCCGCACTGCCTCAACCAACGAGACGATATTCTGCTAGGCGGAAAAGATAAAGTGGAACATAAAGAAATTCTGCAAACGGTACTACAAAGAGCCAGAGATCATGGAATCACGTTCAACAGAGAGAAGTGCGAATTCGAGAAAGAGGAGATCGAATTCTTCGGTCACGTGTTTACCAAAAACGGACTGAGACCATCCCCTGACAAAGTCAGAGCGATCAAAGAGTGCGGAGCACCCAAGAGTAAAGAAGAAGTAAGAAGTTTCCTCGGGATGGCCGGATACTTAGACAACTTTATCAAAGACTACGCAAGCATCGCATCACCACTCCACCGACTGACGAGAAGAGAAGTCAAGTTCCAGTGGGGAAAGAAAGAGCAGAAGGCATTCCAGACAATACAAAACAGCCTATCCGACAAGAAGACAATGGCGTACTTCGACCCAGACAGACAAATTATCCTGAGAACAGAAGCAAGTTTCAACGAGGGATTATCTGCAGCTCTACTTCAGAAGACAGAAAGAGGTATGCAACCGGTACACTTTATAAGCCGCACAATGACAGATGCTGAAAGAAAATACAGCCAGACAGAGAAAGACGCACTCGCCATCAAGTGGGCCAAAGATCGACTAAGAGTGTACTTACTGGGAGCGCCAAGGTTCACAATCATCACGGCACATAAACCGCTATTACCACTATTCAACAAGACAAAGACCAATATGCCTCCAAGGATTGAGAAGTGGGTTATGCAGATGCAAGATGTCGACTATGAACTGATTTATGAACCCGGAAAGGACGAAGCCGACCCATTAGACTACCTCTCCAGGCATCCATTACCCGAGACAGAAGACGACGGCACCGAGAAGATCATCAAATGGACTGTAGAAGCAGAACATTCAGTAGTTCTGGAAAGGATAAGAGAAGAGACACTGAAAGACAAGACATTGCAGAAACTATCTCAGAGGATAGCAAAAGGTGACTGGGAGAAGTTCCGAAAAGACAGAGATATAGAACCCTACACACATATCAAGCAAGAACTATCAACAGCGGAAGGATTGATCTTTAGAGAGGAAAGAATTGTATTACCAGAGAATCTTCAAAGAAAAGTAGTGAAGATAGGACACAGTCTAGGACACCTCGGGAAGACAAAGACAAAAAGAATGTTAAGAGAGAAGTATTGGTTCCCGTATATGAATCACATGATAGATAACGCTATTGACCAATGTTATGAGTGCCAGGTTGCAACAAAAGACAAACAAGCAGAACCAATCAAGGCTTCAAGTATTCCAAACAAGCCCTGGGACACTATATCACTGGATCATGGCGGACCCTATCCTGACGGACACTACAACCTAGTCATCATTGACAAGAGAACAAGATACCCTGTCGTAGAAAGAGTATCATCAACTTCTTTCACAACCAACAAAGAGAGATTGAAGCATGTATTTGCGACATACGGGACACCAAGGAGGATAGAAAGCGACAATGGACCACCATTCAACTCAAGAGACTTTGAAGACTTCGCAAGAAAAGAGGGATTTCAACATCACAGAATCACACCGTTACACCCTAGAGCGAACGGAGAAGCCGAAAGGTTTATGCAAGTGCTGAATAAAACAGAGCAAATAGCACACCTGCAAGGCAAAGATAAACTAGAATGTCAAAATGCGATCCATGACATGCTCATCGCATATAGGTCAACTCCACATCCAGCAACAGCAGTATCACCCTACGAGGCGATGAGGGGAGTAGCTATAAGAACGAAGCTCGATTATACAACACCCAACAAACAGACATCAGAAGAAGACGAACAAATAAACAAGAACGACGCGAGATACAAGGAGAAGATGAAAGTGCAGAGAGAAAGCAATAGAACAAAGGAAAAGAGACTGCTACTCGGAGATTACGTGTTAGTCAAACAAGAGAAGATAAACAAATGGAGCACACCATATGAACCCATATTCTATACGATCTGCGATATTCAAGGATCCAAGATAACAGCAAGAAGAACAACAGACGGACGCACAGTTTGTCGGGACGCAAGTCACTTCAAACTAGTCAACACTGTCATCAACACAGCAGATGAAGCAGAAACAGTTAGACCAAGCCAGGAAGAACCGAAGGCGACAACAAACACCAAGCAGGAAGACCCTAGAGAGAGAATTCTGAGGGAAACAAAAGGTCATGAGGATTGGAAGAGATCATCGAACAGCGAAAAGAAACAAACGGAGCAGAAGGAGAAATCATCAAAGATGACGCAAGTTAAAGAGGAGAAAACCGAAGAGAGAGTAGAAAGAGAAAAACCACAAGATGAAGGAGAGAAGGCAAGCCGACCAAGAAGGGAAAGACGAAGACCAAAGAAGTTTGAAGACTACTATATGTACCCCTAGGAATAGAGGACATGGAACATTGTTATAGTTGAGTTTATTGTACTTGAACATGAGAAGAAAAAAAAAAAGAAAGAAAAAAAGAAAAAAACTAGTATTTAGCAATGACAGTAATTAGGTTATATCATTCAGTAATCATACGGAAAAGACACATGGACATTTGGAAGAAAGGGAGAGATGTAGTATCCATAGCAACTAATCATGAATAATAAATAGTTTTGATATAGATATGGCGCTTGGTCACTACAATAAGTATTAATGCATTTGTAAATTCCAAGGATAATGAAATTCTTTTACTTGTTTAAGAACTTATGATAGTAATTGGTCTCTAAACATTAATTCCAGTTAACATTCAAGGTAAGACTGAAAGATTTATCTATCTCTCTCCTTTCCCCTCTCAGTTTTTCTTGTCTTTCCTCTGAATCCTAATCCCATGCTATGTTTAAAGATAGTTATTTTGAATTTTTGCCAACAGACATTGAGTTGCAGCTCAATGTAGCTCAATGTAGTTGAGTTGAAATCATGTATATATGCTGCCACAAAGTTAAGAACCTCCAGGGAAGGACAACATGCATCCTTTCCCATGAGAAAAAAGGATAAGATATCATTGGCTGCCATCTTGGTTGACATAACAAAAGAAACCAAAACTAGACCTTGTGTTCAAGTCAACCAACATGGTGGCTATGACATCACATGCACAAGGACAAAAGACATGGCTGCCATGTTGGTTGATATGACAAAAGAGACCAAAACCAGACCTCGTGTTCAAGTTAACCAAAATGGTGGCTATGACATCACATGCACAAGGACAAAAGACATGGCTACCATGCTGGTTGATACGACAAAAGAAACCAAAACTAGACCTTGTGTTCAAGTCAACCAATATGGTGCAGATGCTACAAGAATTATTATCAACAGACCTTTCTCCAAATTGCTTGAGTGAATAAAACAATGGTTCCGATTTCATATCAGACTTGATAAAATAAAATAAATGTATAAGGCCAAACAGAAAAAAATAAGTGTGTTTCCTGTTGCATGAGAATAATAATTGGGTTTGGTAGGTCAATATTTTTTAATGATGCTACAGCTTACTGGGAACCCTGTGGTGCATTTGGGAATGAAAAAAAATTAGGATTGGCAAAATCAGGGAAGAAAATCAGGGTCAGTAGCACAACAGGAATCACACTTATTTTTTGTTTGGACCTGAACATATCAAGTCCAACCTCTGCATAGAGCCATTGTTTTATGGTCACTAAAGAAATATGGAAAGGATACATTGACTCTTGCTCTAGCTCTTATGACATTCATTAATAGAAATGCAAAATTTCATGCATAAAAAAAATGAATGAAAATGATGTCAGAGAGAAAGATGTCCTAAAATTTTCAACATTTAAGAATGTTCCTACCCTGTGTTTGTATTCTTTTAAGATGAGCCTTGCATCATCACAAAGTGAGCATTCCTCCTATAAGAAAGGAAAACGCAATGACATACAGTAAAGTTCACTGAATTAGTGTATAGAATAAACACATGAATAATTATCAACTTCAAAGTGAAGTCTCTAAACCCATGAAAATACACTTTAGTAGACCCTGCTAGTAATTCCAGTTTTCTTTCGTGCCTATTTGAATATTACACGTTGGCTAGTATTTTTTATTTCACGGGCTAAATGCCTTTACTTCATTTTAACGAGGCTAGCACATAACATACAAGTGACAAACTTGAAGTAAATGTTGTTTAATTACGAAGCATTGAAAAAAGTCGCAGCTAATTTTATGAACTAGTAGTACAAAACAGAACATCTCAATGCAAAAAGAGAGAGCCTTAGAAGCAAAGATAACAACCATGTACTCATAAAGAAACTTTAATAGCTAATGCGATAAAAAAGTTAGTGAGATGACATACCAAGACATGCTCTCGGACGTACCTTTGTGTACATGGTCAAAGTCGGTAAATTCCTTGAGCATAACTGACGAGCTCCAAAGACATAACCATTATGACATTTTACTTCAAGCTTAGTAGCTAGAATACTATTAATAAAGCGTTTAAATAGCACAGAATTGCTCATATTTTTAGCGCGGGAAATTTTGCGCAGCTTTTTCACGACTTTCCGCAGGCGTTCCAAGCATCCTGAAAAGTACTGGCACGAGCTACTTTATATTCATCGCCTCAGGCCTCGTTCTTTCTTTCCGGCTTTTTAAGGATTCGAAAATGGCGTCTCTTGTCCGTCTTTCCAGAAATGTTTTTCTCCGATCTGCTCTCGGAGTGCGATCAACACTGTCTCCTATCGCGGGAACACATATTCAGTCCCGTAAATGTAAGCTATGATATTTTTATTTTGTCTCCAGTCTTTTTATTTCGAGATTTTTGTCTGGTTGTGTGAACCACATGGCTTAAATATTTGCATAGACATGTTTAAGTTTTCCTGTTATGTTTCAGATTCCACTCCAAGTAAAATAAAAGTTCAAGGGCCTGTTGTGGAGTTAGACGGTGATGAGATGACTAGAATTATCTGGCAGATGATCAAAGATAAAGTATGTACATGTATCAATTATTAATAGTAATAGTTTGAAGAATTGTGTTAAAATTGACAAATTAATAGAGGTGTTAGTGTGGAAATTGAATGGGCAGAGGTGTTAGTACACGCAACCCTGATCGAAAAGAAGGCGAAAAGAATAAAAAACGATTCACGCTATCCAATAAGCATCTAAAAAGCTGTTTATTCCCTAGTAATTCTCAGTATCTTGAAATATGATAGTAAGATGGTTAACATATAGTTAATGATTATTCTTGTTCAATATATTGTTTAGGCTGCATTCTTTTAACCCCATATACCTTTGGTTGAGGTCCCATTAGGGGGTTATAGTATCATGTATCCTTATATTCTTTTCTTCTGACAGTATCCCTGTGTTTTAACACATTCCTTTCAATGTCCATTCAATTCCTTTTATAATCCCATATCCATGAAATATCTTGGATCAAATAACATTTACATCACAGCCCTGTTTTATATCCCCTTATACCCCCTATTCTGTTAAGAGACATTCCTTGGGTTTATTTCCCATGGCACCCCACAATCCCACGCGTGCTTATAAAGAACTCAAACATTAGGATTTCTGATTTTAAACATTTAATTTTGATTTATTTGTTGCATAAATTATTATTTTAGGTAATATTTCATAATATTTAATTATTATTTTTAGATAATATTTCATGGAAGCGCTATATAAAGACATATTTATTATTATTATTATCATTACTTCACAGTTGATAACCCCATACCTTGATCTGGACATTAAATACTTTGACCTTGGCCTTGAACACCGAGATGCAACTGAGGACAAGGTGACCGTTGAAGCTGCTGAAGCGATCAGGAAATATAATGTTGGAATCAAATGTGCGACCATCACTCCTGATGAGGCTTAGAGTTGAAGGTATGGTTAGCATTTAAGGACTTGAAAAATGAATTAAAAAAGTCCAGTGCAATGATGTTGTTGAAAATTTTCTATTTTTTTATGTTGCCTATCCATCATTCATACAAATATTTTGAAGATAACACACTGGTAAATTTCAGAGTTCAAGCTAAAGAAGATGTGGAAGAGTCCCAATGGCACTATTCGTAACATCCTCGGAGGCACAGTGTTCCGTGAGCCAATCATTTGTAAGACTGTTCCAAAGATTGTCCCAGGATGGACTCAGTCAATTGTGATTGGTCGTCATGCTTTTGGTGACCAGGTTAGGGAAAAAAACCTCAAATGGGAAAAACATCTCTAATGTTTTTCAATAGAGAGATATAACTAGCTAAAAACTAGTGTGAGCTGCGTCGGTGTTTTTTCAATAGAGGTTTTGTACCCTTAGGTGCCAATCCCTTAATACTGCTTGGGATACCTGTGGTTAGACAGCAGAACAATAAAATCCCTTTGCTCTCAGAAATTGAATTCCTTCTCATGTTAAATGATTGTATTGTTCCTGCCATCTAACTGCCGTCATGTGGTGGTGCAAAACCTCTGTAGGCCTCTTTACCTTGAGAATAAAGTTTTCCATTTCAGACTATGTAACATTCCCTAGAGAATAGGATTTTTTAATGAATTATGTCCACATTAATAGTGTCTTCTCAGTAAATGGGTATGAGGCTTCATTAAACATAGAAAGGATACTCTAGGGAGAACACATGGTATGAAATGAGAAAGTATTATCTCCAAGACATTAATAGGTCTATTGAGACTAAAGTTTAGGGAGCTAAGATTTTGGGTCAGGGGGCTTAACTTACAAACTAATCCTTGCATGTCTCTAGAGGGTCCTGAAAAATTTGTAAACGGCTAGATTCTATTTCCCATATTTCTAGGATATTTCATTAAGCAAGTTGGGTTGCATGAATGGACTTCTTCCTCCATAAAATCTACAAAATCTTCAAAAACAAAATTCTAATTCAATCATAGAAAGAGGGCCACAGGTTTGTTGGCCACTGAATATTAAGTGCTATGTACATGTACATCATTGCCCTCATAAATAAAATCTGGTTAAGAAAGAAATATAGCATAGGTGTTGCTGTAATATAATTTATATGAGTGCTCTAATAATTCAGGTTTGTTATTCCAGCTCCTTTCCTACTCTTTGTGCTATTATTGAAGTAATGCTGACTATTTTTCATTTTTATAGTACCGAGCAAGAGACTTTGCTGTCAACGGCCCAGGAAGTTTTGAAATTTCCTTCACCCCTGAAACTGGTGGCAAGCTGACTACTGAAGTGTTTGAGTTCACTGGGACTGGAGGAGTAATGATGGGGATGTACAACACAGATGAGGTGAGTTACTACTCACTTACATTCTACAGGCCAGAATTCAAGGGTGGATCCAGGGGGAAGGGGGGGGGGGGGGGGCAAAGGGGGGCTGGAGCCCCCCTTAGCAGAAAAAACAAACAACAAAACTTAAGAATTAAATGCTTATTTATTGTTTTGCGTTGTGTTGACCAAAGAAACTCATTTAGTTATCCCCCTAAACTCAATTAGCCCCCCCTTAAATTTTAGCTGGATCCACCCTTGGAGTTATGTGCAATTATATACTCAGGTGGATTCAGAAAGGGTCCTATTGCACTGTTCCTTCACCTTTGTAACCTTTGTATAAAATTTAATAATTAAATGGTTTTGTTTGCAGGCAATTCGTGACTTTGCACACAGCTGTTTCCAATACTGCTCAGACCAAACAAAGGCCACTTTACATGAGCACGAAGAACACCATTTTGAAGAAATATGATGGTCGTTTCAAGGACATTTTCCAGGAAATTTATGAGAGGTAAAAATTCTACAAAACATTATGGTGTTTTTAATTGCTTTGACAATAAAATAATCATTAGTCTAATAGTAAATTGTTTGGCAAATCCTACTAACATGTGGGAAAGGAATGTACTACTTCATTGATACAGCAGCCATATTGGATCATAAGCATTAGGGGGGTCCAGGGGTCAAATAAAGCTTTGATACAGTTATAACATTGATAATTAACCACTCACCACAAGAGAAAGTTGAATCAAGACACATCAATCAAAAAACCAAATTTCAGTTTGTAGCTTGCAGCTACAAAGTTTAAAAGTTTATGAAAATGGCAGTACCTTTGCTTTCTTCATGTACTTTATCCACATGAGCTTTGATAAGCGCTTACATTGTATTTGTGCCCCATAGATGCTTGAAGGGATAGGCTTTTTTCTTTCACTTTAGCATGCTTCCTTCACACTTAACTAGTTGGTTAATATTATTATTACATTCTAGGGAGTATGAGCCTCAGTTCAAGGCCCTCAATATCTGGTATGAGCATCGTTTGATTGACGACATGGTTGCATATGCCTTGAAATCTGAAGGAGGTTTTGTATGGGCTGCCAAGAACTATGATGGGGATGTTCAATCAGATACTCTTGCTCAAGGTTTGTGGACTAGCTGCACTGTCCCCAAGGACTGATTTCTCACTGAATTAGAATTTAGTACTTAGGTTTTGCAGATTTTGCATAGGGAGATAAACCAGGGAACTAGCTTGGATAAAAAAACCCTCATGTCAAGGAGGAGACTTAACATATTCTACTCACATGTAATACCAAAAGTCAAGAAGTTAAAAGGGTCCTTGTAATCAACAGAAAATGCATGTAGAGTATCTGAAGTACTGAAAGATTGAGACTAATATTATTTGATAAAACTAATATTATTTGATTGGTTATTTCAGGTTTTGGTTCACTTGGTCTGATGACCAGTGTCCTGGTTTGTCCTGATGGAAAGACTATTGAATCAGAGGCAGCACATGGTACTGTAACGAGGCATTTTCGGGAACATCAGAAGGTTAGTGTATCTTGGTTCTAAATCAGACCACAATCTCAAGGGTCTTTGCAGTGGAATAGACCTCTTGCACATGATATCAAAGCAACTCAATTTGGAGGACAAAACGATATGATTTCAATCTCTCGAGAATCAGAAACCTAATGTCATGGATGTACCACCAAATTGAGCTGCATTTGACATTCTGCTAGGGTCCATCCAAATCATGTTTGATATCATCGATAAGAGTTGTCATATTTTCATTGAAATTGTACATTAAAAGATTGAAATAATGTCCACAATAGAAATAGGCTTTTTTGCTTTGGGCATAATATTTTCCCATTTTAGTCCACAAGTCATTCTCTTGAGAATAATATTCTTTGTTTAACAGTTGTACACATGGGCAACTCAAAAAAAAGAATGTTATATTTTATTCTCAAGAGAAGATAATTATGTGTTGTGAAATGGAAATTGTGGCCAAAGCGAAAGGGGTCCACTTTTGAACTGGTGTTGCAGGAATGAGAAATAATGATACCAGTACTTAACTAACATTCAGTCCATGATAAAATTGACAAAAACATATAGAACATTTTCCATAGCTAAATCAGGTCATTTGATGTTTGTGCATCTCTAAGGACCATAACATCTAGAAGCTACTACCAGTGTGCAACACTGAACTGTTATTTTCTATAAATAAATTTTGTTTGTAGGGAAATGTTACGAGCACGAATCCTATTGCCAGTATCTATGCCTGGACCCAAGGTCTGGCGCACAGGGCTAAACTAGATGACAATAATGAACTTAAAAAGTATGTACTGTAAATGAAATAATTGAAATGCATTAAATTAAATAACCAATACCAGCACTTGAAAGGGCATATATCCCCAGACATACGAATGTCTGTAAATTTTCTCGGCTGACATAATACCTGACATAATGAATCTTCGTAGGGTTACTAAAGTAAAGGTGCTCTTTCCAGTGCTGGTATTGGTTTTTCTCTCAATTTACTTTTAACTCAACTCAATTAATGGCCGCCATTTTGGCATGGGTCTATTAACTAAGTGGGAATTTACAGTGGTTACACATAGTGGCTCTTCTTCCATTGAATTCCAATTGGAATTTAGAAGTTGAATTTCACAGAGGGAGAAGAATGAAAAAGAACCACCAAGCAGCTCTACTCGCATATGATGTAGAGTCTGGGAATTGAACCCAGGTCGCCTTGGCGAAAGGCGAGTGTTGTTAACGCTATGCCAGAAATCTATTGCACAATCCAACAAAACAAAGTGACAAAATCTATTGTTAAAATGGTTAGCACATTAAGATGATCACAAAGTCTGTAAACATATAGTAATGTCCACCTACTACCAGTGCATCTGTAGTCTTTTGCCCAAGTTTATTGTTATTCATATTCTTTTCTATCAGGTTCTGTAATGCAGTAGAACAGGCCTGTGTTGACACTGTTGACAGAGGAGAAATGACTAAAGACTTGGCAGCCTGTATTCATGGACTACCAAAGTAAGTGAATCATGTTATGGTACACTGCAGATGTGAACAGAAATAACCCACTTCCGAGATATACTTGGCCAGCTTGAGGCTTTGTGCATAACGGTCAGTGATTGGTGATGGGACAAAAGTATAAATGTAATTAAGCATGAACCTGTAGCCTTGTAACTGAAACCTTTGTCTGTGACAACAAATCCTCCTTCTTGGAAAGAGTGAAAGTGACAGAGAAATTTGAGTGACAGTAGATTGGAAATGAAAAGGTAATTCAATACTGACCATTTTCATTTTGATATCTTTTTCAGTGTCAAGAGAGAACATTATCTATCAACTGAGGAATACTTTGACGCTGTAGTCAAAAGACTACATGAAATATTGAAGCAATGATCCATTGTTAGTGATACAATAGGAAGAAGTAATATAAGTTATTGATAGGCATCTCAGTTAGTTTTGATTCCAAGTTATTGTATTGAAATTCCAATACAGTCAACCAAGTACTATGGTTCTGCAGCCACTTTTAACAAATTTGTAAAAGGTCTGTTGAGTTGAATTTTCGAATTTCTTTGATTCAGTATCCTGAAGAATGTTTTTATTCATATTTTTTTCCTGTAAAGCTATTTCAGGCAGAGTGAATACACAAGTGTCTATAGCGTTGTGCATATGTGTGTGTGTGTGAATATGAACATTAACAGAGTGGCTATTGTCCATCAGTACTAGAAACACCTTTTGTTATACAAAGCTTTTACATCATAGCATAAACAGCTATGATACAAATATATCTCAAACATGTTTCTCTTCTAATAAATACAAATGTAGACAAGGTCTTGCTCTGAAGTTTTTGATTGTGCTATGCATACAGTATCTATGGATTTTTTCTCTGTTGAACAGAAGAAATGTTTACCCAAGCTAGACCAGAATTCACCATGCTTGCAGTCTCAAACAAGTGACCTCAAACCCTATCCAACCCTTCCCAGGAATTAAAAAAAAATGCGTATAAATTTAATTCAAAACATTTTTACTTCGAATTGTTACAACTTTGTACAAATTACTTATTTCAAAATCTTTCAAGAATAAAATATTAACCAAAAAATTCTGATCAAAATATTAATCCATTAGTAAATATAGTTTCTTTTTATCTTCATAATGTAAAAATAGCCAATGGAGCTGTTTAATATTCAGAGAAAGTAAATATTGGACTCCCAATGCCCAATCCATCCCACAAATTTTTGGGAGCTAAAATCAATCTTTCATTGCCCTAGTTTTAAAGTTTCTACCTAAGCAGACTCACAGTCTAAGTTATAAATTAAACATTAACAAGTCCTCACATAAGTTACTTGACCTAAGACTTTCTAATTCTTTTGATAACCTTTTTGTCTGGAATAAAGGCACAACTTTTATGTACCCATTTCATCTGACGGCTGTAACGTCAGAAATTACATTTTTTTCAAACCCTTTCTAATAATATTCATCTTCTTCATCACCCTCGTCAGCATTTCTCGTCAGCATGTAGTTGTCCATATCAATAGAGCGGCAGTTATTGATAGCATATCTTAATCGATCTGCCATTGCATCTGGACTAGAGTAGGGAGGTAGGCGCAGCTGGAAGAAGCATGTTTGGGCTGTTGGAAGGCTGTCCATCTCCTTTAAAACAATAAGACGTCAATTTTATTGCCGACTTTTAATCAGATGATGATAAAGTTCTTTGAATTCATTATCTTCATCAAATGGTGGCCAAGCACTGACCCTCAGTTGCGGTCAACAAGAAAGAATTCTATTGAAAACTTGTGATTCAGCTGATAAACATTCCACATCAGACAGGAAATGAGGTCAAGTTAAACATATTAATTCAGATAACCGAGTATAGTTATTTCCCCCTCCCAAAAACCAACTTGAAGGTTTTAAAGTTCATGTTTTTTAAGTGACGATCCTGGATTATCAATGTTTACTTGTACAGCATAAGCTTGAGCTTACAGAAGTATTAAAATATGGTGTCTTTCAGTGGCAAGTCCCGGGGGTCGAAGGGGTCCACAGAACCCCCCTTGAAGGTTTGATCTTTTAGGTAATAGAAATATGTCTTATATGAATTTTGCTTAAAAGTATCCACAAAGATAATGTTGAACACGAAATAATAAATATTTGCTGTACTAGATAGTAAATTACGTGATTAGAGCCAATTTTTGGTCAAACATCGACTAAACAAAAGATAATTATACACAAGCTTAAGAAAAGGAACCCCCCTTTGAAAAATCCTAGGATCCGCCACTGTCTCTCACCCCAAACGTTACCAGTATTCAAAATTTTACGTTAATCTGCGTATTTCTAAGGCTCTGGAATCTTTGCTAACGTAAGAAGTATAATGATAGACCTAATCGGCTAGCGTGTTGCTATGTACGTTACCACCAAATTCAAACCTTCTGGGAACGTTTCATTGTTTGTTATATTTTGGTTTCAGAGTTGAATTCGTAGAGACAAACGCTTCTATTCCCAGAAGGTTTGAATTGGGTGGTAACGTACATAGCAACACGTTAGCCGTTTAAGTCTATTAGCTGTGTCGTTAATATATGGTGTTCCTCAAGACCGTGCTTGGGACCCCTGATATGGTTCAAGAGATTAAGTTACCCTGTCTATTTTATCAAAATGGAAACTCTGTTTAAATCACAAGTTTGTCACAAGGTGTTAAGATATGGCGTTCCCCTAGTATGGTTTAGAAAGAATACGTTACCCTGTCTATCTTAACAATCTGGAATCTCTGTGCGATGTCCCCGATATTTGCAGGCAGTCGAGATCGGCCGGAAACAAACCGCATGAAAAGGATCCGTTCTTCATTGGTGAATTGTTCGAGTGTTTGCCACAACCAGGAGACTATATTGTCGGATGGATCTATCTCGCGGTACCTGAAGAATAAATTAGACGATAAACTTACTCAATCTATCAAGTGAATGGTCCTAATAGAAAACGAATCTCGCGTTACGAAAACAAAACAGTTTGTGGCACGGTCACGGAGAATTGACAAGATCCTTCGAGCCATGCAATCACAGCGCACAGAATTACCGCACGGCACGGACACGTAGGCACGTTCGTATGATAACATTTTCCGCAAAGTCATAGCAACTGACCTGATCCAATAGGAATACAGGATCATGGCCTACCGCGAACGATTTTCTACGTTCTGCGACAAAACTGCAACAAAGCCGCATCCGTGAGAAGGAAGGGGAGGGGAGGTACAAGGAGTATTCCTACCTGACCACTTTCTTCAGCATGTCGATACTAATTTCTTCAGACCCACAGACCATCTGTTCCAGTTTCTCAGCAGTCAGAAGTGACAGCAAAGGGACTGGTAAAATCCCGGACATTCCTTCTCTAATGGCGCTGATTTGCCGATCAAACTCGTGCAATCGATAACGTAACGCTTGCTCCACGTATTCACTTCGGTTGTCGAACGTCAAACGAATGCTGTTACCGCTAGGACATATGGGTACGAAGCGACCATCGGCGCTCAGAGTCTCGAACGACTCGATTGGAATCACCTGAGAAACGTGAAAACATAAGTTTATTAAATGAAGCCCTAATCACTTTTAACTTGGTGTAATGTTTACCCATTTTAAAACACGTGTCATAATCTTGTTTGAGTTCTATCTATATTCATTTGTCTGCTAATTAATGCGTAACCTTTCAACAAATAAAATTGACTCTTGCAGGAAAGATTACTAGGGTAGTGCAACTCTAGGGAATGACACGTGGGCTGGAATGGGAAAACATTACTTAAGAAGAATCATGTGTGAAATCTATTCCAGTTCTTCTAGTTTCCATCAGGTCTGTCTTATAAATCCATATTATGTCATTTTCTGAAAACCAACCGAAGGAAGAAACGTATTCAAATAATCTCGTGACAAAAACTCTACTTCCGCTTCCGGCTGAACTCCTTTCATTGGTCACATATAGAGATTGGATCGAGTATCCAATGTTCGTACATTCCAGGTTTTTTTCAACTATTTCAGAGACCACTAACCTCAGCAAATGACTCCTCGTCTACACCACTTTCATGGATATCACGAATACCACGTAGACTTTGCATATAAAGTAAGTCGACCTGGAAAACAACACAATGATTGATCAAACTATGGTCGAACCTTATTGGTTGACACCTGTCTTTTACGGACACTTTCTACGTTCCGTCGGCGGTCGTATTATTGAGGGATCGCCCAAGAGACTTTCTCCCCTTTTATGAATTCTCGTTTATTCAGAAATAATTGGATTCAATAGTTGTTTCAGAAAGTCTTTTTCCACCGAAATCAAATTGGAATTTAGAAGTTGATTTTTAAAAGAAGGAAGGAAGGAAGGAAGGAAGAAAGGAAGGAAGAAAGGAAGGAAGGAAGGAAGGAAGGAAGGAAGGAAGGGAAGAAAGGTGTGCAGTGTTTCGTACCTCCTCGATATCATCGGGTGATAGGGCAATCCCCACCAGTTGTTTCCAGACAAGAGGTGCAAGATGAAGGTCAAGTGGTTTCTTGGTCCTCACTGCAACACCGAATAAAATACCAAGAAACTTGTACAGGACGAGGTCTTCTTCTGTTACACCTCGTGGGTTTAATAAATATCTAGAGAAAAAAGATAACCATTATAAATGAAGATAAATAAAATGTTAATTATTAACTTATAATCCAACTGAAAAGCCACTGGATCGAACGAACGCACGATCAAAAACTGCGCACCTTGCAAAGTCTTGCCTCTTTCTTAGTCATTTTACCTGGATTAGAAGGTTTTCATTTACTCGGGCATGGGGGTCTGGGGGTTGGGAGGGGGGCACAGTCAATTTGTGACCATCAGGATACTTACCTATCTCTGTTAAAGCCCGCTTCTGCTGTAGCGTTTGGTGTATAGATAAATAATGGAACAGTGCCTTCTTCCAATTCCTGTCAATACATACAGAAAAAATACAAATTGCTGCTGTTGTTGTACAACGATAAAATCACTCTTCAACTAACGGACCATTTCAGCTTGGGTGTAATGTTTTTCCATTTCAGGCCACGAGTTATTCCCTAGAGAATCATTTCTTTATTTAACGGTTGTATATGAGAAGACATGAATATATGGGTACAGCTCAAACAAAGAATCTTATTCCCTAGAGTTGGAATGGAACTCAATTTGTAGGACATGCTAATAGGTTTTCAATTTTCAGGAGATTTTTTTGTTTTGTTTTGTCCTGTACATTGAGCTGCTTTGACGTCACATGTAAGAGGTCTATTGGGCGTGGTCTGAAAAGGGAGAACATTGCGCCCAAGGTACAGAGGTTTATCAAAAGTGGGATAGCAAGTATGTGTCAAATACATATGTCGAATAACGTAACGAGTATTATCTTATACCTGGCACATCTCTGTGATGGTATCATCAAACACACCACCAGCATCATCAGCGCCTTCTCCTACTAGTTTGACTTTCCAGGCTCTGGAAGGAAGGCACAGGTCTGCTGGCTTGAGCTTCACGACTTGGTGAGCAATCTGGACGAATATCGGCTTGGCCTTTTTACTCCTAGAATAAATCACACTCATTAGTAACCATGGAAACTAGCCCTGGGACAAAGCTGGACAACCTCTGGGCTGCTCAAATTCATGGCACAGTAACACATCAAAACCATGTATCATTCCCTTAACCAAGAATCTTATTCTCAAAAGAATGGCACGTGGTCTGAAGTGGAAAACATCACGCCACCTATGGTTCATAGTGCGCATGAGAAGACACATAAATATGGATACAACTAAACAAAAAAAAACTTATTCTCAAAAGAATGGCACGTGTCTGAAATGGGAAAACATCAAGTCCTTTTAATACTTGTAACCCACCTTCCTATAAGTCTCTTGACAGTGATCTGCGGTCCGTAATTCTTTCCTTGTACCATTGTTCGCCCTATAGCACGTACTATAGGTAGATTAGACACGCGTGTTGCTAGTAACGGTCGTAGGTGACCACGTACAAAACCGGTGGTGCCTCGGTTGTACGGATGAAAGTCAATCTACGAGAATAATCAAAACAATATTCAAGTGAGATCGAGCAGAGATTACTTGAGTTAAATAAAGCCTACTTCCGTCAGGGGCTAAGGGAGGACCCAAAGAGTGGGCGGAGGATATTCAGTTACCTCCCCTTCCCCTCCTTCCCATCCATGCCCCGACCTGATGTAGATAGATAAAGTCTTGTGGTTGGCCCTAGTAGTAGCGGGCCAATCA
Source organism: Actinia equina (assembly GCA_011057435.1). NCBI lineage: Eukaryota > Metazoa > Cnidaria > Anthozoa > Actiniaria > Actiniidae > Actinia > Actinia equina. The sequence continues at coordinate 54,699 of WHPX01000447.1, forward strand.
ATACACATCGCTCTTACCTCTCCACGAACAAGACTCAACAGCTTCCACGATGCATAAACCAAGTCGGAGAAGTAATGGAGTACCCTTAGTCTTGCCCTAACAGACTCAGTACCGATGCCCTTCAGTGCAGGGTACTGCGGTGGGATATGCTCAGGTTGGCCTAGCTGTAACGGCGTTGGCGTACCAGGAGTAGGGGTTTGCGCAACAGGTGCCGTCCACGCGGAGCTGTGGTTACGACCCGCAGATATCTGTCGTATATTTTTTCCTTTTAGGTCTGGTAATAGGCAAGGTTCACGCTGGGTTACGCTGTTACCCAGGCCCAGTTGGCCGTCTACGTTAGACCCCCAGCACCAGACTTCCCCAGCGCTGGTAAGAGCAATGGTATGTTCGGCTCCGACAACAACGTCGTCGACAAAGTGGGACGCGAGAGCGAGGATTTGTTGGGGTTTGCTTGGTCCACGCAGTCGTCCTTCGGGCTGACCGATCAACCGCTCTAGATATTCAGAAAGAAGCGAGTCATTTTACGACTGACTTAACATGATATACACATACAAAAAGTTCTGTATGACTGCAATGTATATCAGTGTCGAATACCGTACCGTGTCCGTGCTGTAACGTTCACACTTTAAACATTTTTTTCTATAGAACTTTAAGTATAAAATCAATTGAAACGTCTGGAAAAAGGTGGAACAAGAACATAAGAGATCATTTTTTTGCTTTATTCGAACGGTTATATATGCAGTTGGAGCTAGGAATACGCCACGACTTCAAAGCTCTATTGCGCAGTGTAGGAATCACACCAATCAATAATGGTGGTACTTACCCTGTCCAAACGAGAAAAGCCTTCCATCTTTTGTGAGAACGACAGAGAACTGTGTACCACAGCACACCTTCCTGATTCCTATGCCAGATAAGGCTTCTACAACTTGCGGAGACGTCTTGGCCGTAGAACTACCCAGACCAAGCTTGCCATAGTCTCCATCACCAAATGCAAATAGTGTGTTACCATCTGCTGATACAGCTAGAGTGTGGTTTAAACCACAAGCCACCTGTCAAGGAAGATAAACAACCAGTATTTGGATCTTAGTCATCTATGTACTACTTGGATAATATTCGGGATATTTGGGTACCGTTTAGGTGCTGGACATTTTACATATTTAAGTGATGACAAAACCAAAAATTAAATTTTTATCAATAAGAGCAACAACGATAGCAAAAGAGGAAAAACCGCCAACACCAGGACGTCATCATCTTACACATCGCCAACAACACCAACTTTGCCAACAACAGCCACCACCCTCGCCACCAACAGTTTCATCATTATCAACATGATTGCCAGTCTTCACCAACACCGTCACCGTTATAGCCACCACCTTCACCATCACCGTTATAGCCACCACCATCATCATCATCACCATCAACATCTATCACCATCACCATCATCACCACCATCACCATCATCATCACAATCACCATCATCACCACCATCATCACCACCATCACCATCATCACCACCATCACCATCATCACAATCACCATCATCATTATCACCATTATCATCATCATTATCACCACCATCATCACCATCAACATCCATCACCATCACCATCATCACCACCATCACCATCATCACCATCATCACCACCATCACCATCATCACAATCACCATCATCATTATCACCATTATCATCATCATTATCACCACCATCATCATCCATCACCATCACCATCATCACCATCATCACCATCACCATCATCACCACCACCATCATCATCATCATCACAATCACCATCACCATCATCATCATCACAATCACCATCATCATCATCACCATCGAGGAAACAAAATATATAATAAGTTTTGAGGACACAAAAACATCACCATTCTAATATTCCTGGTTCTAGTTCCTATTTACCTGTCCTATAGCGTGTTTTTCCAGCGCCAAGACTCGTTCGGGTATCTTCTTGTTGGCTGAGTTACCATGTCCAAGTCTACCATAATCACCATTACCGAATGTGAAAAGCTTGCCGTCAGCAGTTACTACTGCCGAGTGCTTGAAACCACAAGACAACTGAAAGACAACCACAACATTCCTATAGACTCCTTGCATGTGACGTCATAGTCGCCATCTTGGTTGACGATAACAAAGCATTCCTCATTAGCTTCTCTTGTTAGATCAGCCAAGATGGCGGCTGTTTCATTTTTATTCAAATTTCAAGGGATTTTGAGTCACATGGTTTGAACAAACTCCATAGACTCCTTGCTTGTCAAAGGAGCTCAAATTTGAGGACAAAACAAAATAATTTCAATCTCCTGACAATTGGAATCCTATTATTATGTTCTCCAAACTAACATTCTGACTTACTGCAAAGGGTCTACTGCTGGTTTTCAATCATTCCCAAAGGAGTGTAATAACTAAAGACACTGCAGCCATGCGATATGACAAAAGAATTTATTGATACGTCTTTTGTTAATAGACCTATCCCGAATTCGCTTGACTGGTTACGAAACAATGGTTTCAAGTCGAGGTTGAACTTGAAGAATGAAAATATCAAGTTCAGTCTCGACTTCAAACTATTGTTTCGTGGTCAGTCAAGCGGATTCGGGATAGGTCTATTCAACCGAGATGGCGGCTATTAAGTCATTTGCAAACGAAGTCGTCTCATAATCACCGGTTGCTCGACCAATCACAGCGCGCGAAACTCTATATCTAAATCAAAAATTATGCTAGCATGTATGTTTCACTTACATGTATGACCTCTTCTCCTCTAAGCGCCTCTATTTGCCGTGGTCGTCTCTGCCTATCACTGTTACCGTGCCCTAGTTTACCATAATCACCGTCACCCCAGCTAAACACTTCAGCACTGTCTGTTAGAGCTAGCGAGTGACCATCAGAACCACAGGACGTGGCTAACTGTATTACTACGTAGCCTGGTATGAGAATAACAAACAGAAGGATGAGAAACAATGGTGGAAATGGAATAGATGAAAATGGGAAAAGATTTAACGTTTTAAGTTGGAAATGAATTTGACAATCTTCTTAATAGTCATAATAATGAGGTAGAAGCACAAACCATCAAGTTCAATAGTTGTGACAAAAATAAATTTTTGATTTTTACAATCATCAAACAGACAAAAAAAGACAGAAAGATAGACAGACACAAGGACAGACAGACCAACACAAGAACAGACAGACACAAGGACAGACAGACAGACAAAGGACAGACAGACAGACAAAAGGACAGACAGACAGACAAAGGACAGACAGACAGACAAACAGAAGAACAGACAGACAGATGGACAAACAAAATGACGGACGGATGGAAAAATAGTAAGACAGACAGACACAAGCACTGAAAGAGACAAGGACAGACAGACACATACCTTGTAAAGGAGCAATAGGAGTCAACACCAGCAGATCATCAGAGTTCCCCATCCCCAGGCGACCATAACTGCCCTCCCCACACGCCAATATTGTCCCATTGCTCTGCAACACAAATGTGCAGTTTTGGCCACACACGATTTGCTGCGCACTAGAGAAAGACTTGGTAACAGTAGGTACATTAACACCTCGGCCTGTCTCGGCTAATTGACCATGACGTCCCCCACCCCACAGGTATGCGTCACATTTTCCACCAGTCTCCCAATGCTCGGGTCGCTTCATGGCCCACGTCATGACTTGTTCATCCATTACGAGACTCCAGGCGGTGTTGTCCTAGAACATCAATGCATTATATTCATTACATGACCTGCAAATTACGAGTGCGTATTCTTAGATTGCATGCCACGTAATAGCGTGTCACGTAATTAGCATCCATCGTTTATCACACCAAAATGGCCTAATTTCAATAGATCAGTGAGATAGCCATTCCCTGACTTAGATCAGCCCAGAGGTTGTTCCATGGTTTGATCTTTGAGTTAGCCGTGCTCTGACTTAGATCAGCCCAGAGGTTGTTTCAGGTTTTGATCTGTGAATTAGCCATGCCCTAATTTTGATTAGCCGAGAGGTTGTTTCAGGTTTTGATCTGTGAGTTAGCAATGTCCTGACTTAGATAGGCCCATCGTTTGTTTCGGTGTTCGACAATGTGTTTAGAGAGTAGAGAAGGACGTAGAGAAGTGATATAAAGAACATATTACCATTGGTTGATAAGGTTCATCTTCACTGATCTTCTCCTCATTCGGTACAACAAAACTCTTATGGAACACGTCCCTGAAAGTCAGCGCATCCGCTGCCCGTACAGCCACGCAGAACGACTTGAGCCAGGACCATTCTGGAAGGGCGGTAGCATCTGTACCATTACTTACTGCGGTCAGACTTGTACACAAGCTATGGCATATCACGTGATCAAGGTCTAGCGCTACTGTTAACGCGGATAAGGACTGGAGGAAGGGACTGTGAACGAGCTGGTCTCCTCGACTCAGAATCACCTAAAGGGTCAAGATAATATAAACAAATTGTACAGAGCATCTCACAAGAACATACGATAGTACGAATGCTTTAAAGCAAATCCGTAGTTGAACTGCCTGTTTTTGTAACCGTATAACTGACTACGTGTTCTGATTGAATGAATTACTGGAAGACAATGGAAGCCATTTCAATGTTATGGCATGTCGTACCGTGTACGTGCTGTAAGTCAGTACCGTAGGTTTCCCACTCAAACGATAAACATTCTTATGGGAAGCCATTTCAATGTTACGGCATGTGGTACCGTGTACGTGCTGTAAGTCAGTACCGTAGGTTTCCCACTCAAACGATAAACATTCTTATGGGAAGCCATTTCAATGTTACGGCATGTGGTACCGTTTACGTGCTGTAAGTCAGTACCGTAGGTTTCCCACTCAAACGATAACCATTCTTATGGGAAGCCATTTTAATGTTACGGCATGTCGTACCGTGTACGTGCTGTAAGTCAGTACCGTAGGTTTCCCACTCAAACGATAACCATTCTTATGAGAAGCCATATCAATGTCTGCATGTCGTATCGTGCGTTCTGTAAGCCAGTACCACAGCAATAGCATTAAAAACTTTGTCCCTTACCTTTTCGCAGGTGTACTGTTCTTGCATGATGTTGGGATAGCCTTTCTAAAAGTACTCTGAAGCAAACAGACTCACTCAGTCCCATGATGCCTTGCATTCTCAACTTGTCTCGGGCCCAGGCTACTATCCTATGCTTTCTATACCAGTCCGCGTTGAATTTCAACAGAACTGGGTCCTAAAAAACAGTTGTCATTAGATTTCCGGAGCGGGAGATAGGCCGCTTAACCTTGGACCTTGAACACGGAGACGAAGGACGAAAGTCCACATTAGACGTAAAACTAAATACCTTGGAGTCCTTGAATGAAGCTGTTACGCCATTATCACCAGTCCATGTCATGCTTAATACTGAGCCATTATCTTTGTAGGTTTGACCAATTACACCGTCCTGGGGTATAAAATATACTTAGTAAACAACGAAAGAATTGCTAATGTCTGTGGTGAAATATGGCAAAAAAAAAATAAGTTATAAAAAGTAGCGCTCGTATTGTTTAAATCCTGACATTTCAGTCAGCGCGCCAAGCTAATGACTTTGGTTGCGCTGATGGCTCGAGTTGGACGTCCGCACTGATTATCTAAATATTTATCACTGATTTAACAGAGACAACTTTCGTGATATAAAATTAAAAGAAATCAAAAATGACAAAAGAGAAGACGTTATTAGACAAATCACTAAGAGCTTTGTTTTGTTGTTACTTACCTGCACAGACCAGATATTTACGAGGCCTTTTTCACAACACGACGCCAAGAAGACCCCCGAAGGACAGAACGATAGGGACGACACCAGCCCTTCATGTCCCTTGATCTCAAACAAGCAGGTGTAGCTTCGATACGAATTACCATGATAAGAGGATGCATCACACAGTAGACCCCGCTGGAGCCCTGATATATTGGAATTAGTCTTACTAATAGCTTCGAGGATGTCACTAAAGATATACACTCGAGACCATCGGTCTCCCTTGGTATCTGATGTAGATGTTTTTGTCTGGATGGAGCTCCTCTTAGAGTTTGTTTGGTCCTCGATGCGAGCTGGTTCGCTAGTGCGCATGACTGGACTTTCGGATCCCACACGGCGAAAGTTGAGCATCAACTTCTTGAGAGTATCTGGATCGAATGGACCAGGGACCTTGTAGACACTGACCGTTCCGTCTGTACCACCACTGGGAAGAAAATAAAAAAAACCATGTCTTAACAATGAAGTAGTTTTCTTAATAGGCCATTTACATGATTGCGTCACTTGACTACCATTCCCAAAATGCTTCAAGAATTTTCTTTATTATTCAAACTTGCATCTCCTAATTAGAAACTTTCGAATCAACAGGAAAAAACTTCGCGACTCGTGGATGAGTAATATGGAGAATGGAGCAACTTACAGTGCAAGAGCACGGACGCTGCAGTCTCTGTCCTGGAGTTTAAACCAACAGAAGCTGGACACTGGGGTGCTTGATAACTCGAAAATATGACGTAGAATCACTCCGTCATCGACCTCGTACCATATCTGAAAAGAAATGAATGAAAAAGTGAATAAAGACATGACCAAATAATGAGATGAAGGAGGAAAAGAAACGAGGGAGGATTAAAGAGGGAGGGAAGGAGGAAGGGAGGGTGGGAGGGAAAAAAGGTGATGGCAGAAAGGAAAAGAGGATTATAGAAAGAGAAAGGGAGCAAGGAAGCAAGGAAAAAAGTGGGATAATGGAAGAGAATGGAAAGACAGACAGACAAAAAGAAAAATGTGGGGATGGGATAAATAATCGTACGTGTCGTATTCAACTATCATAAATTAAAGCACAAAAGAAGATGTAACGGCACTAACCTTGACCGGCTCATTCTCTGCACAGGATATCAAGGCCATTCCAGTGCCATCGAACTCAAGGCCAATAATCATACTCTACACGATAAAAAAGTATTAAAGTAAGTATTGAGGTGTTTTTTTGCTTGGATTATTTTTAAAGATGTGAACTATATTTCCTCAAGCATCATTAAGTTTTTTCGAAAATCGTTTTCCAAGAAAAAAATCTTCCGAAAGTTATTTTTGTTACTAGAAAAAAAATCGCTTGATGCAACATATTTGACATCTTTAACTAAAAAATATCAGCTAGCATAGATGATGGATTTGTCGTTGTTCTCACCTGGTGTGCAGGAATAATTTTGACTTGTTCGTTAGGATTCTTGTTAGCTAGACAAACTACTCCGTCCATGTATCCTGCAGCGAAGCTGTTGCTGTCATCGTACCACGACACACGACAGACTGGAACTAAAGAAAATAATAGGTTTTTATGATCAAAAAGTCGCTAAAGCAAACAGTTAGAATAGATCCTGAAGCACCAGCCTTTAATATCATATGTGAGCAGAGTTGCTTGTTGGTAATAACAAGAATAATTATTATTATTGTTTATAATGCGCAAATTAACATGTTGAATTTGAACAAATGCGCAATTGGTTTATGTGCTTTCAGAAGTTTTCTCCGGGTTCTCCGCAATAATAAATATGATGATCAAAAATTCTTCCGTCCGTGCATCCGGCTCCGTCCGTACATCGGCCGTCCATTTGCTTCATTTACTTACCATTTCTAGAACAGTGTTCAAGCTCCACTCTCGTCACAGAACTCTTATCCAGTACTTCCGTGACAGCCAGGCTACCGTTGATTCGACCAACCAACAGACTATCCATGGTAATGGCATGGCTCTCCATGAAACCACGTGACATTGGCCACGTCATGCACGTGATGAGATGCGGGTGCTTATCAAGGTTACCATGGTTACCTGTGGGCCACCAGAAAAAAATATTATGACTTACGCAGTTAAATCTCTGTAAAACAGACTTCCAATGGTCGTGTTAGAGATGGTTTTACTTTTAAGCAAAATATCTGAGTAGATTTAGTGGGTCACTTAATGATCTTTTAAGCTTGCGCGCAACATTTTCCCATTTCAGACTACGTGTCATTCACTAGAGCATCATTTCTTTGCTTAACTGTTACGCAGCAGTAGGACATATGAATAGGAATACATACAAAAACGAAGAATCTTTTACTCTAGAGAATGACACGTGGTCTGAAATGGGAAAACATAAGCTAAATAGATCTATTCACGGCAATATCTTTTAACTTTTAATTCTATTTTTGTTCCATTCCCCACATTTCATCTCATTTGTCTCTTCTCATTCCTTCTTAGAGATACATATAAACCTCAGTGCTTTACAGTGTTTGCTAACCTGACAATGCCCAGATGTTTACGAGGTTTTCTACTGCACCGGCCAGGAGTTTACCATTTGCCTGGAGAAAATACAACACGTAATATTAATTAACTTTGTTCCTCGCTCGTTCACTCACTGTTTCTAGCACTTGTCCATCCCCGTTCCATGATAGATGAGGCGGTAAGCCGTGTGGGATGGGCTCGGAAATCGTATAAGAACATGCGTAATAGGTAAATTACGAGCCATATATGAAACGACTGAAGATGAGTGCCATTGGCCATTGGCCCTCTTCTTCAGTCGTTTCATATAAGGCTCGTAATTTACCTATTACGCACATCCCTATTCCATTCCTTTTTTTTCTAATTGGTTTGTCTCATTTACAGAATAAAACATTTGTTTATTCCTTCATCGTTCCTTTGTTTCCCTTATTTATTTATGTCATTAGTTGTTTCTCTTCCACATAACCTTTTTCCCAAAGGCCAATTGATATATTTTTTGATACTTTGATTTTATTTTTCTCCTTCCTTCCATCCACCCTACAAGCGCCTAATTGGAAAAAAGCTTGCTTTATTAGTAACCCATTAAAGACTTTATTATTATTATTATACCCCTTTATAAATACTACTTATTAACCGAGAGTGAGGTCATTACAGGAAAATCTCAGACCGAGGTCTGAGATTTTCCTGTAATGACCGAACGGACGAGGTTAATAAGTTATTTATTATATGGCCTTTTTTAGTGCTGTATTTCTAATAAATAATATACCTAACTATGGACACCGGAAGTAATTTTCAACATCCGCTTGCGCACGCAAGGTCAAAGTTGAGGTCGTGTTCACTGAGCCTAGCGATCCTGGCGAATTTATTGAAATTCACAGAGACGGTTTTGTTCAAAGCGAGAACATTTTTGTCTTTATTATGGCAGGATCTAGGAAAATGCGAACACTTTAATTTTACAAAACACAGATACCTGTGTTTACAAGTGTTTGAACTCTTAGAAACTCAAAAAGTTAGAACAAAAATAGACCCAAATTGTAAATGAATTTTGAACACTTGGGGAGAACTTGCAGTGATTTCAGTGAAGTGTTATTCTTCGTCGTCGTTCTCAACGTCGCTTTGCACCTTGTTGGATTAACTTAACTGGGCCATTGAAGATCTGGAACTGACATTGAGAGATACTACTGATATTTGCTCCAGGAAAAACACCATTTAAAGCTGCCGGGTCGCTTGAATTATTCACAGCGAGCGAATTCGTCGTGTTTTGGAGACTCAGGCTGCTGTGTGACTGCTGTGAACTTGTTAATAACTGGCCACTGCTATTGTCTGGAGGAGCAGTTATCTGTTTGGAATTTTGCGAGTGACTTGAAGAACTCAAAATGTACGACATTTGTCGCTGATGGTGCTGGTATTGGTTACTTCAGCCATGTTGTTTTGCTCACTTTTTGCCTCATCTTCCTCTGGATAGTAAAATTCGCTTTCGCTGTGGCTCTCTTCGTCGCTCATTGTACACTGAGAAGTATCTCTAAGCTATACAAGAATTTTTTTCAGTTCTTGAAAAGATAAATGTATTTTGTTTATGTTTTCGGTTGATTTAATGTTTGGTTTCGTAGCTTTTGATCGCAACTGAAAAGAGCCGTGAATGAAGCCGAGAACAATTTCCGTAATGACCGGTCATTACAAGAAAATCTTGCCCGCTAAGCAGCCAGTCAGAGCGCGCGAAACATTGATGCCATATAATAAATCCACATATTCCATATATCATTACTAGCACAATGCATAACAAAACAAACTCACATTAAAGCAAATAGAGTCGATCTCTCGTAAGTCAGGTGTAGCACTTCTCTCTTCCTCGTGGGAGAGGTTGAAGGTGTAGGATTGTTGTAGGATAGTGTGGCTCTTGTTAGACATGTTCCACACATTCACCACTCCATCTTGGCCACTACACATGAAAAACAAAAAAACTTGTTATGATAAATCTAAGGTATTACGAGCGCTCTGATTTGTCGCGCAGTATCGCTGTATGAGGCTTTTGTTTCACACATTAACTACACCGTCTTCGCCACAACACAGATTCAAAAAAAATAAAACTTGACTGCACGCGCAAGGAGGACAGATAAATGACTAAGATGTAATTACCTTGTAGCTAGCAGACACTTGGCAGCATTCCACACACAGTGTTTCACCTGAAAAAATGTCAATGAAATTACATTAGGAACTGATGAAAACCTGTATGGAGTGACTTGGCTATGGGCTACGACCTTTGTCACAGTGGTAAGGGAAAGAACATATGGTACGAGGTAGAAGACAAAGATACGAAGAGAAGGTGAAGTGGGAAGGAATGAAAGAGGGGTGAGAAGAAAAGGGAGGAAACTGGAAAGTAAGTTTAGGGATCAGAGTAATAAGAGAAGAGGAAAACTGATCATCGTCATTCTTTTCTCTTTTCCTTTCCTCTTTTCTTTTCTTTCTTTCTTTTTTTTTGTTTCTTTCTCATTTTTGTTTCTTTCTCTCTCTTTCCATTTTTCTCTCCCTATCGTTCACTTCTCCCTTTCCTTTCACAAACCCACCAACATTGATCCAATCTGGTATTTACAAGCTTATTAGCGCCCTACCTGACTAGAATGGGCCTTCAGCTTTGTTTTTGGACACTGTGGGATGTCACCTGTTAAACACCAACATTATTCATTATCCCGAGTTATATGATAGCACATCTCATATAGGGGAGAAAAATAGGTTTTTGAAAAAAAAAGATCTTGAATTAACGGGCATTCAATAGAGATATGAAAATTCTAGCACGATAACGCGGCTCTCGGGAATATAATGTTCAAAATTGCATTAAACGTTAAAAGTATCCGTAGATATAGTGCTGGAGATTCGATTATAACTTTATTGTTGAGTAGTAAACTGACTACAATCTTGGACAAAAAGAGTTGAGAATTTTTCCTCCAATCATGAAATAATCGAAAATCCCTTATTAAAATATTTATTGTCCGTACCCCCTCTCCCCCTGGACAATGTTGGTCCTAGCAGATGAAGCAGCCGTGCCTCCCTGGAAACAGCATTGCTTAGGGGAAGGGGGTCATTTCAAGGCCAATTTTTCATGTTTTTTACGAAAACACCCTTAAAGCTAAAAGTTTCTCAACATTTTTGAAAAAGATGGTAGCTTTTCTAATTAACGAAAGTTAGGAACGTCGTATATGGTACATTTCATTCCTACCAATAAATGCATTTGGTGATGCACGTGTTTGTATCATACATGAAGTACCATATGATAACAGGCTAGCAATCAAGTCTGGTTTGTTAGATATCGCACAGGATATCGCACGTGTCCTATTGGATGAAATATAAGTGAATAAAACCTAAGAAGATCTCACCATCCAGATCTGCGGCTTCCCTCCTCGGTTGTTCTGTTAGTCTCAGCTTGCTTCTGTAAGCTAGCGTTCTGACCAATTCGATAGCTGCCCACTGCCTGTGGGGGGAAGGGAGGTGGGTGGAAAGACAACAGGATGACAAAGCATTGACAAGGGGGAGTGGGAGAGTAGAATCCTTCATCGTTCCTCCACACGTCAATCCTGGATATTTGCCTAAAGACAAGAAAATACAATGAATTTAGTTTTTAATTTCCCAACAGTATATGACCTCATAACTACTCCGTCCTACAACCCTTGAATCAAGAGATACGCCCTACTCACTACAGTCCCTCTATATCCCTTGGTCACTGTCCGCCTGTCTGTCTGTCCGTGTCGATTGGCCGAGAAAAATTGGTTATGAGTCAAAAGCAGCATATCTACTCAAACGTGATACTGGGTACAGGAATAGTCCATTTGCACGACTTAAACACATGACCATTACTGGATGGCAAAAAAAAATCAAATAACTTTTGTTGGATTACTAGTGTCATATTCAAAACCTTTTTCCAAAATGCTTACGAAGGGACCTTTGGCTGAATTGATTTGTTAGCACGTGACTGTTTGTTGCAACTGGCCCATCGAACACAAGAGGTTACAACAACTTCGATTTGGTTCTATGTAGACCTACCTCCAGCTTCAGCAAGAAGATCAACCAGGGCCTGAGTAACAACAAAGCTTGGTAATGACAGGGCTTTTTGGTCAGATGTGGATGGGTCGTTGTCACTGGTTAGCCGAGACAGAAGCCTCTTCCTAGATGATTTATCGGTCGTTTTCTTGAAACTCGTTGTACCTGAAGATCAGGAAATACAGAAATTATAGATTATTATAATTAAACATATATTTTTTTATCTGTGCATCTAACCGGAGCAGTAACTAAATGTTGTGATTGGTTGAATTACTGGAAGACAATGGGAAGCTACTTCGATGTTATGGCATGTCGTATCGTATACGTACTGTAAGTCAGTAGCGTATGTTTCCCATTCATACGAAAACCGGTCTACGGTATTTCGTATCGTATACGTACTGTAAGTCAGTAGCGTATGTTTCCCATTTATACGAAAACCGGTCTACGGTATGTCGTATCGTATACGTACTGTAAGTCAGTAGCAAAAGGATATAACTAGCTAAAACTAGTGTGAGCTGCGTCGGTGTTTCTAATGAAACAGTAATGATGAAAAGGTAAATTATACACCGTGAAAAGATGAAAAAACTTACTGACGTTTCGGACGCTAGTCCTTCGACGAAGGACTAGCGTCCGAAACGTCAGTAAGTTTTTTCATCTTTTCACGGTGTATAATTTACCTTTTCATCATTACTGTAAGTCAGTAGCGTATATTTCCCATTCATACGAAAACCGGTCTACGGTATGTCGTATCGTATACGTACTGTAAGTCAGTAGCGTATGTTTTCTACACACCTGTTGCTGAAGTCATAAGATCTCGAACACACAAGTTCAGTAGCAGCTTTGCCGATGCTTGGTCATCAGTAGCCAGTGCGCATACAGCTTTACTTAAGGCTTTCAAGGACCTACAAGACTTGGCAGCACTGCTATCTTCTCGATCTGCTTTACCGGAAGTAGGGACACGAACCCGGCCAGCAGCTACGAGTCTCATTAGACTGACTAGAATCTTAGCATCACCAAGTCCCAGGGTCCGTAAGCCGTGGGAGAGGGCCGAAGGCACAGTACACTGACATAATAGATACACCATGTTGAGAACCAGCTCTCTGGATAAAGATATCTGTGCTGCGATAGTGATGCGTTTTAGTGCTAACGCGCGGTCATGTGTAGAGGTGATCACTGATGACTGTTCGCCGAGGGTCTTCCTGGTGGCTCTTGCTAGGTCACTTGATTTGTTCTTATCCTTATTGTGCGTGCTCAGATCGTAAGTGGAGTCCCCGCTGACCATCTTGACTCCTAGAGGATCTTCATCTGCGAAGTGTACAGCGCTCGGCATGGGACTGCATTCGGTTAGACCAAGAGACGACATGATGTCATCGTATGATGTTGGTGTTATTTTGGTCTTGTTGTTTTCTGTTCTGGACTCGTCTACTGTCGCAAAAGAAAATATGTTTTGAAGTATTTACTGAGCAATGTACATGCAATTCATAAATGTTACTGAAGAAGTGGAAAAAACGCGCGCGCGAGCTGTGTGCAGCTATAAAGCACGCGGGGGTTGGCAGAACACGAAAAAAGTCTTAAGAGGAGCACGAAGGAGAGCGTCATTATCATAATAACAGTCATCATCATAGGGCTTTAGAACACCACAGGGAGCCCCACTTACCATTTGTTAGGGAGTCTAGAGGCCCAAGAAGATCAGGTGCTTCAATCAAATGCTTGGCATCTTCATAAGAACTAACAACAAATAAAACCAATCAGTAAGGTATCTATACTATTGTATTAGTGTAAAACGATAGGATGGAAAGGTGTAGATTGTTGGTTTCACGGCAGCCATGCTGTAGGACAGAAGTAAGGCATAGTCATACGTGACGAGGGATTTGCCGAGGAAGAGAACTTCTCCAACATGGCGTCCGCAAATCCCTCTATAGCTCTTCCTTTCACTTACATGTTGCTTCCTTTCAACGCCGCCATGGTCCTCATTTCCTCTGCCTTGGCCAAGTACCTTTCTCTGCATTCCGGGCACAATAAATAATACGATTGACCCGTACCACATATCCCGCCAAACCATCCATCCGTGTAGACTCCATCACTACGGTACCCATGGCGACTAGAATTCCCGCCACAACCAGGGTGGCGAGTGCGCATGTGCCGGTTTAACTGGGGGACGCTGATCTGGCAGATATCGCACATTAGGGTGTTATTTCTTTCTGATTGGTCAACCAGCTGGGAGAGTAATTAAACATCGATTAGAAATTAATAAAATACCATACAAGAAAGAAAACAAAAAGAAATAAGAAAAAACCTTGCACTGACTTAACGCTACAAGATTACACCGTGCACGTCCCAGACTTCTTTACCTTGGGCGCAATGTTTTCCCATTTCAGAGCACGTGTCATCCCCAAGAGTATCATTTCTTTCTTTTGGTTAGATTTGTTTGATCAACATTTAAATAATTACTTAAATAAAACAAAGCAATAAAAATACTAATTATTCAAAGGTTGACGAAACAAAACTAACCAAATAAACATAAATCCAACCAACCTCCAAACATCTATTTGATATCATTCCTTTGTTTAACGGTTAAATTAAAATTGCAGGATCTTACCTCAGGAAAGAACAATCCTAATAGTTCCCGATCAGATCCTGGTTCAAAGTCACTGTCTTCAATATCCATATCAGTTACATCGATGGTATCGTGAATTATTGATTCCTGCAAGTGGTTGTCAGCTTCTTGGGGCGGAATTTCGATTTCTTCTACAAGAAAAAATAGTCAAGATAGGAAGACTTGGATAACTTATTTCGAATTGAGCTAAAAGGTAAAGCTAATTTTAACTTCGATAACGCGGATATTGGAGTGGTTGCCCGTTCCTCCAGAGCCAGGGGCTCATATATATTTACCCTACAGACCTCCAGTGCTCCTTATCACGGGTAATTAAAGCTAAGGCTACAGAGAACACAGAGAACTTAAAATAGACGTGGAGATCCTGAGGAAAGCAACGCAGACTTATAGCTCTGGGCCTAGTTGTACGAAGGGTGGATAACGCTATCCGACGGATAAATCTTATCCAATGGATACATTTATTGGATAACAGCAACGCCTTATCCACTGGTTAACTATTTATCTGTTGGATAGCGCTATTAGTAGCCCTTCGTGCAACCGGGCCCTAAAGGCCGCGCACTAACTAACTGTGCTACACCTGCTCCTATAAAGTGGTCCTTATGCAATAACTAATTACAAACAAAAAAATCAGTCCTATTTAATTTAGTAGCATAGTTCCACGATGAGAGAGTAACTTTAGACTGTACTCTATGTACCTGCAAGTGGATGAGGCGTTATTTGAGCCTGTGTCGTTGCCGGTTCTGATCCACTCCTACATGACAGATCTGGTATTTCTTCTTCTTCATCGACTTCAGTTTCACCCTGCGGGAATATCGATCATAGTATCATTTTTTTAAATAGGCTTCTTGCCGGGTTCGTTTTCACGTTTTCCAATAAAAGACCCCATTACCTCATAGGGTGTTCTAACCACGCGTCATTCTCTAGAGTATTATTTCTTTGTTTAATGGTTGCACATGAGAAGACTCATGAATATGGATACAACTCAAACAAAGAATCATACTCTCAAGACCACGTGTCATTCATTAGAGTATCATTTCTTTGTTTAATGGTAGTGCATGAGAAGACTCATGAATATGGATACCACTCAAACTAAGAATCTTGTTCTTTAAATAATGATTCGTGGTTTGAAATGGGAAAACATTACATCCAAGGTAAAGAGGTCTATTTATCAATCTTCAAGAGCACAAGCCCAATATATTTAACAATTATCCGCCGAAGACCAAGCGATTATCGGTGGAATATTTACCGAGCCGTAAGCCTTCGAGCGCCGAGGTAAATATTCACTCTAATCACTGAGCCTGAGGAATAATTGTTTGAGTATAATGCTGTTTTGTTTTAGTATAATTTTATATTAAATATTTTGTAATGCTCCCCCTGATTCTAACCTGCTCCCGCCCCCTCCCCCTCCAATATGAATGGTCCCTAACAAACTTACCTCATCATCAGAAACAGGGTGTTCCAACAGCCACGTGACCAACTCGTTAATCCTGCGAGTATCTGCTCCCTGGTGTATACCAGTTGCTTGCATAGCATGTCGAACATGACGCTGTGAGAATCCCATCTCGAGCAACGGCAGTGAAAACAACGGCAACGAAGATAAAGCAGCCACATCGCGAAGTACCTGCGGCAGAGCGGTGGGTGGAGTCGTTGACAAATCGGAAGCTGTTTCTGCATTGGATGTTGGCGAAGGTGTACTGATTGTGTTACCCTCGACGGAAGCGCACGAGGAGTTATCGATTATGTTGTCAGAGGCAGGACCTGCATCAGACGTTGGAGATGTCAGATTGATCGATTCGCTTGATATAACAGACGCAGCAAGCTGACTGGCTGTGTTAGTGATAGATTTTGGTTCTAATGTGTTCGATGGGATGATTGATGTGGCTGAGCTTGATCTACTGTCAGGTAATGGGTCAGCCATGGGTATTGATCCATCTGTGTCGTAGCTGGTTCGACCCGAGGCTGGCTCGGCCACCTCTTTTTTATCTTCCTGAGAATCGTCTAAAAATAATAGACAGTAATAATAATAATCTTCAGCATTCAAATTTTATCGCTATCTTAAAAGCAACCTCTGGGCGGATCTAAGTCAGGACACGACTTACTCACAGATCCAAACCTGAAACAACCTCTAGGCTGATCAATGTCAGGGCATGGCTAAGTCACTGACAAACCCTGAAACAACCTGTGATCAATGTCAGGCCATAGCTAAGTCACAGATCAAACCCAGAAACAACCTTTGGGCTGATCAAAGTCATGGCACGGCGAACTCACAGATCTAACCCTGAAACAGCCTCTGGGCTAATCAAAGTCAGGGCACGGCTAACTCATAGATAGCATAAAATAATATTGGAAAACGCATAAACATTAAAATGAATGGGCTTGGCGCTTGCTATTTTTATGAGAAGCAGTGAATATACTTACATTCTTTATCTTCTTTTAGATCAGTCTTGCTCTGTTTTGTCACGGCCTGGTTCAAGAGGACAGTCTGTGCTCTCTCTAACTCCCCCACGCGGACGACTTGCTTAATAGGAGACGGTAAAACTGAACACTGCACCATGCAGGCCATCACAGATTGTAACACTGCAATCATAGATTCATCAGGACTTTCTATATCAGAGTTAAGATCTTTGACAGAAGACGATGATGATGGCCTACTATTGAAGGATTTCAAATCACATTTATCATGACTAGGATAATTGGAGTCAAGTTTGTTTAACGATTCAACGGCTTGATACGACAGCAAGGTATCGAGAAATCGGTTCGATTTGATAATCACCACCAGCGCCTTGAGCGCGCTTAGACTTATAATCGCGTCAATCAAGTCACGTTGTGATCCCGCCGCACACGATGAAGCGCCCGAGTAAAAAGAAGCAAGTGAGGTTTTGGATCCTTTGATTGACTTTGAAGGACTAGTGAGCGTTAACTCGGGCATACTCTTAGTGCGCCTGCCGTCTGGACTAGAAAATAAATCCACATCGGATGCACTCCGTCTTTGTATGGCTTCCTTGGCGTCCTTTGTCTCGTTCTTCTCGCGCGAATCATAGTACAAAGACTCACGGCTATCAGATATTGTCTCACTAGACGACAGACTGTCTGCCTGTGCTATTTCCTCGGGTGAGTTGGTGGGTGATACAGAAGCCGGCCGCTTGTCGTCCATTAGACCAGTTAGGAGTAATAGATCGGTGAATGTATCAGGGGAAAGACTGCCCAGACGAGACGTGTCGAACTCGATAGGTTCAATGTGATCCAGGTTACTGATCAAGGTGTCACTGAAACACAGATAAGTTACAAATAAGATACGCTGAATAACCTTAAGAATATCTGTCAATTGTCTTCCAACATGGCGCCATCGGGCAAAGTCTATAATTACTCATGATTACTAGTTTGGATATTAGTTTTCTTTCTTCCTTTCTTTCTCATTTTTCCATTCCATCCCATTTTCTCTCATTACCCCCATATTTCTTCCTTTCTTTCCAATTTTTACAAATCCGCGTGTAGACAAAACTACGACTTACCTAACATAATTATCACCTTCATCCCACTGCACCTTGACGATCTTCCGTCCTTCGTTTGCCACGCCCAATATAGTACCCTCTTTACCGTTGTTCCTATCAATACAACGTCCTCCCACACGTAACCCGCAGTCTACACCACCTATGACAGCTAACGCAGGCCATACTGTGTGACAGATATGGGTCTCGTTGTCTAGGAGACTGCTTCGTGAATCTGTTATCTGTGGAAATACAATTTATAAGATCAAGAAAATACAGTAAATAATGTGTAGAGTGCTAACCATTGGATCGTCAAAACAAAAAGGAGTTTCCCAGTATGCTGCTCAAAGCGAAAATTAACTGTCTCGAGAGGTAATCCTGTATAGGACTGTTATAAGTCATTCGGAGGTTGAGAGGAAAAAAAGTGGATCGAGTTGGCATTCATGATTCCGACTCCCCTTAGTTCCCGTTGATATGTCCCACAACTTAACAAATTATCTAGAATATCTCAGAATTATAAACTCTGATTGCGAAAAATTGATTATAAATTGTTGTCATGATATTGCTTCTTGATAAAATATGTATTTACGAGGATAGAAATGATTTCCCCCAGCCTAAACAAACAAGTCTAATGTTTTATCGCCAGCCTTTATCCCTCTGGGATTTCATGAACTACTTAATTCAAACTTAAATCATACTTAAGATGAATTTCACAGTCGAAAACGTTTTATTTTGAAATTTTTTTAGAGACATCATTTCTATCCTTGTAAATATACATGATTATAAATTGTTTCAATAGTTTACTGTCCTGCGAAAAGAATAAAAAATTGCTTGGTAGTCCATGTAGAACTCTATAAATTTGAGGTACTGTGTAGTTGTTTGTGGGACAAGATTTTAAATCTATTGGGAAAACTGCTGCAATGGTGATTGGTTCGCTATTGTCTGAGTTGGAACTATAAACTGCAGTGCAAACTTATATCAATATTACGGCATGTCGTACCGTGTACGTTGGTGTAAGTCAGTATTGTACGTTTTTCACTGTATAAAAACGTACTTACCTCTGTCTCTATGTCTTTAGGCGCACCAACATCTCTTATCGCACGAACGCCTTCTAAGATACACTTATTAACGTACTGTTCCCAGTCACCATTGCAATGCAAGGTCCTGATCAGGGACACTAGGGCCTCAGAGAGTACAGCTGGTAATGGGGCGCACAGAGGACTGCCAGGATATAGGTCCCGTGGGGCGCTTTTCATGCACATGTCTGTGATCGTAACCTGGGATTAAAAAGATGAAATGTCATTTTACAAGATTTCATGACCACGAAAACAAACAGTGTCGTGACCGTGACATTGACCATCACTGTGACGGGTGAACGCTTTTCATGCACATGTCTGTGAAAAAATATCATATTACAAGATTTCATGACAACGGAAACAAACAGTGTCGTGACCGTGACATTGACCATCACTGTGACGGGTGAACGCTTTTCATGCACATGTCTGTGAAAAAATATCATATTACAAGATTTCATGACAACGGAAACAAACAGTGTCGTGACCGTGACGGGTCCCAGCGTTCTCATCGAATTATCACAGAGTACGCAATTTAACTGTTACATGTTTTTTGAAACGAATAAATATGATGTACCTTTTCGCCAGGAGTGTTACTATAAAACATGGCACATGGGTACACTTCCTTTGCTTCAATTCCATCAAATGCTACCCGGAGCTCCTGGAAGAAAAACAAGAGAAAATGATAAACAAATCATGAGCGGGTAGAAACTATAGCACAGATTTGAATACTGAAGATGATTACTAGGATGAGAATGATCTTGAAGATGATTAAAGTAATACATGGATGAAAATGATGATGGTGGTACATTATAACATTTTAAACTTTTTACCATTTTCTCAAGATTGTAAATAAAATTTTCAATTATAGAGTTCCAACATCCAAATAGATCTTGTTTAAGATGCGCGAGCGTTGCCAAAGCATCGCGTGCTCAGATTCGAAAATGAGGCGTTTTGGGGCAAGATTCTACGCGCGCCATGGAAAACACATCGTGTAACAGGACCTTTCAGCCATTCTCAATTACACGCGCCCTCTAGCGATTGTTTCTGCCGCGACAAAGAAGGTTTTGGTCAATCACAAGGCGTTTCCATAACATTGTCGGAAAAAAGACAAAGCTATAAGGGCACGTGCCTAAAGAATGTCATTGAAACGCCTTGATTGACGCACACCAAAACCTTCTTCGTCGGGACAGAATCATGGTAGAACGACGCGTGTGATTGAGAAAGATTGTAACAAGAGTTAGTATCACTTACCTCTCCATTCTTCCCCAGTGATAGCGTCCCTGCTTCCATATCCAGTACACATGTGATATAATCCCCTTGAGTATAACCAGGTAAGGTTAACGTCTGCTCTCCATTGTGATACAGGTTACCACTGTAAGCACGGTATAGCCACATGTCACGTGATGACCGATGGCTATCATCGGCGATAGGGTAACGAGCCACGCCCACACAGGTGCCCTCGTTTCCGCGGTTCTCTCTTGTGATGTGAAACTGAAAATGTTAAAAGCAAGCAAAAACTGTTTAAAAACTTTCTTAAAATCTTTCCGACAAGAGAAACGGCAGCTCTTTTTGCTGTCTTGTCTTGAGTTATTTCATTGCTAGTACCAGCAAGTCCATACCCTCTGGGGTAATGTATATGATATCATACCTTCCACTCATAGAGACCGGACTTAATACCAATACCAGCAAGACCATAACCTCTACGTGGGCTGTCATGAACAAGTGTATTGCCGTTTTCCACAGTGCAACCTAATAGTCTTTCGCGATCAAAGTGAACATCCTTGAGTGGTACTCTTTCAGTATCTTCAAGGTGTTCTCCTGTTCCATCGATGGTAGTATTTGCAGCAAGTGATGAAGAGGACCACATGTATTGGGCTGTTAGCTGGAATAATTGACCAGTCACCTAATGACAACGTTAGGAAGAGAATCAAAGAGTGCATTTCTTAGAGACAAGTTCTCTATCTTCATAATAGCATCATAATTAGTATGACATTTAAAAATAATTGATATTTTTATAGTTTATATAGGGAAATATTATATATTATCCATTACTATCATCATTACCATAATCATCATCATGGTCTGGCATCACATCCACTATCATCATTACTACCACTATCACCATCACCATCATTGAATCATAATAACCCCAATTAATACCAATAAATACTAGTAAGTAATCAACAGCATCACCCTCATCAGTACCAACAACAAAAACACCTAGTCTTAACACTTTCTTACTTTTGCCATCAGCTCCCCATCTTTGTCAGCACAACAGGCAGGCAATATTATCTCCAGTAGATTCAAAGTCAGCATTCTAGTTCTCATTGATAACACAAACAAGTCATTGTCAAGTCTGGAGGGGATGTCCACGATACTGAGAAGTACATCCAGCCATGCTTTGGCTCACCATCTTTGAACGAGTAGCCTTAGACGTAGAGAACCTAATACCGACGAGGGAAAATAACGATATTAAGAGGCAATTTCATGACTTTATTCCAAGTGCCTCATGGCTGAGCACGACAAGGCAGCGCGCATCAGGAAAGCATATACGTTCTAGACATAAAGGCAACCAGCTGATCTGAAATAGTAACATACCAATGGCGTCACTACAAAGATAAGGTGTAATGAAGCTTGCAAATAAACGACCACCAATAAAATATAAACCCGTCCACATTCCAGACCCATTCTTTTAAGGCAGAGACCACAAGATCATCACAATTCTTTTCCGCCTGGCACAACCCAATATTTGAACAACATATTTTGATTTGAAGCGGGAGAAAAGTATAATTTTCACAGTAGTGCTTTACGTTATAGACCTTTAGGTATTTCGCAAAAAAATGTTACCAAAACACCGTAGAATGACGTTACACTAAGAATGATGTCATGATAATACGAAACTGATGACGTCATGACTATAAATCATCACGTGACTTGTCAAAATGCTCATTTTATATTAAACCATACGATGAATAGGACCCTTGCAGCGTCGGAATGCAGCTCAATTTAGAGGACATAACAGTAGCTTTCCAATTCTCATAAAATTGAAATTCTTTTTTGTCTTCTCCAGATTGAGCTGCTTTGACGTCACATGCAAAGGATGTATTAGTTCGATCTACCTTCTCAGAAAGATAAGAAAATCACAAAGTGCTGTCTCAGCCACACGTCTTTCCTCGTTTGCTCTGAACATTTTTTCCACCTCGTCAGAGTTTGTTGAAGCAAATCTGTCATTCATACAGTTACTCGCTCCATCAAGCAGTGTTTCGAGTTGTTTAAAGTGAAGATTCACCATGCAGTCCACCACTTCATCTGATAACCTATCGGCGTGTTCTCTAAAAGAAAAAAATAATATTCGGGTGAGAATCTTCGATAGGATGATAGGCCATGTTCTCAGGGCATCCACTGTCAGAGAATGAGTAGTTTTCGTATGACTAGAGTATTTCGTATGAGTGGAAAACAATACAACAAATTCCTATAGCCGTATGTTATCTTACCGTAGAGGTTACTACGGGTTGTGGTTGGATGAAATGTCGAAAGACATTGGAAAGCCATTTCAATGTTACGGCATGTCGTTTCGCATTCGTGCCGTAAATTAGTACCGTATGTCTCTCGACTGATATGATAATCATTCTTATGGGAAACCATTTCAATGTTACGGCATGTCGTTTCGTGTACGTGCTGTAAGTCAGTAACGTACGTTTCCCACTCATACGATAATCATTCTTATGGGAAGCCATTTCAATGTTACGGCAAGTTACGTATCGTATTCATGCCGTAAATCAGTACCGTATATGTCTCTCCACTGATACGATAATCATTCTTATGGGAAACCATTTCAATGTTACGGCATGTCGTTTCGTGCCTTACGTGCTGGAAGTCAGTAACGTAGGTTTCCCACTCATACGATAATCATTCTTATGGGAAGCCATTTCAATGTTACGGCATGTCGTACCGCTCATGTTCCTGCCTCACGCGGAACGTTCACCGGCTGAATCGCAAGATTTCGATATAATATTTTCTGGCTGACAGCACACGGTGTTCAGCATTTGACCACCATTTGGAGTAGGTAATGTCTTTGAAACCCAGCAATAACTATGCAGCCCGTTAAGTCCTCCACTGCATGCAAAAGCGCATTGAGACAATGTGAAAATGCGCTATATAAGAATCCCATTTTTATTATTATTATTATATAAAGAAAATACGACCAAAAATCTCCACTTACCCAACTGTTACAGCAATAATCTGTAGCAGTCTAATACTGGCTACTTGCAAGATGACGGGTAACATAGATTTGCCACTGGCTCGTGTTGTCTGATAAGGGAAAGGCTGGGATGCCATCAAACCCTGACTACACATGCTGTACAGGATGGAGGGGAGGTGACATGTGACTGCTAGCGAGATATCGGCAGGTTGTAACTTGTTGCCTAATGCAAAAACGGTCTGGAGCTGCTGGCGCTGTCTGGCACCTGAAATATTCAACATGCAGTAATTATCGCTTAGTTTAGAGTCACGTGGCTGTATGACATAGTAGTAGATGTATTCTATTGCATTTACCACTCCTGGGCGGACGGCTTAGCGTCTAACAGGTTTTGTAATTTAATAAGGCAGCCGATAGATCAAATTAGAATTTAGAAGTTGATTTTTGAGGGAGTAAAAACCGGAGATCCTGGAGGAAAAACCCTCAAAGTACAGGAGAGAACCAACAAACACCTCAAATCACATATGACACCGAGTCCGCCAGAATTAAGGAGACACCTTCAGGACATTGCATGATGTCCGCTTAAGGGTGTCCACTAAATAAAGGTGTGGAAAAAGTAAAGACAGTTGTGGCAGCCTTCATACCTTTTCTGCCAGTGGAGTTTTGGTTATCATCCTGCAGCATCTTTACTAAGTGAGTGTATAAACGATGGACACATGACTGAATGGATTCCTGGAGTTTAGTAGTTGTCGCCTTGATGTCATCCTAGGCGTAAAAGCAACAACAGTCAATGAAATGGTTCATACAAGGCTAAATATTTAAATAATCATGATGATGACGATGATGATGATGATGTGTGAAATTTAGGAAAATGATTTTCTATCTTCTGGAATGAAAAGGACTTCACCCTGTACCTGATAATGAAGAAGATGGACTTGGTCACTGAATTCTTGCTGGCTTGAGCCCAGGCCCTCTAGACCAAATGCACCAGAGAGAAGCTGGAGCTGGCTTGACAAGAGAAGAGACGAGAAACACACTCCAGGATGTCCAGAATGTCCGGAATGTTCCTTGGTCGAGTCTTTTCCCTCCAGTAATGACAAGATGTAGTTCAAGGCTTCCAAACGGAGCTGTTGAAAAAAAAATCATTTTTTAATGACTTCGAATCGATTTTATACACCGTTCCCTTATTCATTGTTCTAACTCCCTAGTTACTGTTGGCAAATTACGTCGGCAAACTTAAAAGTTTGTTTTTTGATATACAGCAAGGAACAGACACCGATTGCTGAAGATCGTAACTGTGTTAGAATCAATGCAATCTAAAATTACATCAAGAAACAAATCGGTGACTACTAGAAAATCTTATGAATTTGAGTTTGTTGGTCGGACATTCGGATAACACACGGTCTGTTAAACGGTTTTTTTTGCTGGTGTCAGAGCGAGGACATTTTCTCCTATTCCTTGTGCGACTTTGTACGACTAGCAGTGTAATAACTTTTATATAACTCACCTCTGCTCTGTGTTGTTGAAACTGCATGGCACTGAAAACCACATGTGGAGCCGTGGTCGCCTGATGATCAGCGTGAGTATGTACCTCAGAACTTCCCTTGAGCAGACTTTCCGTCACAAAGTCAACTATACTTGATGCAGTTACCTTGACAGAGCATGAGGACTTTGGTGGGTGTCGAGAGTTTCCTTTTCCGTGATTCTGTGCAAATCTCTCACGTCGGTGGCGCATGCGCCTTAAGGCTTCCTTGACAGATTCAAGTCGTTTCTTTTCATCTAGAAAATAGAGATTGGAAATTGACAAAAACTGGTTCAATTTACGTGTCCCTCATAAGATAAGAAAACCGACGAGAAGGAAAGAAAAATATGAGCGCTAGATTGTGTGGCAAACCATGGAATTTCATGGAATGCGTGACATATCAAGAAATGCCCTACTTGTCACTTGTACTTTGATAAGATAAGAAAACCGACGAGAAGGAAAGAAAAATATGAGCGCTAGATCGCGTGACAAACTATGGAATTCCATGGAATGCGTGACATATCAAGAAATGCCCTACTTGTCACTTGTACTTTGATAAGATAAGAAAACCGACGAGAAGGAAAGAAAAATATGAGCGCTAGATTGTGTGACAAACCATGGAATTTCATGGAATGCGTGACATATCAAGAAATGCCCTACTTGTCACTTGTACTTTGATAAGATAAGAAAACCGACAAGGAAAGAAAAATATGAGCGCTAGATCGCGTGACAAACCATGGAATTTCATGGAATGCGTGACATATCACGAAATGCCCTACTTGTCACTTCGTGTATATAAAAGTGTCTCATGGGACATTCCATGATATGCCACTCAAATTTAAATAATAAAGATTACCTTCTTGGTTGACGTGATGTAAATGGGAAGAGCTTGCTTCATCCTTGAAAACAAATCATCAATTGAAAATATTACATGAATAAAAATCTCGCGGGTTTGATTCTCGACTGACCACATATGTGAATATCGAGTTAGTTTGATGTGTTTTTCTGTCCTATGCCACGAGGGTTTTCTCCGAGTTCTCTCTTATTCTCCCTCCATGAAAATCAACATGTGAGTTTAGTGTTGTGTGTTGTAAATATAGATATTGGTAGTGCGTGTGGAGGGAACCTCAAGGAAGAGCCCCTTACGAATAATGGTCTTCGTAAAATATAAGTTTGTTCATATAAAAAACATTATACCTCACTCCTTGGGCTGTTGAGCGGGCTTAGCACCGGCGACACAGTAGCTGGAGTACTGTTATCTGTATCATCAATGTGTATAGTGCAGAGCAGCGTCTTCCATAGTGGAGTCAACGCCATGTGAATCAGGATCAACAAGGACACTGTTCGTGTTGGCGATGAAAGAAAGAGTATCTTGGTCCAGAGGAAAAGCTGTGCGCACGTAAAGCAGCAGGAACATGCAACGTTGTATTACACCCTTACATGCTTCAGTAAATAACTGGTCATTTAAGTACTCTGGAAAAATAAAAGGGTGGATACGATGAAATTGGATGGGGAATATTTTTGGGATGAAAGACATAATGGGATAAAAAATGAAGGAGAAACGAGGAAATGATGGAATGATTGAAAATACTACGATGAAATGGGATAAATATATCAAAATAGAAATAAAATGGGAAAATCAAAATAAAATAAAAGATGGAATGGAAAATGATTGAAATTAATGAAAATTTAAATGAAAAAGGAAATGAAAAAGGAAATGAAAATAAAATTTAAAAAAATAAGATTTAAAATAGAAAAGTAAATATAAGAATGAAAAAAGCGAAAACTATTACTGTACCTGTGCTTGCCTGTCTTGTGACGGAATTCTCTTCACTGACGTTGGATGCCTCAGATACAATACTTTCTGATCTGTTAGCAGGTTCATGGCTGGCAGTGCTAAGCAATGACGCACTTCCTCTGCCTGATTTCAGCCCGAGAAGACGACGACGTAGCGTGCACACCCACTTGAAGGTCTCTAGCATTTCTTTGGATCTAGAACGAAACAATCAAAAAATGTGGACATTTCTTAGCCATTCCGAGATAGAGGGGGGGAAATTGCATTACAGTGTAATGTGGGGCTGTGTTAGAGGACCAAGATGGGGTTCTCTTTCGTCCTCTAAAACAACCCCAGAATGTACATGCAATGTCAACCTAAGAATGAAAAATTCACAAGAAACACGGCAGGACCTGGAACCGAATAGGCCCTTTGCAGTTAACGGTCACATGTCTTTACTGGTGAGCACAATTTTTTTATTATTTGAAATTGGTGATTCTTTTTAGCTACTTGTAAAGAACTTAATGAAATCCAGTGTGTTACGAAATGTAGTTTTATTACGATCTCTCGAAACAGGTTGTAGAAAGTTTGTTTGCTCACCAGTATATTTCACCCATGGGAATCAAGATGTTCATTCATGTTGCTCTCAGTGAATTAATCAGCACGTGATTACTGAGCTGCAAGGGCCTATTGCCCAAACAGGTCTCTCCCGCCTTCTTCATTTGCCGTTATAAACTACTTTGTTGTGACAATAAAAGTAACATTTGAGATTCCCATACACGTCATTTGTTCTTTTACCCTTCTTGGAATAACAATGACCTATATTGCGGATACATAATAAAATATGATTATAAGGATATTTGTTGAACTTACTTTATCTTTTGCAGTGCCACAGGTAACAGGCCACAGTGCTTAAGAATACAAGCAAACACAAAGCGAGTCGCTGTGTCTAACAACATTGGGTCTGGAATATCCCGTGTATCTATTTCTGTAGAGGAAACAACGATTGTCACTTTGTGACTGGCCACACGTTTTACTATCATTTAAGCGCAAAACTTGTTCATTTTTTAAAGTCATATTTCAGACTGTCGAGTTTGACATGTGAAACTTTATTGATGGCGCCGGAAAAAGAGTTTTTCACGTGGAATCGTTAGAATATAGTTTCAATGAACCATGCAGGATTCTATTTAAAAAATTCCTTTTAAGACATGGGCTTCCTGGTTTAAATATCATAATAAGTAAACTTTTTCGAAATCTAAAGAATTATTGGTTGACGTTAGTTTACTACCCAACTAATGTGTGGTATGTGTTAAGACTTTTGTGTTAACAGTGGTAAGACAGGGACCGCGGAGGAAGGTTCCTGCCCCCCTAAAAACATTTTCGGTATACTTTGAATTACTTGTTTGCCATTTATAATATCCATAGTCAATGCAATAAATATGTTGTAAATACCCCCCCCCCCCCCAAAAAAACACTAGAAATCGCACTTCCGAGGGTCTCGTTTTTTTGGGTCTTGTCCGCCTCAAAATCCCCCCGCCCCCCTCCCCCCAATGAAAATTTCTCTTCGTGGTCCCCGTAAGAGCGTAAAGTGGGATGAAATCCTTCACATTACAAATGCACTACCTAGTAAGCACTTACGTACCTTTAAACTTGTCAAACGATTGTAATAGCGTAAGCAAGCTGTGGGCAGATTCTATGGTAGGTCCGTCAGCTAAATCTAGTAGGAAAATAAGGTCTGGTTGAAGACTTGAGCGAGCATTCTCTAGACTATCAAAGATTGTGTCGTGCCTTAATAAAGACAGGGTGGCTGCCATGGCTTTCTCTGAAGAACAAGCAAATCGAAACAAGTTAGAAATTAGATATCAGATATGATACATGACAAAGCAGAGATTAAAATGAAAAATAAATCTCTGTACCTCTTAATTGTCTAGTCGATCTAGTGCTTTTGAACTAGAGTGAAGACAATTAACCCGTGAAATAAAAATTATTAGCATATATCAACTTGTGTACCTTCTAAGATCGCGCGCGCTCATTGATTAATTGGAGGTGGATATCGTACGATATACGGAGGGGTACTCCGCCAGAATTTAGGTAGGGGTGTTCCGCTGGGATTCTGAAAGGCGTACCCTGTCTATGACAAAAAAAAACTCCAATTCGTGGACCCTATTTATGACAAAAGATATAATTTATTGCACTAAGTTCCTGTTTCAATTATCATGTCTCATCTCGCGTATCGTTTCTTACGACCAATTTCGGTCAATACGAAAGTAGAAACCCTGAATATGACAGGAAACCCAGGAAGAACTTGGAACTTGAGTGAAATTGAATACCCTGTTTAAGACAAGAAGCTCGAAAAACCATACCCCGTTCAGCGGATCATCCCGGTATAGTCCATATATGAGACTACTCCCCCGGGAGGAAACCAGAGGACCAGGAGAAAACCCTCGGGGGAATGAGCTCAGAGAGAAGATTAAGTATCATACTTGATCATCAGGATCTAGTGTGCTGCACATAAATGCTTATGAACAACAATGATGATCACTTGATATCAAGTCATGGGAAAAAATTCATCACTGCTCATGTCCAGAGGTGGGAGATGATCTACCTCTACCACTACACCACCTTTGCTAAAATAAAGGTAAAACTGAAACGTTAAGTATACGTGGCTGGTATTCCAGGAAGCTGACGGTGCGCATTTTTAACACCCCTTCTCCCCATCAGTGCTCTGTTTTGAGTGTATTCAAAGCTGAAGCTACAGTGATTAGAGAGAAGATCCTGAAGATCATGTCAGACCATGGACCTCTTGCACTGAAGGCTGCGCTTCAACCAACTAAGCTACTCCTGTTCCTATCAATTCAATATTGATTGAATATATGGCAAGGCCTTGTGAACATAATTTGACAATTGATTGATGAGTGAAGCGATTGATTGGCTGACAAGTGAAGTGGGATGCATTTTAATGCAAAGACTTAACAGACTGTGAAAATGCAGGTTTTTTTGTCCTTTTGTTTTAAATGAGCGTTGAGAAAGCCCATAAAAAGATTAACTCCAGCTACCTACCCAATGGAGGATCCCTGCTTTCCAGTCCATAATTCAACAAGGCAGAATTAAGCCATTGTTCACACTGGTTCTCACACATTGACAGCAAAGGTCCCATTAGCATGCTCCCCAGTACACGCCCAACGAACAGAGCACAGGTTCGCTGAAGATCAACTAACCACGCCCATGACTGTGCTGGCTGAGGGAGAGGAAGAGCAGCTGGATCTATGTTTTGAGGAGTACCTGAGAAAAGAATATCATGAGAAATCTTTATCTTTTAGGGGTGGATATGACACATGCAAAGTGTGATGGATATTATTAGATGACTACTGAGATGTGATGATAAATACACACGCATTTAGTTCTAACAACAAGGATAATCATAGGGTAGTTTTCGTATGTTTCGGTGGTATATGCGTGCCTTGCCGAAGCCTTGATGCTTTTTAGAATTTTGATTGGGGGACTTTTTTCTCATGCAATGCAATTGTTCTGGCTGGATATTCATGCCATGTTTAGGTCATTCGATTCGATGGAGAGTAAATTATCATGCAGTGTGACTTGCGTATAACTTGCCATGCCACAACAGTGTTCCTGCCATGAGCTTATTACAGTCATACAAAAACTGCTGTAATGATGATGGTGGTGATCCTGGTGATAATGGTAACAATGATGATGGTGATGATGGTGATGTATTAATGGTGATGATGATGATGGTGATGGTAATGGTGATGACGATGATGATGATAATGATGATGATGGTAATCATAAATTAATATTGACAATGATGATGACAAGAACATTATGATATTGATGATCATAATCATTCTGGTAGTAATAATGATGGTGATATTAATAATACAGATAAGAGCTATCTTACCCAGGACAGGCCACTCCAGTTCATGGTCCTCCATTGCAGCAGCAGCAGAAAGGATCCTGTTCAGTCTGTCCATCTTGGGAAGCAACTCAATGCATACAGGTAACAATGGTCGTACAACATCAAATGGCATCAACATCAACGAGAAGAAAACAACTGATAGCATCGACCCAGCAGGAGAATTATAGAGAACACCTAAAACATGATAACCACATAAGTGTTAGTGGGCAAGCTTACCATGCTCTCCACAAATTTTGCTGTAACAGCTTAGCGAAGTAATAAAGTAGTGGTAGAACTAGTTAGATTATAACACAATGACTAGTGGTTACTAGTTTGAAACTGCCTTGGTGTGTAGAATACAACAAGTGATACACAGGGAAACTCGTTAGATTATAACATGATGACTAGTGGTTACTAGTTGGGAACTGCCTTGGTGTGTAGAATACAACAAGTGATACACAGGGAAACTCGTTAGATTATAACATGATGACTAGTGGTTACTAGTTGGGAACTGCCTTGGTGTGTAGAATACAACAAGTGATACACAGGGAAACTCGTTAGATTATAACATGATGACTAGTGGTTACTAGTTGGGAACTGCCTTGCTGTGTAGAATACAACAAGTGATTCACAAGGAAACTTAAACAAATAATAAAAAAGTTTTAATTAACTGTACTAATGTTTTGGACTTTAGCCCTTAACCTCTTACTCTGACGTTCAATATTCAAGGTACAGGTTCAAGGTTCAAGATTTTTTTTTTTGATGAAGGACTAACGTACAAAAAATTAGAACAGTTCCAAACGTTTTTACACTGAATTTAATCTTCTTCATATTCACAAATGAGTTTATACATTATGCTTTAAAGCACAAAAGTATGACCATGTTTAATGTATAAATTGCATACTTGTATGAACAGGCTTTGCACTGCCAAACATGCTTTTACACTCCTTATGTGGTAGAAATAGCCTGCTTTGCATTGAAATGTGTTGGTTTAAGTTACAAAAGTCAATGCATAGGAGTATGCGAATACTAGGTAACTATTATGCGTTGCTTTGTATTACTAAGTCTAGACTTACTGTGTAATTTGTCCCTGACTTGAGAGTCTTCAGCTCTCACCAGTACATCATGTGCACTGGATAAGATCTCACCAGCACAAGGCAGATACAATAAGAGATGGTTCTGTAGTAGCTTCACAGCTGAAGGTAGATAGGTTGGGGTGTCTGTGGTGACTGGATTTTGACAGTAGGCAAACAGATGCTTTTGTAGAAGTAGCAACAGTTGTCGTATGTGAATGGGTGGGGCTTCACTGTCGACAGTTGGGTGTGGGGTTTCTCTTGCTGACATGGACTCTTCAATGGCTGTTAGGCATTTTTCCTGGCAAGGCAAAAAGGAGTAACAGGAAGTTACAAAACTGCTTTTATTGTTTTATTCTAAAGGACATCATGTAATAAAAAAAAGTTATAATACATGTAGTAATTGCTGGGTTCATTCAGCTGATAAAAATATTTGAAATCTCATTCTCTGTTCCAAAAAGTTACTGAAAACTTGTGATTCAGATGATGAACATTCTGCACTACACACAAAATGACACAGCAATTATTAATTAACATTTTGGATGATGGTCCTGCATTGAAGAGTAGACTCAGTTCTTAGAAGATAACTCATAATCTTGTGACAGAATGGGAGATTTAAGAGGTTAATTGAAAAGCAAAGATGTAACCAAAAGTATAATGGTGACTTGCACCACTTCCACAAAGTTATTGTATAAATCAACTTACTGTGTAAAATGTTAGGTTTCGAAGTAGCATCTTCATGAGGATTGCTGCCATGTTTGTGTTGTCTTTGAAGTCAGGTTCTTCTGTGTCACCGCTTGTGCCATCTTTGGACAGTGAAGAGAAGCCCAGAAGAGAAGCAACATGAATGTGGTCCTGCATACTGTTTAGTATGATCCCAAGCTGTTTACGCTGGTGGGAAATGAACAAATATATTAGATGTTTATCTGTATGAATTTTTAAAACTATAACTGTGGCGTGTAACCCTCTTGAAATAAGAAGAAGTTATTCAGCTGCTGGCATAACCAAAGCCTTGAATTTCTATTGCTTACCTCTCCACAAGAGAGTGACTCCCAGCTGTTGGGCCCTTGGGGTAATAAAGAGTGCAGTACTTCCATTCTCTCTGGTAAAGGAGGTAAAAGTAGAGAGGCACCAACAGAAAGAGCTTCATTCACAGCCTCTAGTATTTCCTCTGATACAGGAGCATCTAAGAGTCCAAAGAGTAGTTTTCGCAGAGGTCTTGTGTATGATCCTAATACACTAGAAGAGGCCCCAGCAGCTACAGCAAGTGACAGATGTATGGAGAGTAACTTCAGACAGAGGAGAACAAACTTGTGATGTTCACTAAAATCGTAAAAAAGTTGAAACTAAGCGTAAGGAATTGAAGGTATTTGAAAGTTATGAGGAGGGTAATAAAAAAGCCTTTATTATTTCTAAGATTTATTTATATTAATAATGAATAATAACAATAATGATAAATGGAAATTAAAATGGCTCTTCTACCACTGGTTTAAAAGAAACGTGATTGGATTAACTGGATTTCAAGCTCACAAGACATTGAAGGTATTTGGATTCTTTTGTGCATCACTTTTCTCGTCATAGTGGCATGAGAAAATGCCCCATCTTGGAATTGTTCTGGTAACAGAAACGTAAAAAATAGACATTTTTGTCAAAACTTTACCTTCTAGTAGAGAAAGGTGTAGAGGAATGTCCTGATTCCATTTGTAGGTCTTGACAAAACCTCTCAAGGAAGTTTTTGAGTAACCCAAAAGTAGATTCTTTGAGGTCTACACAGTAAGCTCTGTACCATGAAATCACTTGCCTGATGAGAAGTATGAGATGGTATTAAAATTTTGAGCATGCCTGCTTCTGATTGACGGATTTCCAGCTTATCATATCTATTAATTCTTACCTGTCCATAGGCAGCGCTGTCCAAGCAGCTGTATGAGATGTCCCTGCCCTAACTTGATGTATAGCAACACCATCAAGTCCAAGTACCTTCTTTGGCTTGGAGATGGGTGTCGTGCAATGACCTTGGCCACATTGGCCCATTGAATTGTTACCCCAAGCATAAACTTCATTATCTACAACATACAATTCATTAGTATTTGGGGTAGATTGAAGGGGAAAGACAAATCTTTGGTTTTCCATCTGATTGACCATCAATAATCTAAAGGTAAAAAAGTAAATTCGGAACTTTGTACAGAGAGAAGAAAAATATCTTAATCTGCTCAGTAAATTGCTTCAAGGGTTTTTTTTTTACACTCTCTGGATTTTGCTCCCTCTATAAAGCTTAGCAAGTTGATACCAAAACATGTGTAGTTTTGTAAAGAAGAAAGACATTTCTATGTGTAAATATCACACATCTACAAGCTTATCATCATCATCATTACCATCAATATTACTGAAATACTGTGTGAAATTGTACATTTGCTGTCAAGATAAAATAGACTTTTGGTGGTCATCAAAGTGTTTTCCTGACAACATTACCAAGCACAAAGTTTGTGCCTATGAATGTCGAGGAAATGCCTTGAATGATATCCACCAAAACCTACTCCCCATGAGAATGATTCTACATGAGATGAATGGTGATTCTACATGAGATGAATAGAGACCTTTTCTTAACACCTTGAACAATTATTCATGTCTCTATCATTGCAAGCTCACCATTCTTCTCGCTTCGCCTATGGAATGTCAAGGAAATGCCTTGATTGATATCCACCAAAACCTACTCCCCATGAGAATGATTCTACATGAGATGAATGGTGATTCTACATGAGATGAATAGAGACCTTTTCTTAACACTTTGAACAATTATTCACATGTCTCTATCATTGCAAGCTCACCGTTCGTCTCGCTTTGATGCAAAGGCATGGCTACCTTTTAAGATGGCGCAGAGAACTGGGAAGGGGACTATTGGCATCTTTAACAGAAATTCAATCTAAGGTCATCTGTTCTTCGAGAGTTAATGTGTGGCATACCTACCTCTAGTTAAAACCACACAGTGGCTATCCCCTACTGATATATCCACTATATGGAATGGCTGTAATGCGGCTATCAGCTTAGGTCTTGCTGATGTTGCATCTACTGATCCTGTGCCAAGGCAAGGACCACATCCCCATGCATAAACCTGTAAATATAATTCACATCAAACTGTTGAGATACTTAGCACACTGTATTTGCATATACCAGAGATTAGGAATTTAAACATGTGTGTCTACAAATGCAGAGCTGAAAACAATGGTTGTGCAATGGCTGGATGACTAGCCACATTTAACGAATGCCAATTTTAGCTGCATTTGTCCATTGACCACCTGTTTTTAGCAACATCAGGCAATTTTTCATTTTTTGCTAGATTTATTTTATATAATATTTTATTTTATTTTATGTGTTTCCATATTTTAAATTGTGTATTTGTATATATAGATATATGTTATTTTGTAAACTTAAATTTTTCAATTTTATATTGTCCCCTGTAACCCTACATTCTTTGTAAAATTTTTGACACTTTTGAAAGGCCAATAACATTCTTGTTCGTTCATCCAATCATGCTCAAAATTTGCCAGACTTACTAATCTTGAGATGCTTTCTTAAATGACAAAACTTTTTTTCTAATATTAAGATTAAAATTCAAAATTGTCGCAGTCTCTTGCTTGTTTCTAAAAGGGCCAATTGCCATTTCTTCTATACCTGTCCATTGTTTGCCAAAGCAAGACTGCACTGGCTCCCACAGCAAACCTTGCTAATGATCATCCCCTGTAGTCCCTCAACAACCTGCAAGTATGATTAAAGCACATATTGATTATTACTAAATATAATTAATTGGGGTGGCAAGGGTGACATAGCAATCATAGTTTCATCCATTGGAAAAAAAGACTTATGCGCCTAATAAAGAAACAACACCAACCTTTGGTTTATAAACTCTGTTGGTATCCCCATGACCAAGTTTACCTGGAAATAAAAAATATAATGGGTTACAACATATTTTAACAGTTTTTGTCAATACAAGTAGAGAAAACTTGAATTCAATCTGTCATTTAGCCATGCCCTGACTTAGATCAGCCAAGAGGTTGTTTCAGGGTTTAATCTGTGAGTTAGCCATGCCCTGACTTAGATCAGCCCAGAGGTTGTTTCAGGGTTCGATCTTTGAGTTAGCCATGCCCTGACTTTGTTCAGCCAAGAGGTTGTTTTAGGGTTCAATCTGTGAGTTAGCCCTGCCTTTACTTTTTAGAGCTCAGAGGTTGTTTCAGGGTTCAATCTGTGAGTTAATTAACCATGTCCTGACTTTGATCAGCCTAGAGGTTGTTTCAGGGTTTGATCTGTAAGTTAGCCATGCCCTGACTTAGAACAGCCCAGAGGTTGTTTCAGGGTTCGATCTGTGAGTTAGCCATGCCCTGACTTAGAACAGCCCAGAGGTTGTTTCAGGGTTCGATCTGTGAGTTAGTCATGCCCTTAGTTAGATCAGCCCAGGGGTCATTTCAGGCTTAGATTTGTGAGTTAGCCATGCCTTGACTCTGCACCGTTCAGAGGCTGTTTGGGGATCAATAAATCATCTGAATTGATGTCACACTAAGGTAAACCAGTATTTCACTTTCACACGAAATTCATAGAATTATTGTTAACAACTTGAGTAAAATCGATACGAAGTGACTATATTCATATCAAGTAATATTTGAAATAGATTACCATTATCTCCACTGCCGAAAGACCAAACAGTAGCACCATCAATGGAGACACACACTGTATGAGCACTCCCACATGCAACTTGACTGACATTGGATACATCTTTCACTTGGACTGGGATGTTTCTGCTATTGTTATCTCCATGGCCTGTCAATAGGAAAAAATTCTCTTCAAACATATGCCAATTGGATGTCTGTAGGTTGAGGCAGAGAATCGATAGGTTCTTGAAAGGGTGTTGTAAAGTCAGTAGGATGATG
This sequence comes from Actinia equina, assembly GCA_011057435.1. Taxonomy (NCBI): domain Eukaryota; kingdom Metazoa; phylum Cnidaria; class Anthozoa; order Actiniaria; family Actiniidae; genus Actinia; species Actinia equina. Next base: position 91,535 of record WHPX01000447.1, read on the forward strand.
ATAGGTTGTCAGTAGCATGTTAGTGGCTTCAGAAGGGTGTTGGTAGGTGCAGTAGGGTGTTGGTAGGTTGTCAGTAGGGTGTTGGTAGGTTGTCAGTAGTGTGTTGATGGGTTATCAGTAAAGTGTAGATGAGTTGTTAAAAGGGTATTGGTTGGTTGTCAGTAGGATGTTGGTGGGTTGTCAATAGGGTGATCGTTAGTTGACAGCAAGGTGTCAGTAGATTGATTGTAACATGTTTGTAATAATACCTAGTCTACCATAATCGCCTTCTCCCCAGGTATATAACTCTCCGTCCTCAGTAACAGCAGCACTGTGTCTATATCCTGCTGCAATACAGGTCACAACCTACGACAGAACATATTAAATGAAATCCAAGGCTTAAAGGTAGAACTCACTCTAATAGAACCATGAGTAGAGAATATGCAATTTAACCTTGATTAGTGAGGGGTAAAAGTTATTGGGTATGAAAATGAACAATGATTCAAAGAAGAACATCAATACTTTATACACACTTTTAGTCTTTAACTCACCTTGTTTGCTAAAGGTCCTTCTATCAGTTTTGGAATCTTCTGAGTCTGGCTGTTACCATGGCCCAGTTTACCATAATCCCCTGAAAAAAGGTGTGGTAGCTATAGTAAGTATCCATGCCTACCTCATTCCAATACCAAAATTTATCAAAGTACAGGCAGCCCAATAAAAACGTTAAACAAAATGGCTTTGAAACATTTTTGAGGTGCTTCCCTTCGATGAGGCTGTGAGACAGATCAGAGAGATTCTTATAACTGAACACCTCCCCAATAAAACACTTTGTCTAATATATGCCTAATGAAAACATTTTACTATGAAACAGAATGAATTTTGGTTTTTATCGCCTACCATCTCCCCAGCTAAAGACCTTGCCATCTACAGTCAAAGCCAGTGTGTGACCATCTGATCCTTTAGAGGAAGAAACCCTCTTAATAACATAATCAACATCAAAGCCCACTCTCTTTAGCTGAGCCTGATTGGTGGAATCACCAAGACCAAGACGTCCATAACTACCCTGAAAGATAAAACACAGGTGGCCCAATCATTACTTTTATTCCAACTGAACTTAAGGGATTCCTAGTCATTAAAAATACATTTTGCTAATGCACTGTTTTCTCATTTTAGACCATGTGTCATTCCCTAGAGTATTATTTCTTTATTTAACAGTTGCAATGAGAAAACACATGAATATGGATACAACCCAAATACAAACAGAATGACACATGGTTTGAAATGAGAAAACATTATGCCCAAGTGGATTTGGCTCATTTTTCTAGTTATTCCAATATTAAGAGAGAATGTCAGCAAAAATCGAACATACGCCGGCAACAGTCGAAAATTCGAATTTGCTCATATTTTAGTATTAGGAAGACCTTGATGCGATATAAACCGTGGTATACTTCATTTGCCAAAATATCGCTTTATTTCCGAGAAAAACGAGAAAAACCAATTTGTGCATAATGTACCCTCTGAGAGAGCCAAAATATAATCCAACTTCGAGTGCCTCGCGTGCCTTTGCAAAAATGTGTATGGACTTGATTGTTGAAAGACGTTTTTTAACATTGTCTTGGCTTTGAATCTGTGAAATTTTATTACTTTCCAATAAATTTATGTTGGCGAAAATGTTTTTATTAGCAAGTTACTTTGGCACGTCATCAAATATAAAGAACTTTCAAAAAATATTTAAACCATGTGCTATATAAAATAAAAGGTTGATATTTAGAAATTGAGAAGTTAAAACAATGTTCTAATCGTGAGTAAAGTGATTGTTTTGGGTATTTTGATCTATGTAAAGTCTATGTTTATATTTAAATTTTTGCCCAAAATTGCTTTCCTCTCTTGGCTGCCCATGATACAGATCATCACATCTCAAAATCAAACCACTGCTTGCGTAATTTCAGAAAGGAAGCTTACCTTGCCACATGCATGTAGAAAACCATCAGGAAAGATTACAAAGGTACAGTACTGACCCGCCTCTATCTGAAAGGCAATACCAATTATTAATCAACTACATCTGTACAAAATATTATAGGAAGTAGTCCTGATCAAAGTCAGGACATGGCTGAATCATAGCTCAATACCCTGAAACAACCTCTGGGCTGATCAAAGTCAGGGCACTGCTAACTCACAGATTGAACCCTGAAACAACCTCTGGGCTGAATCAAAGTCATGGCACAGCTAACTCACAGATCAAGATGGAATCTAGCTTGTTAGGTTTCACTTGGAGAACCAGGAGACAAACCTTTGAGTCAATAGAGAGACCTAACAAACTCTACTTGAATGTGAAGCAAAGTCCAGGAATTAAAAGACCCCAAAGTTTAGAAGCAAGTGCACTGCTACCATCATATATTTAGTAATGAATAAATATGACAGTGTAGTGTGAAGGGGTGAGCTCAGAGAGAAGATTAAGTATCATACTTGATCATCAGGATCTAGTGTGCTGCACATAAAAGCTTATGAACAACGATGATCACTTGATATCAAGTCATGGGAAAAAATTCATCACTGCTCATGTCTATATAGGATCCTACTAGAGATAGATACACCTACTTGCAAACAGGTTGTCATAGAGAAATTGAAAAATAAGTTTTTAGATCAGTGGTTAGAGCATCTGACTAGCAAACAAAAGGTCACCAGTTCAAATCCAGTACGGTGCTTGAAGGAACATAAATTACATGTTTAAAATTTAATTGTTTGTAACCCTACTATTTACCTGTTGAGCATTACCAAATGATGTAGCCAGCTTAGGGATAAGTATCTTATCCATACTTCCTTCGGCAAGTTGGTGACTACTGTTACTCCCCCATACAAATACTTCATCTCCAGTATTGAAGCCATTGCTCTGTAGTTCCCCCGGTGAACCATTTTTTATTGATGTTAGGGCATAATGCTCAGCAAGGCTGGTTACCTGAATATATTAAGGAAATAAGCTTTGAAGTCAATCTAGGAAGTTTATTTGACTGCAACATTGAACATTTATTAAAGGACACTATTTCTAACATTCATTGATATCCCCAATAACAGCTAATCTAATTGGTAATTTATATAAAAAATTGCTTGCAGTGCTGTGTTGTGTGGGGTAACACACAACAGGCAGAACAAAGCCTGGGAGTGGATGAACAAACAATGAATGGTGAGATAAAACAAAGAATGCAGATTACATGTAGAACAATACACATTGTTCAACATAATCCATGCTTTCTTTGTTTTTGTTATTTTGTCCAATCCAAAGCTTCGTTCTACCATTGGACACCGACCGGTTGTGTGCTGTTATACTTGGGGATTGGCAACTGATTTAATCTATTTATCATTTTTGCACATCCAAAATCACTGTTCAAAACGGTATTTCGTAAAAGAAATAAAAAATTTTTGCTGTGCTATACACACCTGGTTTAGGAGAAAAACAGCAGCTTGATGAAGAGGAACAAGTCTTGTCTCTGAATCAGGAATCAAGTTAAAACTGCTGTCAATCTCTTCAAAACTGCTATCTCTGTCTTCTTCAGAGGTAAGAGAATGTGTCTCTGTTGGTGTTGTCTATTTGAATAATAACCAAAAACATGTAAGTATAAATTTATATACTCGTTCTGAAAACACTGCTGGTCTGACTAGACACAAATTTAATGAAGAGCATACACATATGATAAATTAATGATACATATATGATAAATTAATAATTAATAATAATGGTATTTACACATACACTGAATTAAAAACAAAAATAAGGACATTGAAAAAGGTGACCAAAAAGTGAAAAGGAAAAGGAAATCAAACCAAAAATTAAATAAAGAAAAAAGTATTATGCTTGCAAAAAAAATGTTTGATGAAAGCATTGACTCTAATTATCATTCTAAATTATTTAGCACTTAACCACAGGGGATGTTGAGACAAAAATTAATAGTATTAAGAACTATTATTAAAAATTATAATTAAATAAAATATACTATGCATACATACCATTAGTTTTCTCATTTGCCTGCACATATTCTCCAGACAATCTACTGATATACCGACTAAAGGTGTATTTTTGGCGCTTTCTTCTGGTTTAACACAGTCCATGACTATTGCCATTTCAATCCACTCCAACAAACACTTAAGTGATCCCCTATGCACACCGATTCTTAGCAACAGCTCACAAGCAAGCCTTCTGCCATTATTATCTGCAGTTGATTGAGCAGAAGAAGTCCATATTAAGAACTCGGACACTTGCCTCAAGGTTTCTATACCAAGTTGTGGTATTTTTGAGTCCTGAGAAAGCGATAGTGGAGGCAATGATGATAAAACAGCAGAAGCTGTTGCCAAAACATCATTGCAAATGATTCCTTGTCCGCTTTGCCAAGATTGTCGGAGTAGGGAGAAAAGCATAGAAAGCCCCGTTTTGATTCCCATCTCTATTAACACGTCTTTTCCACACTTAACATCTGCTGTCTTGGATTTTACTTGAGACTGATCGTTAGAATTTAAACTTGCACCAGTCAAAAGATTCGGTTTTCCTTTGTTGTGAAATTTTGCAGAAAGGGCGCAAAATATTCTTTGTAAAATAGCAAGTCGGCGCCGAAGAGTAGAATAAAATGGTGAATCCGAGCTGACAAGTCTAGCTAGTGTTAGCTGACTCGACAAAAGATCATTGAGGAACTGGTCTTGCTCATTTTGTGATGCTGTCCCTCGTTCAAAATCGGGTAACAGTGGTCCTCGCAATTGTAACGGTGCTTGAGGGATCGATACAGCTTCTTTGTTGGAAAGAAGCTTCTCAAACAAAGAAACAACTCCTTTTCTTGTGACAATAACTTCGGGATCCTCGTTGACCCAAGTGGAGTCGAAGTGATCCAACCAATTTAACTTCAGCGATGAACTGGAGGCCATTTTGATTGAGTTGCTTTTTGCTCAAAACAAAAAAGTTTCTCCACATTTAAAAGTTGTTCTGCACAACCATATCATTTGAAATTCTTTAAAAATAAAGGATAAAATCTTCTTTTTTTTTTTCCCCTTCCCATATCCCTTATTTAACTAAGGGAAATGAAGGACGAAGAAAATAAGAGCATCGACTTGGCTAGGTTCATAATCTAACAAGACATACCGCCATTTTGAACCCTCGAAGGATCATGGGAGATACGATGATTGGGCTCCCTGTGGAGTAGCAAGAAAAGCGCAGTCGCCGCAGTATTAACGCTTAGTCTAGCTCAATAAAATAAAGATCAAGGTTTATCCTGCGTTTATCTTAATTGCTAAGTCGAAAATTCATATGCATGGTGATAGAATGTTGCCGGGTGGTTCTCGAATCATATGGGCTACCTGTGGTTATATCTACGCGTGACCGCCACTACTGGTAGGACATGTGATATTTTCTTTATTTTTTTAAATTCTTTATATCTTACTATACAGCTTTATTATCAAACCAAATAGACTTTGAAAATTATGCGAACGCATGAGTAAGTAAAAGATGTGACAACATATATCAAACTACTTAACATTTCAAGCATCATTCTAAAGTGTATTCCATGGCCTGTATCAAGTAGAACAAATTTAGATGATGGCTAGTAAACACTAGCGTGGACTGCGTCGGTGTTTCTAATGAAACAAGTTATCGTAGAATTATAAGTTGAACACCGTAGTGAAAATAGAAACTAGTTTCTATTTTCACTACGGTGTTCAACTTATAATTCTACGATAACTTAGAACAAATTTAGATAACTTTTGGCAGGTCAGTATCACTTATGGGTACTCGGAAAATGCTATTTTTCGAAGTTGCGTAACGACAGACACTAAAAAGGGATGCGAGGGATACTAGTGGAATTTGCGCTCTCGGTGATTCCGAGGTTGAGTTGAAACTTGGCATCACAGTGCAAAGTAGGACTGTCTTATTAGAGGACATCTTTCCAAAATGACGTCTATTTCTTTCTCAGTTTCACAAAACAATCCCACAAAGCACTGCAATACCAACTCGACCCAGTTTTTCCTCAACCTCGGAATGGCTATTAAATCTGATTCAGTTTTCACAATGTTGTGTGGCCGCATATTTCCTTGAAATTGCATTGCTCTAGGAGTGATAAATTCAATGTATTTCCTGAATAGATACGTAACAAGAAACTCAAGACTTTTCCATGCCATTCCTTAGGTACATGATCCGATTCTGTTAATGAAACACTTTTAATTAACACTTTTAATTTAATCTTGTCGTGTGAGAAGAACTCCGAGCGCATTATAAGAATGTAATCAAATCTCTGAAGTACTGTTATGAGAATTGTGTACATCAAGAGACCATACATCTTCGTTAAAACGCATTTATTCAATAAGCATTTTGCTGATACGTTTTATAATTAGATTTAATATATATATATACACGATTATTATTATCCATTGACCCCTTGCAGCAACTCCTGTTGGGCATGATTCGGTGGGCAGCGCAAAAGACACTACCTATGGCCAGTCCGTTGCTGCCCTCCTGGTTGCGCTGCTTTTGCGCTGTTGCAACGGGCCTATGTTATATTCAGATTATAATTTCTATCTTTATATTTCTATCTTAGTTTGAAATGCGCGTGTGAGCATCTTTCTATGTAACACGCGCAATATAAGTATTAAATTATTATTAAATTATTAACACTTCGGCATTCTCTCGTCTACGCACTATGAGTAGAAAGTGCATTTTCGTCCCCGCTTAAAATTACACAACAAGACTTGATTCCAGTTATGATAGCCCGCTATTAACCCTGTTGAGTATTCATGTTGCAGATATTTCAAAATTTTCCTGGGAAAGCGGTATTTCTTTCCCTCGAAGGTAATCAAGGTAGTTGGAAATAAATATTCCTCTCGTATCGTCCAAAACCACATCTTATAGTACTTAATCATGTGTCTATCCCTCGGATCGTTTTCGTAGAACCATACATCTATGTGCGCATCGCAGATTCGATTTGCGCATATCCGTACGTAGCTACCATGTTGACGATATTCATAATAATACCCAAGTGCGCCCAAGTCTTCGGCTGTTTGATTGTTGAACTTCGCGCGATCTCTCTTATCAATGATGAGGTCCAGATCGGTATCATAAGGAATAAGATTCCCATCCTCTCTCGCGACGGAGATAACTGCGCCTCCCACAAGTACATAGCGAACTTTGTGATACTCAAAGACATCGTGTGCTGCGCTTAGCATGTCGATCATTATTCGTCGACAACATGGACTCCAATTTATGCGCATGTTGAGTACCTTGTCGAAATAAGGCTCCTTGATTGAACAGGGTGACTTGTCCATCGTACACCCTGGTAGCTCTTCCGCTCCATTTGGATAGACAATTTTATCGACTCTTTCTGTGACGCGTGGGAATACGCAGATTCTGTACGGACCCCGAATATTAAAATGCTCCTCTTTCTCGGACAAAACCAATGTCCAGTTCGCAGGATCCCAAGTCCATTTATGGCACAAACTTTCTCGATTTTTGTCGAAACAATTGACTATAATTTTTAAATATTGATAAATAAGGCCATGCTTGTTCCCAATCCTTGCGCACCCAATATCCCGTACGAATAGCCTGACGACGTCGCTACTAGATAATGTCACGTGACTTCGAGGAGCAGGGAGGAGACGTTTGATACTGGAGTTGTTATCACCAACGTAATGGGCGAAGTGGATATCCTCATCCTTCGCGTATAAAGTCGATGTTGGTTTGTAATGGGTTGTGTTATCCTTTACTGGTGATTCTTCTGGGAAAACAAATGTCATGGAAATTTCTTGGACTCTGGGCTTGTGACGATGCGAGGCGTACAGAAAACACATCAAGGAGACCATGCCAAACGAAACCAAGATTAGAAATTGGTATGGTTTTTTCACTGCAAAAAAACTGGAAAAGAATCGGAAACTTTAGACACTAATGTATCTAAAGAAAGTTGATTGGTTTGAAATGCTGCAAGCGTTAGCTTTTTCCTTCGCATATCATCCATTTTATTCATGGATCATGACATGCTAGATTCAAGGAAAAGACCTGTGTAATTCGTTGGGATGAAATGTTATCCCATTACATGCAGACGACCACGTGTCATTCCTTTGAGAATAGATTTGTCGTTATTCAATATATGACTTGCCAACAAGTATAACATGCTAAAAGAAAGCTCACCTCATAGTTGTAGTACAGCCAAAGATCAGTGTAGATCAGTGACAACTGTACACTTCTTTTATCAGTAGGTTTTTATTGGTTTTTGTTGCCTGCTAGAAAAGGATAATGTTTTAGTATTAACTCGGATTATAGTGTCCTTAGAATATACCCTAAAATATGTACCTGAAAACAATAACTTAAAGCGGTTTTCGTATGATTGGGTACCAATAATCACCTTATAGTTCCATGCGCCATCTTCAAAGATAGCGGTGCCTTCGCATCGAAACGAGACGAACAGAGAGCTTGCAATGATAGAGACATATAAATAATTGTCCAAGGTGTTAAAAGAGGTCTCTATCACTGCAAGTTCACAGGGCGGTTCATCTTGCTTCGATGGTATTCCTTTTATGTGTACTATTCCCATTTGTTTCAGAAACTACTCAAAGTCCTTACATGTTTGGATCTGTCTTTTTTATCTTTTCGATGATAAAATAGGTCCTTTCATTGGATGTGAAATAGTCATGGTCTACGAATTGAGTTCATCACATCCAGTGTCCTTTTGATTACGAAAAGGTCCTTTCACTGGAGTGAAATAGTCATGGTCTAATGAAGTTCTCATCCCGTGAAAGGACCTTTTCGTTGACAAAAAAAGGTCCTTTCAATGGATGAGAAATACTCATATTCCAATGGAGTTCACATCCAGTGAAAGGTCCTTTTCGATGATGAAAAAGGTCATATTCGAATGGATGTGAAATACTCTTGGTTTAATGGAGTTCACATTCAGTGGAAGGACCTTTTTGATTATTATGAAGAAGGCTCTTTCACTAGATGTGAAATACTCGTATTCCAATGGAGTTCACATCCAGTGAAAGGACCATTATGGTTCTGAGGTTTCCTCTTCGCTGGTTCATAGTGTTCGTGATAGTGTCTAGGGGATGCTACAGCGAAATTTGTTGTATTAAGTTCTCCAACGCTTCGAGGGTCCTTATGCCATTTTCTTCAGGCTGGTTTTCTCGTTTTCTTTGCAAAATATTTCTTTCCACGGGGAAAAACATTAACAGAGCCCATTTTATAGCCTCCTCGCCCCATATCCCCTCCCCCAAAGCGCCGCTCCGCAGGCTACCCATTTTGTTGGTCGGGTTCTTCCACTAGAAGCCCGAGCAAAAATATACACACACGCACACTAGTAACTTTGCTCTCCTCTGCCGTAACTGTAACTACGCGTTGGATGACTGGAAGACAAATAGAATTGCCATATTTCAATGTTACGGTATGTCGTGACCGTATACGTGCTGTAAGTCCGAGTACTGTCTGTTTTCTGCTCTATAAAAACAAATCGTGGTTATGCTATTCGTGTCTAGCTCTACAGAACGATGAACCAGGCCTAATAGGTTCTTATTATACATGTGCAGTTAAGTGTATTTTCTCATCTTGCTTGAACCTTGTTCGACTCCGATAGTAACATACTGAGAATTTGAAGCTATGCGGGAAAAAGAATCGAATTCGAATCTCAATCGTTCAATATTATGGCGATTATAACCTTTGAATCATTCAGCAGATTGGTATGCTTTAAGTAAAGAAACTCACCTTTTGACGAAAGAGCGTGATTAAATAAAAGGTAATTTAGTAGTACGTACATAGATTTTTGATTCACATTTTCATACAATACTGATCATGGTAAGCAAAAGCTATCGTGCCCATGGAGAACAAAGATGGAGAAGCGAAACCCAATCCGTCAAAAAGTCAATAAGTCAAGATTCGGTAATCCGACCTACTTTTTTTCCCCTCTCGAAACCACAGGAGGCCCAAGCAATGTCTTGCGCCTAATATATCGTAAGAATATCAAAACAAATCGCTAAATTCCGGAGGTAGAAAGTTCCAGGTGAATCAGCATAACGATAGACGTGGAAACAATGCACCAGATAGACTAGACTTCTTAACATCAACTTTTCAACCAATTCCGTGCGTGGCAGAGATGCAAGGGATTAGCCGATATGGTCTGGGGGGCCGGTTGGTCTCTCCCCTGATGCTTCGGCTAGAACATTTTCTTGCGTAATTCGTACACCCAAGGGCAGAAGGATTTAATCGCTGTCAGGTCCGAAGTCCATACGCCACCTCAGCTCTGCGGATGTCTCGGGGGTATGGCAAATTGGGATCGATTTTTTTTTTAAATTCCTATCGGTACATGGGTTTGACCTATCGTACCAAGACAATTTACTTATTTCTATTTATTTTAATTCATATTATTTTCAATTTGGCAAGTGTCTTTTCGGAAAGAGTGACTACCCAAATTCTTTTCTGCTCATATTTAGAATTAACAGTTGATCGTCACACACGTCGATCGGAAAAATATTAATCGAGTGTATTTTCCTGATTTAAAAAGCCTAATGGGAACAGTTTACTAAAAGAGCTTTTACTCCATTTTGGCTTCGTTTCTCGGTAGTTCTCTCTATATTGCTAAAACTTATTCTTATATGGTAAGCTACTACTACGACTACTGCATATCTACCCAAAGTGGCCAGCACTTTCCAGTCCCCGCTCACAAATAAATCCGAAGTCCCGCGGCAACTGCTCGAGAAGTGCTTATCGTCGAACATGCATGGAGCCGGCCATTGGAGCGAACTCATTTTATTTTCCACCTATGAGCAAATATACTAATTGTATAAGCTTATCGTCCTGTAGGAAGTTCGGTGCTGCAATGGACCCTACGAGGGAGATATTCGTAATGCGTCCATCAAAGGAAAGCCGAACTCGTCAGTCGGGATAAGTGGTTCGGGTGGTTCTGGTTCAGGAGGGGGAGGCTCGTACCCAAGCTTATCGTATTGAGTAAAATTAATAAGTTTTAATTCCATGAGTATAGGTTCAACAGGAGTCTTCTGCCAAGATAGTTTAGGACTATTTACTCTCTCGCGGGGCCACTTGTTATCCAAACCTAAAACCTCTTTGCGCTTCTGAAGTTTTTCGAGTGTCTTCGTGAATCCGTAGACATCTAATGATTCCTCGCGAGTTGGACTTAGAACCAGACTATCTTGAGTTCTAGTTTCTCGTACTCTTGTCTTGTCTCTTCTTATTGGAGTCGAAGGTGTCGTCGAAAAGCTTCTTGGTAGACTTGCACATGATTGAGGTCGCGTAAGGTCTCTTATGTAGCTCACCCGACTCGAGTAGCCACTGTCTTCTCTCCCGGGAGGGGACGCGCTAAAATAGACCTTGGATACCGGGGATTGTTTTCTTAGGATTTCCGCATCAAGGTCTAAATCTTCGTGATCTGATAAATCACTAACGATTACCTCTTCGTCTGAATCGTCATTCTCACATTCCCTATCATAGTAATGACTACAGACTAGAGCTGTAAACGGGTCTCTCTCCAAATGTAATGATGCAACAGGCTTCTCATTCTCCCTCAAGGCGTCAAGTCGCTCTTTAAGTCTTGTACAATCGATACAAAGATTAGGTCCAAGTAATTCGCAAAAATGCCGACATAAGCGAGAGTCGTCCAGAATATAACGCCGATCGCAGATGACTTTAGGACCAACCTCTGTTGCACTGGAAACTCGTTTTTTGATGGGCTTAAAATTCCTAATGTTTGTACGAAGAGTACTTAACATTTGAGGAGGGTTTTGTTCGTCTGTTTGCTTGGACAGTAGGGGAAACCAAGCGGTGTAGCACTCTTTCTTATCAAGTTCTCGTAGCTTTGACTGGCGATGGAATTCTCCCACGAGACGAGAATCTAGTTCTAGTGCATTATTGCGTTGCTTTATAAGAAGACAGTTTTCCCTCGTTGTTGATCGCTGGAGGAGAGAACGCCTTTTGCTTAATAATCGGGTGCCATTTGTTGACGCGTACACAGGCATTTTACAAACATAGATGCTAAATGACTTAATAAAGTCCAATGGTTTGATGCCAACAAGATTCATCCATGTAAAAACCGCAGATCAAGCGAGTTTTGTAGCCATTTTCTTCGAGGTTCCATAGTTTCTTGTCTATCAAGAACATGCGTAATACGATAAAGTTCGATCAATTAACATTCACATTCCTTTGCAATCCTTTGTGCTTGGTGACTAAAGTTAATTCGTTACTAATGACAGGTCACGCTTCAAGAACTCACGCTCGCGAATAACATGTATTAGAGTGAAGTCTGTTGCCTTCAAATCATGATTATTTTAAGTCGAGGCATTTGGGTCAATAATATGAAATGCATAGAAACTGAACCATTTGCAATAATTATTTGAAGGCAAAAGGCTGTACATGTAACTCTCGTATTTGCTACAAATTGCGTTACCCACGTTATTCATTTAATGCCTACATGCAAAAACCTTCTTCCCAGCAAGCATCTCTTTCTCAAACTCCCTTCTTTTCACAGAAAAATTATACCAAAGTAAAGTAGATGCAAGCTGTCGTTCAGTGTAATCCTATTTTCATGCAATCTTCACCAAGTGTGTTGATAAAACTAGGTCTGCTCAGGACTATTCGTGGTTTTCAATCATTCCCAAGAGGGTCAAAAGACAAAAATATGGCAGCCATGCTAGTGGATAGGTACAAAAGACCTAATGAGACCAGATAACGTACTGTAACGTGAATATGAAGAATTCTAGTACCACGGCTCAACCAATGGCAAATGAGAAGAGATGCAATGAGTTTTTAAGTGATTTCACAGGCAAAATAAAATCAATCTAGCCACATGATTTTGCAAACATGAAGTTATTACCCAAGCATTTTAGGAGTCAAGAGGGCTTGAGTACAATTCGGAATTTATAGGTATGAGTGATGTTTTGAAAATTTTCAAAATTGGACAAGTCGAATAAGCCTGAAGCGAGATGACGTTTGACCCCCGTCTCTAGACCGTAATCCCTTTCACATTGCTTTTGTTCTTTAATTATGACTATTGTTCCTGTATTCTCTAAGGAATCAAAATTTTAGTAAGAAAGAATTTTTAAAACTATTATGGTATAGTTGGGGGTAAACGTCATCTCGCTTCAGGCTTATCGTACGAGAAGATTGTGCAATATTTTTTTTATGAAACACTCAAAAAAATTGAGCAACTAATGGGGACTCTATAAAGAACAACTTGGGATTTAATTGTACTCCTCATGTCCAATAAGAATAGAGTAATTTTTTTTGAGTGTATTATAATAAAAAATAACAAATAGACCCTTCCCTGAATTTGCTTGATCAGACTTCACAATGGCAGCAATTGAAGGTTAGACTTCTTTTCATTGATATGTTAAGGTATGAACACATCAAGTCAACTAGCCATTGTTTCTTTATCACTCGAATGAAATCAGGAAAGTGTATTTCGTTAGCCACAAAAAAGATCAACTCGTCGACTACTGCCAAGATAGAGCCCTGTACTACAACACCAACATTTAAGAGAGGAGATCCTTTTTTCTCTTTGTATATTTATTATATCATTGATAGCACAGGACAGTAGTAGACATTCTACTTATTAGTTGGTCGAAATGTCTGGGCAGCTGTGATTGGCTGAGTGACCTGAAGGTTTGGAATGCTTCCAAATTCCTAAAAAGCAAACAACAGAAAGATCAACATGGGATTTCTTAATTATATTTATCAACTTAGCTCAGTCATAAGTTTTACAAAATAAAATCTTAGTTGAAAAGACCCCAACCACCAATCAGTTCAGATTTTCTAAAAACAAACATTTTTCTTTGCAGATTGGCCTCCCATCTATGTTGTATCCAGTGAATAAACTGCATGAAAACACAACTTTTCAAAACCAGATGTTTGGACTGGCAAAGGATTTACAAACTATACATGTGGACAACAATTGTTTTCACAATGGAATTTTAAAAAATCAGTTTTCAAAAATATCGGGATACATTTTAAGGATGGGATCTAAATGCAGAAGCAAATATAGAGCAGGAGCTTTGTCCTTTGGCTCAATAGCAAAATGTCATATTTGGCAGTCTCAAAGAAATAGGTTTCCTGCATTTAAAATGCATACCTGGGCAAGAATGGGGTGCTGGTGTATCCAGTAAATCTACCCTAGATTCACCCAAGAAATCTAAGCTAAATTTATTATTCAAAATAATATAAATCCATTCAAATGTTTTGGCAAGTTGGCTTTTCTCCCATATGAATTCAATGCTACAAAACATTTTCAAAAGACAAATAACTGTTACTAGACCATAATTTAGCCTTACTTACCAAGATTTTCAACATCTCTTTGGTGTCAGGATCAACCTCAATGAGTTCTGTATCCAGGGCAGAAACCTGTACAAAGGAAACAAAATGTCAGTAGACCATTTACATGATGGTAGCATTTGCTAACACTACGAAAAAATGCCTTCAAATTATCTTTCTTATTAAAAAATATATTCTCTTATGAGAAAAGCAAGACAGTTGGTGGCAATATATATTCTCATACAAGTATATCTTTCCTATCCTAGTCCCCTATTGTGTCCTTGAAGTCTAAAAGTCTTTTCAAATCCCGTTCAAGACTCCAGACTTTTCTGAGTCTTTCAATTAGCAATTGCACAAGTTGCTTCATATATTGCGAGGATCAGCTCAATTTGATACATTACAACCGCAGTACAAATATACATTCTCATACAAATGAAGTGGTCAGTTTACCTCTGGTACATAGTTGTCTCTTCGTTCACGTTCTTCCTCTTGAAGCTTGATAGAAATACCACGTACAGCTCCCTTCTGGATACGCTTCATTAAATGAGTGACAAAGCTATCCAAATAAATAATAATAACTAATAGTTAACAGTAAGCCGACATTATTAGAATTACTAGAACTAATCTTTAAGTCAAGAAACATGAGTGGAAGCATGTAACACTGCTTTGATAGTGGGTTTAATACCAAGAACCACCATCACATGCATCTAGGTATAAAATCATTTCTATGGGATCTGAAATTTTCCATCCAAAAAAGTATGGGCGGCATTTGCATCTCTCAAAACCACTCTCTTACCACTGTGACCCCAGTTCGATTCCTGGACTTGGTGTCTTATGTGAGTTGAGTTTGTTGTTGATTATCTCCTTTGCTTCAAGGGTTTTTCCCAGGTTTCCTGGCAAAAATTACCATTCCTAAATCCCAATTCGATCTTAGAGGATATTCTTGATAAGTAGAGCCCCTTAGACTTTTTTTGCACTATAATGCAAATTTGGTTTTTTCCCCTTAAAGGTTAGCTCAGTTGGTAAGAGCGTCGGTCTGTTGTGCCGGAGATCGTGGTTCAAGCCTCGGCCGGACCAACACTCAGGGTCTTAAAATAACTGAGGAGAAGGTGCTGCCTTCGTAATTACATCTGCAAATGGTTAGACCTTCACGTGGCTCAAATGATCACATTAATGGTGGTCCCGTCCCTAATTAACTAGAGACGTTAAAAGAGGACCACGAGTTTATCAGTTGAATTACTGTCAAGTGTTATCCTCTATGAACAAAGTTAATTATTATTATTATTATTATAAAGGTCCCCTGTAACTGCACCATGCTGAAGCAGAGTTTTTTCCATGATAAATATCATGTCAAAAACTAACTAACAAAAACATTTTCTTAAATGATGAGGGGCACAACTTGGCATTTTCACAATCATATATCTTTGAGAGTTCTATAACTGGTGGCTAGCCTAGCTTTAAATCCCTAGCACCCCATATGTTCACCAAAAACAGTAAGGTACTTACCCTGCAATTTGATTCCTCAGCTTCTTGCTGGGAATAATTGCAATTTCTTCACATACTCGCTTGTTGATATGAAAGTCGAGAGTAAGACGGGGGTAATATTTTTCAATAATAACACGAGCTGCCTTCTTGACAGTCTTTGTCCTGACGCGACCCTGGAATTTAGAAATAAAATGCCATTCATAGTAGTAAAACTAAACTATAGAAACCTTTAAATACATAAAATATAAAGGTGGGTTTGGTTTCGTTAAAGGACGGGAATTGGAGAATGCTCCATTAAATGTGCAAAATATTCTGGCTTAAACTAACATTTATAGCTAAGTAATTTGTAAACTGTTCACTTAGACTCTCTGGCTAGTTCATGATGTTCTCCTATCATTTCAAAGCTAGAAAGAACCTGAATCATTACTTGATTATACAAGAAAATAAGATTTTGTACAGCTTGATAGCATACTAAAATTCCTAAAAATCAATTATTTTCAAGCACGTTACAATACCTGCACCAAGTTTTATTGAAAAGACAATACACATCTATTTTAAAAAAGGTTGTTTGCATACCAAGCCAGAAACTTAAACTGAGGGCAATGCAAATTCAATTAGCAAAAGGTTGAAACAATATGAAGTTTTTCTAAACCTTATCTTCATGTTTTTCCGGCATAATTTCATTTGTGCTGTTAGCATGTACAGATGAAAACAAATCAAGCTTAGTAAGCAGCATGGAGCAAACAACAAAACCTTTAGCAACCTTTAAAATAGCGGGTTTTACAAACAAAATAACAACTATCGCAAGATTTAAGGAGAAAAATTTAGAATTAGAAGAAAATGGTCTTTACTGCTCAAATATGTAGCAAAAAAAATTACAATGTAATCATTTTTTAGGCACTTTCGAAGACTTACCACATCGAATTGATGTAAAACGTCTTATTTTGCTCTAATCAAAATTAGAGAATAAAAGCAAAGAATAATCGGAAGAATTGCTGTTGCTTTTAATCGTTAGAAATAGCTTACAGTCTAGACCTTTTGGCAAATGATAAAGAAGAGAACACTGACATAAAGCATCATTTGGTGTCAGGGTGAGAAGACATCAAAACAAAGCTCATAAATCGAGCAAAAGTCATTGGATTACACCAAAATGTTAATATCGACGAAGGAAAAGTATTCAAGAATTATATGAAAATCGGAAATGAGACAATATTTTGAATTTAATGCAAGATGGAAGTGGATTTTTCATCTACTATCTCTACGAGACCTACCATTTTGAATCCCGAAGATTTGAGAGAACGAACCCATCATTCTTTGCGGCCTTCAGTGAGAAAGCCGCTGACCAGGATAAAATAAACTGCAGGCTCTTGTTTTCAAAATGCAACTTTCAGCTTATTTCCAACAAAACAGCCGGTTTAAAAATAATTTTGCTTTTAAATTGCGGTTTTCAACATATTATTATTTTCATTTTTTTTAAAATCAAAATATTATGACTCATTTGAGATTTCATTAGGCTTCATATTGTATTGAGCACGTGAGCTATTTTTTTTGCGGAGATCATAGGAAACAACTTACCGGCCAACGTGTGCCATTATGCGGACATATTACTTTGTACTAATGTGCGTAGGATTAGATTTCTGAGAT
The DNA here is from genome assembly GCA_011057435.1 of Actinia equina. Lineage (NCBI taxonomy): Eukaryota > Metazoa > Cnidaria > Anthozoa > Actiniaria > Actiniidae > Actinia > Actinia equina. The sequence continues at coordinate 108,912 of WHPX01000447.1, forward strand.
TCGGTCTCTATATACATGTTCCTGAGTGCAAGAAAGTTAAAATATTCGATATTAAGTAAATAATTATCACGAACTACTTCCTTGTTGCTTATGTACATTATCAAACAATATATTTTCCAGGGACCGTAACCAGTGCACCCAGTGCTCCCCCTAGTTACGGGCCTGTTTTCAATTATATTTTCAACGACTAAGACATCAGCAAACATCAATGATCCTTGCAAGGCTCATGCTGAACCCCATCCATTGGTGATTTGGTTTGCATGATAGCTGGAAGACGGTCCCTAGAGGCTAAGGTTTAGGGATGGAATAGGTAGATAATAGGTAGACAGATATGGAAAATAAAAAGCCAAGCCGAATTCAGTGCAAAATAGGTTGCACTGTACTAATTCAGTTCAATTTATATACAGATGGGAAGGTTTGGTGGATCAATAGATATAGGCTGCTTTGCATATTGGCGGTAGGTATACTAGAAACTACTTAATTTAAAATAAAACCCTAACTTAATTTGATGGGGCAAATTAAAAACAGAGGCAACTATAGTACAATACATTTTTCAAAACAAACTCAACGCGACGCTTCTGTTTAGGAACGGAGCTACTGCCGCGGTTAGTATGATGGTAAAAAAATTGCTGGATATACCTATGCACAGACCCCGAATCGAGTTGACGATAAACAACATGAAAGTTTGATGTTCTATGCTTTTGATGGTTTATCAGCTTTTTAAAAGAACTGATGCATTTTCTCATAATTTGACTGACTCAGTAAATAAGAAACATCTGGTATGAGAAGATCGATTTGGCAGGACCGTGGAGTCAAGGCTCAGTAGAGTCGAGGGCTAGGGCCTTCGTATCTTTGTATCCGTAGTTATTAGACTAACTATGCTGTATCTTACTGAATCTCTCAACATTATCAGCATAAAGTATTTCTCTCTTTTTCTCTCCCTCTCTAGGACATCTAATACGAATAACTGAACAGTCAGGATGTTATCTCACACGAGGCTTTTTTGCTGGGTTCTCAGCTTGTTGCTTTTTCACTTTGTGGGTAAGTATGTCTTGAAAACAGTTAGCAATGTCATGATGAAGCTGAACTATAACTAGAATCTTTTCAAGGAATTAAATATCTAAGGGTGATTAGCGATGGCTCTTCAAAGTATATTTTCGGCCTTTCGTGCGCGTTTTCAAAACGTGTTAAAAACGATGACGTACCTCACGCATTGTCGCTATGGAAACTCAGGATTGTTGTTTGTCGTAAACAAAACGTTCCGTAACAGAACATTTACGTAACTGTCATTCTAAGTACTTTTTCTTGATGAAGTTTCATCTGTTGGCCCCTTTTTATGATTAGTGACAAAAAGAAAATGAAAAATGTTAATTAACAGTAGTTTCACAAATTGGCTTTTCTTCTTGTTCTTCCACTGGACAAGTCCTGAATTGGAATTTCGATATTGAGAGTAGTGTGTTATTCGAAAATGCACGTGGTCTAAACTTTGCAGCTAAATAACAGAGAAGTGAAAGATTTCCGCATTTTGTGCACAACTAGACTGATTCCATAAGTCGTAGTTTTCGCTTGTTTAGACCCGTTGTGGGCTAACTAGTGACGGTGTGTGTGTGATATCCAGAATAGACCAAAGAGCGGTATATTTAAGGCACAATTCATCGCGTAACCTCTTCAATGATATACACCAGTTTCAGGTTCTCCGTAATATTTAATCGGCATTAAAGCAAGCTAAGTTCAGTGTACAGTACTAATTATCAATATAAGGCCCTCCCCCCTTCTTAGCTCATTCTATACAATCCCTCTATCAAAAGTGTCATGAAACGCGCGTTGACTAATCGATGCAACGTTTTCATCCTACTTTAGTTGCAGTGAATGCATTCATCGATTCAACAGCAGCCGTCTTTGCATCAACTGCTGGTGGAGGAGGCTCGTTCATTATTTTCGTCTGCATCATTTACTACTGCTGTTGCGGATCTGACAATACGGTTAATCCTGTATAAAAAGCGGTTACGGTAGTTCAATGTGTAGGATCGCTTGAAGCCCGTATATTAAGGGTGCATTCTGTCAATTTTGTAGAAGGGGAACGGGGCCAGAGAAATAGTTGTACTAGCATACGTGCCCGATTTGCTAGCCCACCCGGCTTAATAAGTATATATACCAGGGGGAAATCAGTGACATCCTTTTTTCAATTGTAAATATTTGATGCCCGCCCCTCCCCCACCTAAGAAATGAATCTTTCCTAGAAAAAAACAATAATTATATCAGTGTGTCTTGCTTTTACGAAAGAAATAGAGCTGTAAATGTCATACATTTTCCCTGGGGACCATGCACAATCACCATCGTGAATAGACATGTGCATGCGTGATATGAAGTTATAGAAAGAAAAGTGAAAAGTTTAAAATAGACATTTCCGATTTAGCGGCATATGAGCGGAATAGGCATATACCAGCGGAATAAGGCTAGAATCATCGTTATGACCAGAAAATTAAATAAAATAATGAAACAGCTTTCAGTAGACCTGTTTTATTTAACTTAAAGTATTGCACAACTAATACAGTTAACACTACTTGTTATTATCTTAACTGACAAGCAGTGTGCTCGAGAACAAGATCTCGTCCAAACGCAGGTATATAAAAAAGTTGTGTTTATGATATACTAATGTAAATGCTCGCCCTTAAATTTATTTAAAAAAATTAAGAATGCTAGCACATAATGTAGAATATCACGACGGTTATTATTTTCGAGAAGATTCCCTTCTGCATGGATACGTACTTATCGCTAACATATAGTTGATGTGGATGCCTACTGAGATTGTTCTCTGCCTGTAAACATTTGCTTCCCAACTCTGTACAACCTCCTCTGCGGGGAAAAACAGGATTTCATTCAAGTTTTCTGTTAGTTCTTCTGCACATAACCAATGCGTTGAAATTCAGAACAAAACAAGATATTTGAGAGATTCAGTAAGCCTCTCGTGTTGTCGACAAACATTTGTGTTACGCAAACGAAAACTTCTTTAAAACTAGTAAAACGAAGTTGAAAAGCTTTTCAAGAAGCAATAGATAAAGTCTTCTTTCTCTGCTGAAAAGGTTTGAAAAAGCCTAAAGTTAAATACAGGGAAAGAAGAAAAACGTGCTCATGCCGGCCAGGCTCTGTGGTAAGAAAAGACGTGATGATTAATGTTTATTTACTAATAACGCGAACAGACCTCATAAAGCCTATAAGGTGCTAGTCTGCATCTGACGAAGAATCTGTAACGTCAAGACCATGAACTGCATGCCCTCCAGCTTTTTAATGCTTTCTGGTGCTCTCGTGCAGCACTTTGGGCCGCATCAAGAACGGCGGGGATTGCTTCGTGTAAGCTGTCCAGTTTTTTCTCTCTGGTGACCAGGGAGTTCCTAGATGACTTCAGCTTTTTACTTGACTTTGAACTTTCCTTGAAAGGTCTTTTCCTAAAAGGATAATAGCAAAATTAACGAGGTTTTATTATCAGGTATTATAGGTATAAGCACGTTGAAAAGTTATTCTGTCTGCTTATAAATAACCTGTTTTCCATCCTCTCGCTTTCTCTTGTTTTCTTGATTCGTGTAAGGATGTCAGCAGGGTCGTCATTTGGTTCGTTCTTTTCTGCATCTAACACATCTTTTGTTTCGCGGTCATTGATAGCTCTGCATAAGTCTTCGACTTCCTCAGTATCTTTATTACGAGTTTCTTCCTCACTGGCTGCAGACGAGTATTCTTCATAAATTATTTAATTTGACGTGCTAGCTTCACTGGCATTCCTACCAGGAAATAAAAGAATCATCACACTCCATATAATACCGTTATTGAGAGTTTTTTCTTCTTGGGTCAACAGCATTCTTACCTTGAAGAAAGTTAAGCAGTTTCTTATCGCTCCTGCAACACTTTGTTGGAATTTCCTTCAGCCAAATACTGATCACCTGCTTGTCCCAAAACCTCAACATGCATTCTCATAAAACTCAAAACACTTTTCCACTCTCTTCCACATGCCTGTACAGCTTGAAGAAGAAGAATATCTTCGACTTGAGTGTAGTTTTTCCTTAGTTTTCTTTGCTTGTTGTTGTCCATCACGCCTTCTCGCACAATTAAGAAAAATGGAAAGAGCCCTAAAAATTTGCATACATAGGCACGTGCACACGTGCACTGGTCGTAATGTTTTTTTAATATTTTTTTTTCGTTTCGTGATTTCGAACGCAAAAATTGCATATATGTTTAATACACTACTACAGTAAGAAGATTGACTGATAAGGACCATTAGTAAGAGGAAGGAGTAACGTCAGTACCAATAGTTACAAACTTACTTACGCAGTTGTTTACCTAATGCTACATTGTACTAGCTGAGAAAACAGTAAAATTGGAGTTTTGAAAATCCTTTTGGTTAAATCTGGAATAATTAAATATTGATAGCTCTTTTTAATTTATGCTATTCCGGTCGGATTATAGAATGCGGAATATACTTTCCCTATGCCGCTAAATCGGAAATGTCTAATTAAAGATTTAAAAAATAACACATTTGGGACACATTGTGTATGTTTGGGCTACGTGTTTCATCCGAGTTCGCTTTACCTATTATGAAGCTATGTATAGTATGTACAAGGCCTACTGACAAGATTTGATTGATAGGGGGTATTGGATGGGTCCGAGTGACTATAAAGGCATATAAGAGTGACTAAGTTACAACAAACTACCAATAGCGTAATAAAAAGGTATATATAATATAGATGATGGGTCAAATGATGTTACGCAGTGTCATTAACCTTATCCACTGGATAAGAATTTATCCGCCGGATAGCGCTATCCAGGCTTCGTACAACCGGACCCAGGTCGTTAACATGGTATTACGAACACCCATAATATACTGGTCTGACGCCGTATTGAGTAGAAAACACGCGATGGCTCATGTGATGTCACGTAGTGTCACTAACTTTACGAGTCATATAATGCATGGTAGTAATTCATGTTCTAGGAAAAAGCAGGTCGTCGTCAACACGGTGTTACGAACACAGTACCCATTATATATACTACCATCCTGTGTATCGTTATCACACAAACGTTATTATATAGATACAAAATGTGTGCCGGTCAATATTAAATTATATAAAATGTAATATATATACTAGAGTGCAAACAATCAATCCGTGAAACACCAATTACTAAATAGTACAGAATATTGCTAATTAAAAAATAGAAAACAATGGAAATTTGCACTGAAATTGTGCTATTTAGTATTACTAAAGTTTCATGCATGGTTATATTGTTTGCACTCTAGTAATCTGAAACTGTGAAGAGTAAAAAATAGGTGATGGGTCGCGTGACGTTAAAGCAGTTAGGTTTCACGGTGTTTCAAATTAACAAAGTATAAACTAAAGAAGAGTACGACATGTGGTATGCCAATGAGTATACATATAGAACAGATCACGTGGCTGCATGTAGTTCTATCGTATATATATGATTATAAAAATATAAAGTCAAACATTGCAGGTGGTTAGTATGTCGTGTAGCCGGGCACTAAAGATGGTCACTACCACTGAGGGTTTCTTACGTCCTCAATGGTTCTTACGTGTCCCACTGCTATTGGTTAGTGATGACGTATACGATCTTATATTCGTGACGGGACCGCAGTTTGGTCATACTTGAAGTCCATATTTCTATGGTTGTACGAACGAAACTTTATCAAATATGAATGTATGAAGTATGAAAGTATGAAGTTTTTTCTTACTGAAATAGGGCACCATCCTGTGTATCGTTATCACACAAACGTTATTATATAGATACAAAATGTGTGCCGGTCAATATTAAATTGCTGAGAATGTATTAAAACGAGATAAGATATTGATCTTCAATCTATATTATTCAGAAAGAAAAACTTTGCGGAGATAACATGTGATGACAAAACGCAATCTTTTAGCGATCTCCAAAACAACTGACAAGTTACTCAATCGTTGCTATTGGTTGTTCTGACTCGCTAAAATTTCAGCCTGATATTATTTAGTTTCTTTAGATTTCTTCCCATTTCTATTATTTGAGTGTCTAGCGTTTTTCATCATTATCACCAATGCAATTTCCTTGTTAAAAATTAAGCTTTTTCGTTGTGCTCCAAGCCACTCTAAACAAAGCTAGACTTCACTACAATTATTGTTTCATACTTAAGCTTTAGAATGAATTCACAGCTTCCGACTCCTTCGGCGCTTATGCTGATTTCCTATTGTTTCCTTGGACATTTAGCATGTGTTTTGGCGGTATCTTTTATGTACAAACTCTAATATAACACAATACATTAATGCATGTTTTAGAGACAAAGGCTCGAGAGTTGCACCTGAATAAATATATAGCGAAATTAAGAGCCGACTGCTTTTGCATCTAGGAACGTGATAATACTTTTACTTAGGTCGTGTACTTTGGATTTTGTTCGTAAAAGAGTAGTTTTTAAAGTTTTATATCTTTCGTAGTTTACTCCCATTGTTTCGATTTTCATTGCACCTGTATGTTATGTACTTAGTCCCTTAAAAAGGTTCGCATTTCAGATCCAATCATGACCATTTTATCTATTGACAATAGCCACACTAGAAACCGCTCATGCTCGAATCTGATTGGTTGGTTAGATATCCCTATTCTAGCTTTCTGATACCTCACTTTTGTTCAAGAGTTATCAAGTTACTTTAAAGATCATATATTTTCTTCACTTTTCAATTCACTTTGCCCCCTCTTTTCAAGAATTAGTGTCGGAAAAAGGTTTAGATTTTGATACTCAAGTCTCTTTTCTTACTATTCCGTCATTTTCCAGAATCGTGCCTTTTATTCACCAGAAGCAGCCCATCTGTAAAGAGACATCTGGTGCCGAATTTTCGACGATTGCAAGCGTTATTTCCCGTTCATGTGTTCATAACAAATTACCCTAAGTAATCCCTCGTTTCATGGAGAAAGATTTAGGCTCCATATTAAACTCCAACTGACATATATGACTGACGGATCAATGAATTGAAAACACTTAATGTATTCGGTTTGGACAATGCCTTTTTAGCATTTCATTTTAATGATTTTTAGTTTTTGCTTTGGAAGATTAATGTATTGTACATACGGCTGTGACTATGATTTAAAGAAGAGGGCAGATCATGAAGTCCATAATATTCCTCAGCATATTTGCTCTGTCGATGACTATCGCCAGGCCAGCTGCCTAACAATCATTTGCTGAACAAGTTTTCTATGTAATGATTGGTTCAAACGAACAATGCTTTGAATGTGAAGATATTTATCTATATATATATTTATTAATATGTGCAGTCGATGACGTTATGGCCTAATTCTTATAGTTTAAAAAAATCACTGTTTTAATTAATATTTTTCTTGTTGTTTGGTTCATTTGGATGTCACTGAGTTTCAAAAATAATCTGTTTTTTTTTTGTTTATTGATGCCGGTAAAATCTACTTGTTGGGAATCTAAGTACCCAACCTTCTGCGAAAATGGAAATTCCCCAAATCATTAGTAAAAACGTAAATTGAAGGTTTGATTCAATTTTCCAAAAGCAACACATTCGCCAACGCACACATAATTGGTAATATAATAATTGCCTCATCTAGCCAATCACGCCATGATTTCATATGCTCAGTCATGCATCTAATACATCACATTGGACCTAAATAACTGATCTTTTGATGTGGAGGTAATTTGATAATAGCGCCAGTATATCTTGGGATATATTTGTATTCCAAAAACATTGATATCAGTGCACTCTTTAAACTCCTAGTATTACGTACTGATGTACACACTGCCCGAGAATGAACTAGCTTCAAACAATTACAGTACATTATTGTAAGAAGTTGGGTCACGAGATGATGTGCGCCGTCTTAGCTTACTCAATCAAAGGCTTGAAAACCGGTGCACAGCTATAAGGAAGGAAATTCTTTTTAGTGGACCAGATGTTCTCGGATATTTTGTTCAAGTGTAAGAAAGTGAGCAGCGCGCTAGCTTTGGTAGTGAGAAAGATATATATCGACCTGGTGGAAAATCCGTTCCAGAGCTAAAATCGACGAAAGAGATGACGATACACCAACCAACTTGACCAAAGGTAAGTTGGTGTAAATTTTTGAGGTACTGATTTGTATAAGGTAAGTATGTCTATGTGATTCTGATTAGGTGTTTAAGTGGTCGATATGGTGTCCATGGGTTGGTATTGCAACGGCATGCACCTGCCAATCACACACTTGGTCCCGACACCTTGTGATGGTGATGGTTCAGACGGTGCAAAGCCCGACGACGATGTTTGTGCGCATCAGGAGAATTACCCCACAAATTACCGATTGTTGTCAAGGGTTTTATTGCCTACTGGAAATTAATTGAGTGACGTTTGTCCAATCAGCAAGCACCATCTCGTGAGAAGTATGTATGTCATTAACGCGACCACAACACCTGCACACAAACCGGTTTAACCGGTTTGACCACATACCCGGATGTATAGGTTATTACGTCATCTTCCTTACAGTAAGCAGCTGGTTGCTAGGGTAACCAGCGCATCTGATAGCCCTACGAGAGCTTTGATTGGTTAAGGGTAATGGTGATTGACATCCTGTCTATTTCAGCATAGAGCTGTTTGAGAAGGCGACTTTTGTGTGCACACGTCTATCAGAGGGTAGTGGCGTTTGATTTCACATTCCCGCCCCTGTGCCTTTTACTAAAAAAATCAGGAAAGTGTTTTCGTTTTGACAGAGCCAACCATTTCGAAACTTGGCCATTATTCTTTAGTATAAAGTCCCAAGAGGGTCCTGAGCAGGAAAAAAGGAGAAATTACTGTAACAAGAGGCTGAACGTAAGGGATATTCGTCGTTCAATGGCCGACATTAACCGCCATTATTGTGTCGTTGTCCTTGTTGCAATCACATGGTCGGCTGAATGAAAGAGAACCGTTCTCAGTTGATTTATTTCTCTCACTACTCTCATTCATATAGGCACTGTGTAGAGGAACCAACTATGACGGGAAGACTTGGCTCTTAATATACGACGATTTGGGAGCGAGGACTTCACTCCAACCAGACAAAATAAACTTTTTTTTCCTGATCGCTGCACACAAATTAATACAAGCCTCGCTTCGAAACCGGAACGATTGGAGAGTTTGGATTCCAATTTACGTCTCCTACGAAGTAAACGTCTAGGAATTCGACTTATATTAAGGTATTTGTAGCATTAGGAATGCCTTCGTAACGTTATTTTTACTCTGGCGTTGGAGTTTGATACGAAACATGGCAATCATTGTCGAAACGTTAGCGTCGGCCATGTTGTCTGAAAACCTCGCGTGTATTCGCGCCATTTAATCTTATCGCGAGTAATATAAACCATCCTATGCTCTCTCATTTGACTTCCACATAGTAAAATTGTGTTTTTCCTTCGTTGTTAGAAGGCTGGAGGCCTATAAGTAGTGAGTGTAGCTTGATCTTTGGGATTTGTTTCTGTCTGGATAGCTGTCAGCGCTCGGCGGAAACTCGCCGGCGATTATATGGCAGCGATCACTTTTAGAATATTCTAATGAAGGCTTCGATTATGCAAAGTTTCCACGTTTTTTTGTTCCAGATTCATTGAGTTGTTTTGACAAATGATTATGGTTTTCAATCCCTACAGAAAATGGACTCCGAAGCGGTCCCTAAAAGCCCTAAACGCGCTAAGGTTTCGGATGAAGAAAGTGAAGAATCCACTATCGAGAAGCTAAATTCACGCAATACAGAGTCGAGTGGAACTTCCGCAGATTCGACGACTCCAGACTCCGAACCAGAACAAAAACCGTAAGTATTAATTTACGACTCTTGGATCAGTTTTCTGAATAATATCAATGGTAAACCATAGGGTTATAATAAGTTCAAGGTACAAAAGCGAAAAGAAAGAATAAACTATTAGTGGAGTGTTACATTTATGAACTTGTTTCGACGTGTAAAAAAGGATTATGCACCGCGAAACTTGTAGTACTCGTAAACCCGTCGACAAATAATGGCGATCAATTTTTCATGCTTTGTATATAATACTCATGATAAACATTGATTAAGAAAAATAGTCAAAATACTTTTCCTTTTTTCATTGGTGGTTTTTTAAAAGATATTTAAGGGAAAATTTTATTTTATTTTAATTTTTTAGCTGTCACGTTAGCACGATTTTATTCGGTTTTTCTTCTTAACTTGACCTCCAGCCCTTCGAATTATGAATAGATTGCTTTTCTCTTACATTTTATTGGAAGATGATTAGCTTTTTAAGCTCAACATCAAAGACATAATAGAATTGTAAAAAAGAATATAAAAAGAAAAAATTGTGTTCCACTTTTGTCCTCAATCTTAATCATTTTTTACACTACATTGTTAAATTTTTTGATATCCCAGACTTCAATATTAAGTAACTACACTACAGTTTTCTAAGAATATGCTGTTCACATGTTTGTGGTCTATAGCATATATGTATTTTCGTGATATCTAAGATATAGTGGTATGATTATAAACATTTGTATAAGAGTTGAATTGTATATACAAGTCATCTTTAAATTTCTGGTACAGAGTAATATGTACTTCTACATATAAACTTATACCTGGGCTAGAGATTTGAATAGAAATGGTGCTCCAATAATGAGGCAATGCATTGACTATGTGTGTCCATTCTTTAGGTTTTATTTAGAATCTTTTATCGGTAGAATCAGCATAGTTATTAGCTAGATATCTGTGTCAATCTCTTTTAGTTGGTATTTGGTTGAGCTTGAAAGTTGAAATTCTAACGATTTGGTATGGGTTGAAGTATCAAACTATTACCACTATGCACTTGTATATGTAGTCAGAGTCATATGGTGATTTTATGATATTTCAGAATTTACGTAATGGTATCTTGGCCTGGTACTATAGGTTGAAGCATCAAACTATTACCCATATGCACTTGTATATGTAGCCAGAGTTATATGGTCAAATGAACTTATGATATATTAGAATTTATGTTGTGGTATCTTGTCATGAATTTCAATAGCCAGATGTCATTTAGGGATTTAAACTTTATCCTATAGTATGCTTTACAGCTTTAGTTTGCAGTGGTAGCTAGAGCTGGGGATTAAATTTTCTCATATTTCCAAGCACACATGTATATGATAGTATCTTGTCGAGTCAATATTGTGAATGTCAATGATTAGAAGCCATTTATGTTTTATTCTGTATCCTGCCAGAATTAACATAATGATAGCAAGAATCGTACATAAGGTTGTAGTAGCATGTGAAATGTACCAAGGTAGTCATACATTGATCTTGTAGAATATAATCTTATACTTTGTTTGAAACTTAACTTTGTCCTAGTATAGTAGTCTGAATAATAGTTGAAATGCCATTGAAACAGCTGTAGTCATGTGTATACACCTCATTCATAAAATGTTGTCATCACCAAAGGTGATAAGCAATAGGAGATTCAAAAAGCAATAGAAGATAGGTCATTCAAGAATCCAAGAATAGCTTATTCTTGTCAAGAACATGCCCTTAGTGTTGAGACTGGTTCAATGTTTGTATTCAATGAAACCATTTCCATGTCGGAATGACCTATCACCTATTGCCTTTAGTTTGTTTTTTTTCTTTACTCCGACGAAGGACTAGCGTCCGAAACGTCAGTAAGTTTTTTCATCTTTTCACGGTGTATAATTTACCTTTTCATCATTACTGTTTCATTAGAAACACCGACGCAGCTCACACTAGTTTTAGCTAGTTATACCTTTTTATTGCCTTTAGTGATGACAATGTTTTTGAATTAAGTGTGTATACCAATGCAGTTTTCAATATTTTGCAAGCTTCTGCTTCTGTTAATCAAAAATAATCAGTTTGTACCTGTGGTACAGTGGAAGACCGAGTAACCTACAACTCCAATACTAAGTTTGAGCAATATTGATAATAGCAGTAACTACTTGTTACTCTATACATACTAACTACTTGTACACTCTTATTTACATTAATGAATATTGAAGACTTGCTTGCATTGTATATCATATTATTAATAGCAGTTAATATAGTCATGACTTTCCATATAACTGAACAGACAGTATATGACCTATTTCTGCTTGATCTTACTTTCAGAATTGTAAGAAAAAGACTATCTTGTGATTCCCTATAGTCATGTTTTTACTATAAACTTGTGTTGTGCACCAAAAGTGACACACACTTTCCAGTTTCAAACTATCTCTATCTGCTGTAAGAGTAAGGACAGTCTAATGATTACCTATAGTCATGTTTTACTATACACTTGTGTTGTGCACCAAAAGTGACACATACACTGTCCAGTTTCAAACTATCTCTTTCTGCTGTAAGAGTAAGGACAGTCTAATGATTACCTATAGTCATGTTTTACTATACACTTGTGTTGTGCACCAAAAGTGACACACACTGTCCAGTTTCAAACTATCTCTTTCTGCTGTAAGAGTAAGGACAGTCTAATGATTACCTATAGTCATGTTTTACTATACACTTGTGTTGTGCACCAAAAGTGACACTAACTGTCCAGTTTCAAACTATCTCTTTCTGCTGTAAGAGTAAGGACAGTCTAATGATTACCTATAGTCATGTTTTACTATACACTTGTGTTATACACCAAAAGTGACACACTGTAAAACTATGACTTTTTATCTATAACTAAATAATAGTATAAGATAGTGTGCTTGGCCAATCCTTTGGATAAAGTTCAATGACTGAGTATGTTTACTACAGCCATATGTCCTAGACACACAGTGACACACTGTCTGTGGTATAAAGGCATGGCTTTATGATCATTATCATAATAACCTTTACCAAGAGTGGACAACTTTTAGTTTCTCCTTGATAGTACTGTTAGTAGAAAAGGTCAAGGTCTGATTATGAGTATATGTTTACCAGTATAGATTTCTACTTGACTGAGGTTAAACTTATGTTCCACAAATCTAATTAATACTTTGAATCCCTTATTCCCAGGAAAACATCAAAGTTTCTAGTACCATAGTGTTTGTGTAGTTTGGCTAATCTTTGTGGTCAACTCAAGCTTATAACATATTTTTTCTTATGATGATTATTCAGCCTTAATATGTAAATGTGTTCATGTCTGTGATAATCAACTTTGGCAACTATGAGTCCTTATTAGTAAACAGTATTTTGAATTTTGTCTAGACTGTTTGTTTAATTCTCTAAGGAAGGGAGCCAAGATATGAATATTAAAATTAAGGTCAAGATAAATTTAAATTTTCTGCCAATTATAATTTCTCTGATTTTCCAGCTGCAAGTTAAGACCTTTATTGGCCTTTGGTTTTCTTTATTGTTTTTTAGCTTTAAACAAAGAAAAACAATATTAAAGAGAATTTATTGATATGAGTGAGAAATGAAAGGGCATTGTATATTATTTTTTCATGTAGAAATTGAATTCTGCTGACAGAAATCTTTAATAAAAGATTTCATGGCTGAAGCAGTACTAGGAAGAGTATTGTTCGGAGAGTTACAGTCTTTAAGTATCAATGACATTCTTACATTAAAATTGCAGTTTTGACACTGAGCAATAGTTATTCATTTCTTTGAAACTGTACATGATGCATCATAAGCATGGTTATAAAATTTGTAAATTAGCTGACAAAATGTTCATTGCCTCAATCTTGACCCACTTTTTTATATAATTATTTCCATGTTGAGATAATCATAAATCAAAAGCTCAGCAGAATTTTCATACCTCTTGAACAAGAAAAAATTATTCTTCAAGCAAAATTTGTCTATTGTATTCTGTAGTTTACCCAAAACATCTCATAGTATTGATTTGAATCAATATCAGCTTTTAAATACTGAGACCATTTTTAGGGCTCGAAATTCAGGCCAAATTTTACTACAAACAATTTTGAATTGCCAACTAAAATAATTTTTTTTCCCCACAAAAATTATTTGTCCTGCCAAAACTCAAACACTGTCTGCCTATCTTTATTTTCTACTGCGAGTCCTGCATTTATTTATTATATTATCATTCAGTTAGTAAAAAAAAAATTCAAAAAAAAACCCAGTTTTTTAAATATATTTTATTGTGTTTCCATGAAATTTCTAATTTTATTTCAGTTGATTGGGATAGAACAGCTGTTTTTCTATTTGTTATTTCTCAAGTCTATATATATATGTATATATATATAATTTCTATTTTCTTTCTTAATCCTTAAGTTAAATAATCCTGTTTTAATGACAAAAGAGTTTTGGATTAGACGGGCTGGTGTAATGTGAAGATGCTGTATTATCTGTCAATAACCTATATGGGGGCAAAGCAATGTTTTTGACCTTTTATAACTCTTTTCATATTTATGTGGCCCAAATATTTTGCTTTAATTTGAGAGGACTGAATCTTTGTTTTCCAAATGAGGATGATGATGAAGATGATGGTATTTAGAAAGTGCTCTTTTCCATATCGATATGTTTAAGTTAGTATGAGATGTAGGCACTGAGGGTGGTCCCTACCAGGGTTTCTTTTACATCCTCACTGGTCCTTTTACTTCCCTCCAATGTTGGTTGATAAGTGTGGAGAGAGGGGACCACTATTTAAAATGGTCAAATCTCAAGTCTATCAAATGTTTGATGGTAAAACATTAAATTGAAATATAACAGCTAATTTGAATAACTATTGTTTTGGACTGACTAGGCTCGTGTTCATGTGGAAAAATAATAGTGTTTTAACAGGCATGAGAAGATAGTCAGTCAAGAACACTAGTTATTCAAATCAGTCAACATGTTTAGATTTGAAGATGAGAATATGCAGACCGCATAGCACTTATCAAATACATGAAGATATAGAAATATAGATAAGTCATAATGCTTGGGAACGAGGTTATTCAGGGCAAAAGATTTGATTTGGTTTATAAGTTGGTATTTTTTGAATACCAAATATCTTGTTCTCGAAGCTTATGAAAATGGATGGGTATAAAAGACTGGAATCCCATTTCATGACAGTTTGTTCTTTTCCTTTTCTTTTTTTCTTTCTTTATGTTCACCTTCTTTCTTTCTTGTTTCTTTCTACCGCTTATGAACGCCAGTAGCTACATATGTGTTATTGCTACCTAATGTGGATACTTTTGCCACAGTTTAAGTACTTAATAATTTTCCTAATGGTAAAGGAAGTATCTCAGACTATTGTGCACTTGAAAAAAGTACTGTTCAATAAATTATTATTTACTAGAGGTTTGTCTGAGTGACTGAAAAATGCCCACTCAATATTTGTTTTTTGTGATATCCCAATTAACTCGAGTTAAAGTCTTAAGTTTTATTTAAGTTTTTGTAGTTAATTTACAGAAAAATAAATTTCTCTTAAATGTCAACTTAGTCAACTAAGAGCCAGGGAGAACTTGGTCCATTGATGTCCCAAGCAGCTGCTCAACCTTTAGCCACAGGTCTTTGTAGTAAATTTGGTGGCATAAAGATTGTAAGATAATTTATAGGATCTATATAATTAGGCTGGCCAGTCTAGATAAAGATATAGCAATGTGATTATTTCTTAAGTGGCCAATATGCTTTAAACACCTAGCATCAAGAGCTTAATCTTTATAACCTAATGATCTTTTTAACTTATATTGATAAACATAGTAAGAAGAACACTTGATATATTTTGTCAGGAAAAAAGAGATTATGATTGCACAGTATACTGAACCAAGAGGCTTGTGTATCCATAAGTATTTACAAGTATTGAAAAACAGACTAATTTGGAGTTTTGGACGTTTAATTTATCTGTATCTATCAAATGACATGTTATATTGGGTCCTGCCTTTGGTGATAGTAAAATGTAAGAACTCAAAGTTAAAAAGTGTGAAAATATACTGTAGGCCTGATGGTAGGGTGTGAAGTTTTACTAGAAATCTCACATTTTCAGTATGTTGATGGGAAGCATGGGTGGCGTAGAGGTGATAGAGCTCGCCTCTCACCAATGCGACCCGGGTTAGAGTCCTGACGAGGTCGGTGTTGTATGTGAGTTGAGTTGTTTGTTGGTTCCCTCCTGTGCTTCTAGGGTTTTCCGGGTTCTCTGGTTTTCCTCTCTCCACAAAAATCAACTTCTAAATTCCAATTCGATCTTGGGCTTTCACCAAGCATGGTTCTGAGGGTTCTGTTTGTGATTGTCCCACTCTGTGATTACAGACAAAACTGATAGATTTTTAGATTTTATGTTTTCATGTCATTTTCAAGATGATTTTGGGCATTAGAATAACTTACTTTACTAGGGAGGAGCCACATTGGAATTGATTATTATCATATATTGCTAATTATAATTTTCAAAATTACTAGGAATGAGCAGTTTCACGTTGGAATTGCTTATCGACAGAAAACAAAGAGAAAAAAAGAAAAATGAGTGCTTTTTATTTCAAATGTGGATTATTTCCTCCAGTTGTCTTGTTCCCAAGGGAGAGCACACCACAAGCAATAGAAGTTAATTGGCAGTTTTCAAACTATTTTTCTTCCTTACTTCATAGTTCCTTAACAGCAACTAATTAAACCAGGTGCATGTTTAATGCTTTTTGTTTTGCTTTTTCTATTTTTTTTCTCTCTCTCTTTTTTGGCAACTTAAAAATGATTTCAAAATGATTATATGGATTGACCACACACTAAACAATCTCTCATTTTCTAAATTTGTTTTGTCCAACTCTATTGAAAACCAGAAACACAAATAATAATGGTATTGTTTTTTCTTTTCATATTAAAAAATAATTATATGATGATGAAAATTCATTTAACCATAATAATATACAAAATATTAAACAAAATGCTTTTATTATTTTTTCCATAAAATGATTGTTTCTGAGAAACCTCCAAATTCTATTCCTTGATACAACCAAATTGAAATTAATTTATTTATACCAATATTTGTGGTGGGTTGGTGCAATAAATTAAGTGGAAAATTTTGTGAGGCATTATAACTACTAAGTAGATAATGCAGAAGGACAATTCCTTGTCTTAACTATTTTTACAAATGCTTGCCTAAGGCTTATTGGCAATGTTTGCCTCACCCAGAGTTAGTTCAATAATAACTTTGGTATAAACAAACTAGTGGATGATTACAAATCCTGTCTACTGATTGGCTGGATAAAATGGTTTTTAGCCCATAGTAGAGGAACTCAAATAGGCCAATTAAGGAACCAGCAAGAGCCTGGGTAAAGTTTGGATTGTAATCTTAATATTAGAAATATTGTCATTTGAGAAAGCATCTCAAGATTAGTAAGTCTTGCACATTTGAACATGATTAGATGAAAGAACCAGATTTTCTTGTTTTTCAAAAGCGTCAAAAAATTTACAAAGAATGTAGGGTTACAGGGGTCATTTGCGATGGATCTTTTGTTAAATTTAACCACGATGACAGCTATGAAATCCAGCTATTCATTATTCATTGTTATAGTGAGATGTCTTAAAGAAAGTCGTTGAATTGCATAGCACATGAATCAAGGTCTAAATTCCATCATATGAAAGCCAAAGGTTTGTTAGCCACTAACTATCAAGTGCTATCTTTGTAAAAGACTGAACCCTTGCTCCGATATTTGAAGCCCTGTTATGGAACAGTGACATGAGAGCTATGAACTAGCGATGAATGACAGTGAGGTCCTATCTGGGGTAAAATCCAGACAGCAACACATGGTCATTTCGATATTGAGTTATAGGCAGTTGTGAAATTTAGACAGAGTGACATGGGTATCCCCCTAATAGAGCCTTATAGTTTCGTTCTTAATTCTGATTTAAAGAGGATGTAACCTTCATTAGCTCTTAGCAATCTAGGGTAATTTATGTGGTAAAACCTAAAAAATCCCCTCTTGATTCCCTTAAAGATAAAAATATATATAATTGTAATTGATCTTTGTAACATATCAGCCGTGTTAATCCACCCCCACACAAAAATATCGGGAAACCCCTCCTTTAAAACAAAAATCTATTCTTCCATCCTTCCAATGCCGATATTCAGCCATGTGCAACAATATAAATAATGTCATTTAAAAGACAAAAACTAAACAAAACAAGAACGAAAAAAAAAAAAACGACAACAAAAAACGAGAACCCATCCAATCGTATGTTCTGGACTACTTTAACATTAATGCTTCTTTTTTATTTTGTTCAGAGAAAAAGGTGAAGAAGAGGTAGTTGTAATATCGTCTGATGACGATTCTGATAAAGATGCAGCCAAAACAAAATCAGAAGACACAATAAAGGAGGAAGATGAGGATACTTTAACAGCGAAACCCATGACAACCGGTGTACGATCTATGGAAACAGATATAAATGACGATAAGAATGATAATACAACTAGAGTAGATGGAGATTCAAAGTCAAAACTACAACTTTCTGATAAAAGCGAGGATCTAAAAACTGAATCCCAAACATTGGATGAAAAGCTTTCAGAGAAAAGCCCTGCTTCTGATTCTTCTGGTGAATGTATCTCGCAGGAAGATTTACTTGCACATTTAGGTTTAGGTTCCGTACGAGCACTTGCGAACCCGAAGCCCAATAAGGAAGAGAAGATTTCAAATGGAGTGTTGTCAGAGCGTAAGCCTCTGATTCCTCATAAACCTAAAGAAAGTATTGTAGATCTCCTACGGGCGCCTAAATTAAAGAGCCACGAGGAAAAGCCGAGAGTTAACGGAGAAGCCCCAATCACAGTTGTTAATGGTGTTAGTGATGATGATGATTCTACCCCAGGAACACCCAGTGAGGCAGATGATGATGATGAACTCCTGGCAAAAGAGCAGCTTATTGAGGAACTGCGACAGGAGCTTAGAAATGAAGAAGCCAAGCTGCTTCTACTGAAGAAGATTCAAGCAGCTCAGAATGATCCAAAGAGTACGACCAAGTTTGTGAAAGAGAAAGAAAACGAGAAGCTCCTTACTTCAGGTGTGCAGTACGCATCTGCAGGTAAATCAGGTAGTAACCAGTTGTCTATGAAGAAGAGTCAGTCGCTACCTCCTCCTCCGCCTCTCAAAACTCATATATCTACAACAGGGACCTACCAACCTCCAGTAGCAATCCAACCCAAACTTCTTCCCAAAATGGGCAATGTTCAGTCTCTTCACGGCTCTTCTTTATCTTCTTCCAAGTCAGTAAACCATATGCAGCCGAGTTCCAAATCCCCTTCTCGTTCAGGCTCTTCCGCTATTAAAGATCTTCAGAATGTAATCAGTTCCATGAGTACGAGCCTGATTCATCCTACTCCTATGTATCCACGAGCTAGCTCTCAAGCCAGTGTCTATACGACACACGCGCAGGCGGCGCCAGTGCGTCCGACCCCAGTGCGTGCAAACAATGTACCTGGAGCGACTGCAAGTAGTGGTTATTCATCGTTTCCTGCACATATTTCTACTAAGGCTTCGAGTTCTAGTCCTGCAGTGTCTACTGCCGGCAAACAGGCTGCGGCAAAGATGGCGCTGCGCAAGCAGCTTGAGAAAACCCTTCTTCAAATTCCTCCTCCAAAGCCTCCACCTGCGGAATGGTCTTTTATCCCCAGTCTGAACAGCAACGAGTTTATGACTTTGGTTGGTTTTGAGAAAGTTGTTGATGCGATTTCTCTAAAGGAAATCCCGAAGGCTAAATCATCTCCACCACTGACCGAGAAGCCACAGCAAGAGAACCCCAAAGTCTGTGGCCAGTGTGATACAGACTTTACTCCTTGCTGGAAAACCAAGAACAAAGATGGTGCAGAGGTACTGATGTGTGAGAAGTGTAGCACCGTCAACGTCAAGAAGGAACTCAAGACAGAACATACAGCGAGACTCAAGGCCGCTTTCTTAAAGGCCTTGAAACAAGAGCAAGAAATTGAACAAAAGATGGGTGAAACCACTCCCATCGCTCCTAAGCCTCAGTCTTCCAAGTCTTCAAGTCACTCTTCATCAAGCAGTAGTAGCTCTCGACACCATCATATCTCTCACCACCAAGGGGTTCTCCACCATCGTCACCAACACGTCCAACCCGGAATCTACCACCACCACCAACAACACCCTGACTCTCTACTCTACCAGCTGCAACAGCAACACCTACAACAGCAACAACAAGAAATGGAGGTGGCGCGCCGACACGGAGATGTACGGTGGCATCCTTACACTCTAACGCAGCATCATCACTCCTCTCACAAACCCCAACACCATCACAGTATTGTCTCCGATTCAGACAGGCAGTACCTGTTGGACATGATTCCTTCGCTACCCGCACAATATAGCTCAAGCAGAATTTAGCAATCTCTAGTTGTGAACAAAACAAGTATAAAGTATTAGAAACGTATTTTATTTGTCTTGATTCGAGATGTAGATATCCTATCCTGAGCTGTCTAGCTCATGTGTGGAGAATATAGTTTACAAAAATGAAGAATTTGAAAAAAAGAGAGAAAAGTTTTGAAATATTCGACGTGGGACTTCGCATTTTGGAGTACCAATATTTTGATGGCTCACTAAACTTGTTCTGCGAAGATGGAGTAGATCTTCTGTCAGGTTTCTATTCAATTGTACAGTACACTTGATGGCTGATCTTGAAGATCAGATCAAATTTTGACGCAAAGCCTTCTTTCTTCTCATCAACCTTTGCATTGATTGCTCGGTCTTGTACTTGTCAAAAAAGACTAATATTACTCTTTGGTAGTGAGAGAAAAACCACAGCCAAATATCCTATTCGCAGTGTCGTGTCTTAACTCGATCAACTAAAAAATCGATCAGGTAGAAAGTTGAAATATTTAGCTATCAACTCGTGAGAAATTTTAAAGCACTTTTTCGTTGTGACATGCAGCTATTTCAAAACAGCCTTTTGAAGGCTATATCACATATGGTATAACAAGCTTTAAATGTATTATTATTCGTGTGTAAATAATGTCAGCACGGAAGAAAATATGCCGGGATATGCAGAAAACGTTTGGGAAAATTCCATATTGCTATGACCGTTTGCTGATTGCATTCACATCTCTCATAGTGCATCTCGGGCTTGGTATACAACATGCAACAAAATCTTCACCAACCTCATTTGAAATAGCTGTATAACCTCTAGACGCCAGGACTGGGTCAGTTCTCCCGAACTAGATTAGTGCTAATTTGGATAAATTATTGCGCGAATCGTTGATTGCTATACCCGGATTCGCACTAATTAGGCTTTAAACAACCTTTAGACCCTAGGGTTTTGGCCTCCGTCGATTAGAAAGAGACTATCACAGTAGGTGGTTGGTACGATGCCACAGAAGCATGGGGTTCAAAGTTCAGTCTCATTGAATTCTCTCTATACCGTGTCTGGGATGGGTGGGGATAAATGATGCACAGTCAAACGGAACCGCGCGGTGAAGTGGACGTTGACGGCAAATTTATTTCTTTATCTAGTAGACGGAAGCCAAAACACAAATCGTGCCATGTTTGGGGCTGTCTAGAATTAAGGAAATCAGAAAAGTGCTACAAACATATTTCTTTTGAGAGGATCATAATATAGATGTATTTTCTAGCTCTGTGATTGGTTTAGGCGGAAGACCATTGAAAAGCTACAACTCCCGAAATCCCGTTTCCTGTTTATCCTATTCTTCGATCTGAAAAGGTCTACCTGAGTTCATGAAAAGATTCCCTACTGTTTGAAAAGCGATTCTTACGAAAAGCTAAATTCATGAATCGGTTTTCAAACATCATTTTATGAACGTCCTGATCGAGTGAAAGGGCTCCAATACCGTTGGAAGACCCATGCAGGTTTTGCATATAACGCCATGGCATCTATGACGGGAGGCACTGTAACAGTCTCCTCCACCCCCCCCCCCCCCTCCCCCGGAAAACTAATATTTTACTGAGGAGGGACAAAAATAATGTTTTCCCACCGGGAGACTGAATTCTTTATCATGTAAATCAGATGAGACCCGATTCCATGGTTCCTGACTCCTGTCATGGAAGCCATCAAGTGATGATGCAAAGTCTCTATTAAACTTTTCAAAGACCTGGAAAATAAAGCCCACCTCTTCCTTTCTGTATAAGGCTATTATCAGTATTTCTTCTATCGTGTTTGTTCTATAGTTTCGGTACATTTAGGTATTTTTTTGTGAAGGACGACGTCGGAATTCAACACGCCCAAAACAGGTTTCGCTCTAGCTTGGGGCAACACCAAAATCCTCTTTTCTTTTGATCCATTATTTATTACTTAAAAAGAGATTTAAAATCATAATATTGTATTTGAACAAGAGTTCAGCAAGAAATAAAATGAATTAAAGTTCTGTTGTCTCGAAATAAACTGCGTTTTCTTTTTAAATCATGGAGACAGCCGCCTTGACAGTCTAATGCGATAAAGAAGGCCGGTCTGGCTTAAAACGCAGGTTGCCCAAGATTGAGCTGCTTATAGTATTTGAACTTGTCAAAAATCTGAGATATCAAAAAGGATATAATAAGATGAAGCCTTATCTATTATTCGTGCAGGTTTATAAAGTTTTGAAACAGCAGTATTTAGGTATTGGGCTACCTGTGTTTATACTTCAATGCGCCTTTCTGCAAGTTTTTGTCTTGTTTTGAGTTTATTGAGAAAATTCTTTCTCCTTAAGCCAAGGAACGGTCCAGAGCTAGTTGGATCGGGGGTGGGGGGTGGTTGACCACGATCTTTTGGAGTTGACAGGTAACAGCCATCCACTTGAAATCGTTCTGGTTCTGCAACTGAAAAAGCCAGGTTAACTCCACTAAGAAACACTTAGTGCAAGACAAGTTGCTCTAATTATCTTGAGTTACATTAAAATAAGGTCGTAAAGTCAAATATTTTCGCTCTAAGTACATTCTACCTCACCAGCGCCAGGGTCAATCTAAGATCTAATATATCCATCTGACCTTCACCCTGGGTACCAGAGGCCCGATTGGGCCTCGGGTATCTGACCTATGACTTTGCGTGTCTGCCCGATACCACTTTGTCGCTGACTCTCAGTTTCATTATGATGTATGAATTCGCTTGTTAGCGACGTAAACAGGGAAACAAAAGGAAATTCAGACAAAGTTCAGAAAAACTGCAACAGAAAAGCGAGAGAAAACGTTTGATTTCTAGTATCATTTCCGCCTTTGAAGTTCTATTTGCCAAATATTTGCCAATCGACCGTGCGCACGGATGCACCAGTGCGCTACTTATACAGTTTGAACATTTTTCAACCAAGTCAGACACTTTAGTAATATTCATTCATTTTACGAAACACCCAAATCAAGGAAGTTAAAGGACTTAATGGTACAGTAGCCGCCCTATTATTTCACATTCCTTAACTCAAAGTCGACTTCCATGACATCCGGAAACGATCCAAATGTATTTGGGCTTCCTGTATAGTGTCGTCACTACGGCCGCGCTTTTAGGTAAAAATTTGTTTGGGCTGATATTTTTTGGTTTTGTTCGCAGAATAACAGCTAGGACTTAACCAAATCGAGTTTTAGTAGGAATATCTATGCTGTGAATATGAGTGGGGCGCAGCGAGCCCTGCGAGGGGTTCGAAAGAGTATCGCAAAGCAAGTCAAAGGGAAGTTTGCCTTCAAATTTCGATTCACAGTGACCTATGAATACGTGGATATACAGTGTACAAGCAAATTGTAAGTATTCCTTTGTATTTCTACTCTGTCTATTTTCATATTCTTCGCTATATTCTCTTGCTATCTGTGCTGTAGTTTTAAAGCTTGAAGTCCTTGAATATTTTTTTTATAAGTGAGCAAGTTCAGGCCAAAACACTGTAGGAAGAACCAGTTTGAACTCGAAAGTGGACTTAATTTAAACTTTCATCTTTAAAATATTTGTAAAAACCTTTCCTTCTTTGAAGGTGTAAAACTAATATTTCCGGGTAGGGTAGTAATTGAATAAGTTATAACTATTATTATATTTTTGTTTTGTTTTGGCTTTGATTGTAGTTATTCTTTGTTTTACAATATTAATTATAATCCTACTTGAATATTGTACATAGAAAACCAAGTAATCTGACTGTTCTATGGTTCAGAAGCCACAGATCAAAGACGTCAAAAAAGGTAGGTATACAAAAAATATACTTTTACTTCAGGGGGAGCAAACTGAACAAAAAACACAGTTTCCAGCTTCTAATTAGGGGTTTGTACTTGTCTTGCGTTTGATAAAATCAAGGTGATCTACAGGGCTTAGAATAATGACTGGACATTAATAGGATAATGTCCAGCCAGAACTGGGGCTCGTATTGTCAAATGTTTGCTTGCTTGCTGTCCTGTATAGCCCTTATAGGTTATTATAGCGGGCTTGCATCTAATATTCAAGGTAATAGTTGAATGTAATTTAAAATTTGTAAAAGTGATGCAAATAAAACATTGTCATTGTCATTGTTTGCCTTGCTGATCATTTTGACCAGTTATGTTAGCCAGAAATGATGCACGACTGAGATAAAACAAATTTGACCTGTGATCATGACTGGTGACGGATCAGCCCTACAGAGGGAGAAAATTTAAATTTAACCTCTGCTCACTAGCCTCCTTTGCAGCCGCTGTGAGATGCTTCCGGTTTCCGTCATTCCCCCACTAGCGTCTGCTCAAACTTGAACAACATTCCTTTCTTCAAAATTAACCAATCAGAGAGAGCCTCACAAAATCTTGTGGGTATGACCTTGACCTTGGTACTGTATTCGGTGTAGTCTAGGAAGGTCATACATGGAATATCCATCTGACTTCTACCAAATATTCTTGTACGGCTTTTCTTAGATTCCTCTTTCTACATGCATATAAGACATATATTATTAAAATTCAAAACTTTTTGGTCGTATTTCTGCATTTACATGATACATGTATTGAATGCCGTTACCGCCAAAAGCCTTTCAGTTTTGACCACCTTGTTCAAATGGTCATACTAGATATTGAATTATGCACACCATAGATTGAGTTTCTTAATTGTACTTTCAAGTTCCATACCAAGTATGTTAAGAAATATTTTTAGTTTTAGTTTCTTGAAAAAAAGTCGACGAGAACTCAACGAGATTTCTCTGTTTCTCGTTGAGATTTCCTCTGTTTCTCGACGAGATTTCTCTGTTTCTTT
The DNA here is from genome assembly GCA_011057435.1 of Actinia equina. Classification (NCBI taxonomy): domain Eukaryota; kingdom Metazoa; phylum Cnidaria; class Anthozoa; order Actiniaria; family Actiniidae; genus Actinia; species Actinia equina. The sequence goes on from WHPX01000447.1 coordinate 133,881, forward strand.
GAGAAAACAGGAAGAAACAGAGAAATCTTGTCGAGAAACAGAGAAATCTCGTCGAGAAACAGAGAAATCTCGTAGAGAAACAGAGGAAATCTCGTAGAGAAACAGAGAAATCTCGTCGAGTTCTCGTCGACTTTTTATCAAGAAACTAAAACTAAAAATATTTCTCAACATACTTGGTATGGAACTTGAAAGTACAATTAAGAAACTCAATCTATGGTGTGCATAATTCAATATCTAGTATGACCATTTGAACAAGGTGGTGAAAACTGAAAGGCTTTTGGCAGTAATGGCATTCCATATACATGTGCAAATATAAACTGCAAACATTCTTATGCCATTTTGCACGGGAAAATAAAGAATTTGCATATCACCTAGCAATTTGATTGGCTAATAGAAAACAATGAGGAAAGGAATGTTGTTCAAGTTTAGTGAAGTTTAGACGCTAGTGGGGGAATGACGGGAACCGGAAGCGCCTCACAGCGGCTGCAAAGGAGGCTACTGCTCACAGGTTTCCCCCAACATTTTACATGGTATCTCTCAGGGCTTTAAATAACAGCTGTACATCATGATCAACAACAACAACCACCACAAAAACAACAAGTATATTTATTACCAGTAATTATGGATAATTCTGCTTTAAGGTGACTGCCTACTTTTGGAAATTGATCTAAACTTTTTTTTAAACTTCGATTTTCCCAATTGAAATTTAATGCTGATTCCAAATCTGGAAAGAAAAATAGGGTGTCACAAGCTCGTTTTCGAGATAATCAGCATTAATGGAAGCCTATGCACGAGCTTTTGGAGTAAAAATTACACCACCCGAAGTGATTAGAAAAAAAATAAGATTGATAAGATAATAGTTATTTGCAGACTCTATGATTGCACTGAATGTAGGCTAGTCAATCATTCTACAATATAATACATGGATATTTTCGACAAAAGACAAGAGACACATTGATTTATCATATTTTATAGTTTCGGTGCCCTTAAAAATCTCATAAAGTCGAACAAAAATCCCTACAAAAATCTGTTTTTTCATGTGGTACGGATTTAAATTTATTCTAAAATGTTGATATAACCTAGAATGTTTAGGAGTTTTTTCGAATGAGCTATTAAAAAATATAGAGTCCTGAGCAAAATTTGAGGGTTTTGCCCTGTTGAAGCTCAAAATGCGTATGGTTCTTCAATAAAATCTTATAGATTTTTCAGCAGTTTTTGAGCGCGTGCACATTGTGGGTTCAAATCGAACGTCCAAAAGTAGGCAGCCACCTTAAGCATTAATGTTTATAGCCAGACAATGTCTGGCCAGAACTGGGACTTGTCCACTCAAATCTTTGCCTTGCCTTGCCTTGCCTTGCCTTGCCTTGCCTTGCCTTGCCTTGCCTTGCCTTGCCTTGCCTTGCCTTGCCTTGCCTTGCCTTGCCTTGCCTTGCCTTGCCTTGCCTTGCCTTGCCTTGCCTTGCCTTGCCTTGCCTTGCCTTGCCTTGCCTTGCCTTGCCTTGCCTTGCCTTGCCTTGCCTTGCCTTGCCTTGCCTTGCCTTGCCTTGCCTCGCCTCGCCTCGCCTCGCCTCGCCTCGCCTCGCCTCGCCTCTATATGGCATTTTGTATGGTTCTATCATCTGCACTATAATTTCAATGAATAAAATTTTAATTGCTCAACTGTCTTTCCTGTATAGCCAGAGGTTAAAGCTGAGTATACAGATCCAAACACTGGCAATTTCATTTACAATGCTGCATGGACTCCTTCAAACTCTGTTCATCTTGTGGTAACCCTTTACAAGGTAATTAATAATAGATAATTATGTGATGTGCCTAATCTTATTTTCCTATTAATTTTATTGATGCCCTGAAACATCCAACAACATTCTCTGTTACTTTCACTATGCAGTAGTTTTTTTAACCAAAGTAAAGGTGTTTTTTTGTTTCACTTGTATTATGGTATGAAAATATTTTTTTCCTGTTGTAGGATGGTGCTGGGAAATTCAGGAAGAAGGAATATTTTTTTGTCTTGGAATCTCATGTAGGTTCTACCACTTTTATCTATATTGTATCAGTATATAAATTGCATTAGTAATTATTACCAATCAATATATTTATTGCATGTTATATTAACTGAGTCGATAGTTGGGCTTCCTGTGTTTTTTTAAACCATTACCTACATTTGAATTTTTTCTTCGTTTCCCCTCTGTTATTCATTCATTTTTATTCATTTCATTTATTGAATTTGTTTTTTCTCATCATTTATTTTTCGTATTTATTTTACTTTTTTTTTTGTTATATTATTTTATTATTATACTGTAAGGTGGCAGATGAAGAAAGAAAAAAAATTGCTATATTCTCCTGTGACATAGCAGATTTTGCATCTCCAGATACAACTGAGTAAGAAATGCTTTAATATTTACTTGACTATAAATTTCGTTCCACATAAAAAAGAAAATTTGAAACCTTGCAATTCATCGTTCTGTCACTTCACTTAGTTACTGTTGCTATGTTCAAAAAGCTTAAAAAATTATCTAGAATATCTCAGAATTTTAATCTTAAAATTTTAAATTTAAAACTTGCAGAAAATTGATCATAAATGTTTCTTTAGCTTACTGTACTGTGAACAGAATCTAAGATACCTCATAATCCTCAGCTGGCAGTACTCTTCAAAACAGATATACTGTGTAATAATATTACAATATTTGTAATCAATAATTATTGTTTGTGGGACAAGATTGTAATTCCATTGGGAAAACTACTCTAATGGTGATTGGTTCGCTGTGGTCTGAGTCTGAGCTATGAATGTTATGTTACTCACTGAGCCTTGTATTCATTTGTATCCATAAAGGTTTGATGTTGAGATGGAATTCAAGCCTCAGTCCAAGAAAGTTTTACTCGCAAAACTTGGTGCTAAAATAAGATGTGAATTTCTTAAACAGGGGTCTGCGTAGTGAGTTATAGCTGCAATAGATATCAGTAAATTATTATCATCTTCAATATCATAATTAGTAGATTGTGATCATAATGCATCATCTTGCATCGTCTTTACCATCATGCATCATCATCATCACATCATCATCATTATCATTACATATCATCATCATCACACATCATCATTGTTACATATCATCATTATCATGCATCATCATCATCACACCATCATCATTATCATTACATATCATCATCATCATGCATCATCATCATCACATCATTATTTTCTATCATCATTATCATCATCATGCATCATCGTCATTATGCATCATCACATCATCATTATCATTACATGTCGTCATCATGCATCATCACATCATCATGCATCATCACATCATTACGTATCATAAATCATCAAGCATCATCTGGTAGTGTGATTCATTTTCTTTATTTGTGTTGGATTCAGAAAAGACCCTATTTTATATTCATTTACTATTATATTCACGGCTATAAACTTATTACCTAATAATATGATAATTCATTCATTATTTCCTTTAGTGAAGATGATATGGAGAGTAATTTCAGTCACATCAGTGACGCTGAATTCAAACAAAGACTATCAGAATTGACAGAGTTAAGTGATGACGAAAATGATGCTAGTTCTGCAAAAAAGAATAGTCAATCAAGAAAGTAAGTATTGCAAAAGCCATGTTGACTGTTTCTCCACTTAGCCTCCCATTCAATCATGGGAATAGGTGTCATTGTAAAATCAATGATGAAAACATTTTTAGGTGCGTAATTCATATAAGAATAAATGAACCATTAAATTTAACAGAATAATAAACGAGTGCATTAAGTATGAATAATTAAATGTATGATCAGATGAATAGTAAAATGGGAATGGAAAATAGATGATTGGGAGAGTGAAAAGGAATGATCCAAAAGTGGCAGAATAATTTGAAGACAAGGGTGGTGAAGTCTTGTTTTTTAGTCCAAAATTAACCTAAGAAAACAGCTTTCCTTTCATCTGCTTTCCAGGGTCACCCCCAAAAGAGACCAGTCAGAAATGTATTCACTCCAGATGTTAATGATAATAAACTTTATGTTAATTTCATTTCCAGATCCTGGTCTAGCTTTGTGGAAGATATGAAAACCCTGGAATACCAGGAGTACCATATTGCTATGGTTGGAAATCCTCTTGCAGAAAAACATGAGCAATAGTCCAGAAGAAGGTAAGGGATTTTAAATGAACTATCACTAACTATCACACTTTTGGTCGCAACTACCCATGCACTGATCCTAACAGTCATGACATGGAGATCGGATGATATATACTTCTGTCAATCAAATATATATATTTTGTTAGAGTACAATTCACAAGGTACATAGGACTGTAAGAAAGTTCATGGGAAACTTTTATTTAACTAACTAGGGCATTTGATTGACGGAAGTGTATTGAATTTCTTAATTTTCATGTTGCAACTGTTGTCTTGATCAAGGCCAAGCAATGAAGATAGTGTTACAGCTGTAATGAACAAATAAAATGTTTTATCCCTGGGAAAAGGTACTTAATCTAGGAATAAAGTACTAGAAACTTGAACTAGACTGCACATGGTCTTCAACTCTTTATTCCTCTTTCTTACAGCGCATATCTGTAACACAGGAAACCCATTATGCATATTTTCTACATATTATATAACATAAAACAATAAGTTTTTATTCAGTTTCCTTCCTATTCACTTGTATCCAACACACCAACACATGCAGGACTTCCAACTAGTAACCACTGGTAATCATGCTTACAAATATAAATTTGGTTAATTTTTTTCTGTTTTTCTTTTTTTTTTTTCTGGAGAAGATATGCCAGCTCCACCCCATCCTTTGCCAGAGTGCTCAGTGAATAGAATATCTAAAACAAGAGTCTTGAGTGCTTTGTTTGAAGAGGAAGAAGAAGACCAGCTAGAGGATGCAACAGATTCAAGTAGCAGTAAAACTAATTCCCCCTTAGAAAAAGAAAACAAAATTCAAGAATACAAGTTTGTTTTTCCTGATAGAAAGGTAATAAAATACCTTAATACCTTAAAACTTAATACTCCCCCTCTTCAGATAAGTGAAATTAATAATCAATATAATAATTATATTAATTATTAATTCTACAATTTTTTGATAGCCCCCCTAAAATTGGACTTAAAAAAAATGAGTGGCCTTCCTTCCGATTCTCTTTCCCCCCCCCCCCTCCCCCCACCCCTCCCCCCCCATTCTCCATAAATCATAAATGCTTATTGTAACTTAATGACTGTTTTTTGTTGCCATCCGATAGTTAGCAAGATCTGAAACCTTACCAGATATACACTTATCATCTGGTTTGGATGACATTAAGGTAAAAATAAATTTCTGAAAAACCTAGATTTAAATTTTGGAATTTTTTAGCTATGAGATATAATTGATGAAGATAAATGCTTAATACAACAGGAATCCCACAGAATGCAAGAATGGATGAACAATGTTAATTTCAAACAACAAGAACTTAATATGAGGTATGTGTAAGGGAATTGATGGGTTCAAAGCTGACTTAGTGCACTCATCTCGCACCCTCTTTGAGGCCTATCTTAAACATTATTAATTAATGTTTCTGTTCTTGTGTTTGTGCATGTTTTGGGCTGGGGGAGGGGGTGTGCATAGAGATGGAACACTTCTTACAAATTGTCTATATAAGGCACTATCTCCTATTTCTGCTTTCTCGACAGTTTCCCAAAATCACGCCAATGCAATTTTGTTTTTCTCTTAAGGAAACTTGAAGTTGAAAACCAAGAGCTGAGAGATGGCAGCAAAGTTCTGGGACAAGAGATAGTGCAGCTACACAAAGAAAAGGATGATTTACAAGCAGAGATTTGTGAGTTACAACTGCTGGTAGAGGATCTGAGAACCAAGGTACGATAATTGGCTTGTTGCCAATTCTGTCTCTTGTTTAGAGAGGTTGGGTAAAATGTCTCATGTGATGTGAGATTAGGAATGTTTCATCCATGGTATGGTATATCACAGACTGCGTAGCAGCAATAGGGGAGGGAAGAGGGGAACTGGTAAGAAGGAAAGAAAGGGGAGCTCCCTTCTCTTTCTCCCCCCAGCCCCCCTACCTACCTCTTACCAAAGCAGTGCTACGCAGGCTATGTATATGCCAAATTTATCAAGAGTTTTTGTGTGAAATAGATAATCAGATTATAGGCCATACACTGACTGTACAATCACATTATTCAACTTTTGACAGACACCATCATCATCAGACTAATATAAAACAGTGTGCTCAAAAATTCATTTTTCCTTTTTCAGATCAATGAACTTGAGTCAAGAGAGAATAAAAAGACTGAAAAACACAAGACTGCAAGTAAAATACAGGTATTCCTCTTTTCATATTGAGTTTCTATTAGTACCTAACTTTTTGTTTTACTGTACTATGGATTAATAACTCTGAGGCAGTGGCGAACCCAGGATTTTTCAAAGGGGGGTTCTGTTTCATAAACTGTGTATAATTCTCTTTTGTTTAGTCGATGTTTGATGAAAAATTTGGCTCTAATCACCTAATTTACTATCTAGTACGAACATAAAGGTAAATTAAACATTATAACAGCAAATATCTGTCATTTCATCTTCAACATTATCCTTTGTGGATACTTTTAAGCAAAATTTATATTAAGACATATTTCTATTACCTAAAAGATCAACCCTTCGACCCCCCTGGATCTACCACTGTGAGGATTATTAAAACGTGGAAATATGGAAGCTTATATGGTAATCATAAGGTGTTGATTCAATGAGTGTTGAAGGATTGGTGAAGTGTTAAGTCCAATAATAGGTCAGCAGTCAGTCGATTGTCAATTAACAGCCATCAGCTGGTCATTCATCAAGTACAAAAAACTGATAATGATTTATTAATCATGATTTATGTGCCCTTTCTAATATATTGATATAATCGAAGGTGCTTTACATTTACCTTACCATAACTTAATTACATGTATATAATTATGGAGATGCTGTTATTACCTGAAACATTTACTAATTACTATTAAATTGCTACAGGCAAATGCTATCTGATGAGATAATTTGCTAATTGGAAACTAACTTTAATTTAATCATTAACTTGATTATTGCAATATTTAGAGCAAAAAGCAAAAACAACCAACTGAAATCAATAGTGAAAATCTAAAGGTATGTGTCAGACTGCTTTTAGAAATGAAAGACATGCATCCTGAATTTACGACAATAAATATTTTCCTTGTGGCTTGCTCGTAGCTATTGCCAATGTGCATTTATTTATTAAGGTGTACTGCCTACTTTTGAAAATTGATTTAAGCTTTTTTTAAAACTTGGATTTTCAGAATTGAAATTTAATACTGATTCCAAATCTGGAAAGAAAAATAGGGTGTCCCTGAGCTTGTTTTCGAGATAATCAGCATTTAATGGAAGCCTACATACGACCTTTTGGATTAAAAACTGCGCCACCTGAAGTGATTAGAAAAAAATTAAGATCCATAGGATCATAGTTCATTTGTAGACTACATGATTTCACGAATGAAGGCTAGTCAATCATTCTACAATATTACGTGGATATTTTCGAACAAAAAGACAAAAAGATAAATTGATTTCTCATATTTTATAGTTTCGGTGCTCTTAAAAATTTCATGAAGTCAAACAAAAATCCCTACAAAAATCTATTTTTTCATGTGTTCCTGATTTAAACTTTTTCTAAAATTTTGATATAACATAGATTTTTGAAAGTTTTTTCGAATGAGCCATTAAGAAATAGAGAGTCCCATGCAAAATTTGAGGGTTTTGCCCTGTTGAAGCTCAAAACGTGTATGGTTCTTCAATAAAATATTGTAGATTTTTCAGCGGTTTTTGAGCGTGCCCTCATCGTGGGCTCAATTCGAACGTTCAAAAGTAGGCAGCCACCTTAATACTCAATATGCTCAATTATTAACTATAAGCATGGATTTAAATTAATAGCAGTAATAATGCATGTTCTTTAAGGATTAATCAAGGTGTTGTGTGTTTGTAACTTAAATCCTGTGTATTAATTTATGCACAAGAAGCAGAGCATAGCGTAGGGAGTATAAGGCACAGGGGTTAGGGGGGGGGGGAGGGGGGAGTTTGCCTCCTTAATTTTTGGTAAATCTCCACATCTCATTGCATTACTTATCAACCAACTGTTGTTGTAAAGTTACTGTTACTAATTTCATTCTGCCACAAAGGTTGCTCAAGTGCGAGGGTGGCTATGTAAACGAGGTGTTAAGGGACTGACAGGCAAACGATGGAGAAGGAGATGGTTTGCAACGGATCAAAGAGGAAGGCTTTATTACTACAAGGAAAATGATAATAAACAACCAAGGGGGTCAGTCAGTTTGATGTTGTTACTCATTATCATCAGATGCCATCATCATCACCTTAAAAACCTATTAATAATTCATGAAGGAAACACAATAGAAATCATGACCGTGAAGGAGATTTTATATCTGATATAGATTCATATTCATTTGCATAAACTTTAACTTGGATATTCTCTATCAAACTTGGTTCATTTCGTAAAGAATTCGGTACAATATGAGAACTTACATTGTGAGTTCTTTAAGTCGTTCAATAACCTCGCGGATCGTGTTTTATCGGGTATAAAACCACTCGGCTATGCTCCTGCTCGATTATTAAACATTACATCACCACCTTGATCGTTACCACCACCACAATCATCATCTTATTATAAATACCACCCCTGTCACTGTCACCATTTTCATTTTGCTATTTGCCATGGTCATCATTTTACCTTGCATGGCTGTCATCTGTTCGATGATTACCTGTAATTTTGCCACACAGGTTTATTGACCTAGACATCATAATTGCTGTACAAGACAAGGCAATGGATGAACAAGATGTGAACAATGCGTTATTTGATGTAATCATTCCTGGAAGAGTTTATGAATTGATGGCTCATGACGAAGAAGAAAAAATAAGGTACTGGTCAAGGCATCTAGAAATGTGTGGATCATGAAAATGAGCCAGTAATTCTGAGAGTTCAAAATGTAGATTTCAAGATCTCATGCTTAAATTTCAAATCTCCAATCAACTGACTCCATTAAAAAAAATTCAGTTAAAAATGAGATTTTTAACCCACTTTCAGGATTGATTGTGAAATACTATCCAAAAGAGCTCACTTCCCAACCACTGCTGAGAATAAGCTTGAAATTCTTTATTTTTAAGTTAAAAGAATTTGAGTCGCCAGAGTTTTAAGCATAGTTGCGGCGCCAAGACCTGGAATTTTAGTGGCCGAAATCCAATCGAAACATGAGATACTGGTCACACTTGACTTGAATTAGCTGTAAATCACTAAATTTCCTTTCATACACAGGTGGATCAATGCTTTAGACTATCTTCGACACTGGAGAAATAGAGTCACATAAGTCCAGGGCATTGGCAGTACCATGCAGTGGCTGAAAGTATGTTATGAATAAAAATTATTGCCACTGTCATAAGTGACTATAAACTGAAGATGAAGCAAGCATTTTCTGTGGGCATCCAATGCTTGAGAATCACATGAAAATATAGGTTAGTGATGGTTTTGTTGCAGTTTACCTTCACCAACCTTTTTAAAAATAACTGTAAATTTGGTACAAGTGCATATATTGCTTATTTTTTAGAATTTTTTTTACTGCAATGTCTTCTTTGTTGCAACAGCCTTTCTTTTTAAAAGTGTTCAGTTGAATCTAGGTTTTACTCGTTGTCAATCAATGGAAGAGGTGGTGCTTATGCATATTGCCATCCTATTTATTTGTTTAAGCTCCACTCCCTACATTGACGAGACAGAAAAACCAATCATTCGACCGAATTTTTAAAATAATATAAAGTTAGCAATATAAGGTATTTTACAATAGAGTGCTTTTAGTCTCACTGTTGAATAGGTGACGTCACCTAAATTTGAAACTACGAGTAAACAGCTATTGAGATCAGGGGGAGAAACGATGATACAAATAAATGTCAATTCACTAATTCTCTGGTAAAACAACCCCCCGAATTAGCATGACCTTATTTGGCACGTTTTTACTATTTTACGTGACGTCAACTTAATAGTTATCTAAGATAGATATATTTATCTAACTATACAACAGTGGGACTAAAAGCACTCTAAGATCTCATAAAATAACTCAATTCAATAATATTAATTTATTTGTAGTCTTTTTAAGGATTTTAAAGTGCAATGAATTTTCATATTCCTTATTTAATTTGCACGTAATTCTGGCAACTAAACAAGCTTACCCCCTTTTGGAGGAGTGACCACACCCTTCACTCCTCTAATTTACGGTCTTCAATGAAAGGCACACCTTACAAACTTTTATTAGCTTTTTAAAAAAGTATGGCAACATGTACAAATCGAGGTTTTATTGTATCAGTTTAAATTCTTATAATTATTTACTTTTGTAACGTTGGAACCTCATTTCCTGTACATATATATACATATAGAGAGTACACTGCTAGCTGATCTCGAGTGGTGATGTAGAAATGATTTCACTACAAAACTGAGGTGTCATATGGAGCCTGCAAAAAATTAATCAGATAAAAATAAAAACATGGCCACCATTGGAATAGAAATATAAAACTCATTAATTTTGTCACTGTCATCAAGCACATATTAGCAGCATTTTTTCATTTGGGCCTGAAAATCTGAGATTTTGATAGGAAAAGTGACACCTCAGTTTTACAAATTTTCTCATTTCTCATTGGCTTACATTTTTTCTCAGGTCAGCTGGTAAGGTAAAGTATTTTTAATCCTCTTGTTTTTTAAAGATATTTATGCAATATAAATTTGTAATGCTCCTAAAGATTTTTAGATTTAAAAAGAAATCCTTCTTAAAATTGACACAGATGAGCAGCTAATATGTTAATTAACTGTTTCCAAGGAGAATATAAACTAAGGCAACTGCTTATCGTCAGCACATATTTAGCCAATTCGAAAAAAATGGTGTGTGAACTTGACATATTTAATGGTATTATCAGCAGGTTAATTTTCTGGAAATACTGGTGATACATTTATCTTGTCAAGTTCGTTCAAGAACTTGACATAAATCAAAATACTTTTTCTTTTCTTTTTTTAAATTTTTTTCTTCAAAGGAAATATTTTTAAAATCCTAAAAAAGGATAATGATAAAAAGGTAAATTATACACCGTGAAAAGATGAAAAAACTGATGTTTTGGACGCTAGTCCTTCTTACTCCAACGAAGGACTAGCGTCCATAGTTTTTTCATCTTTTCACTGTGTATAAATTACCTTTTTATCATTACTGTTTCATTAGAAACACTGACACAGCTCACACTAGTTTTTAGCTGGTTATATCTTCTAAAAAAGGATCTTTATTTAAGCTTGTGATCTTTTTGCAAGTGAAAACTGTAACATGATCGGCACAACCTCGTGATCAGACTCATATTACATTGTGTAGTTCATCCAGTGTACGCGTATTCTATGCATTGAAGCTGATTCTACAATAACCTAACAAAAACCATCCCTTACACAGAGAACATGGAATTTCCAAATGGAAAATGAAATGAAATATTATATATTCCATTTTACTAGAACGATTTAACAATAAAAAGAAACTGCTAGAATAAATAGTGACAGGACAAACTAGTTTTGGGAAAGTATGAATAGAGAGATTTTACTTGGCTTAATACAAAGTAGTAGTCAGTAATCCCATTGCTTTCTAATAGGCTTGCATGATGGCCCCATTTGACTTGCACTACCATGATTAATATTTGCAAATTTTCTTTCTTATTTAAATTTGTATTCCCTTGTAAGAATAGTAACTTGATTGGTGCTTATTAACTTAACGAAAGAACTTAGTCAATGATACCATCATGCAAACGTCCAATCATACGAAATCATTCTAGTAAAAATGCTTTCCACAAAAGTTTGAGACAATATTCAATGTACAGGAATAAAAAAAACCAACATTACTACTTGAACATAAACATCTTGCAATAATCAAACCAACATAACCAACATAACAGTTTTATAAATATATATTTTTTTTGTTTATTTGTGGTGCTTCAAAGTTCTAGCACATAGTCAGAAGGGCTGTGGGTATCCTCCCTTACAGCTGAACCTGACAAACATTCTGGGGAGGAGGCATTCAGTACCTTACGACCTGACTTTGCATTCATGTTGAAAGTGATATAATAGAGTACCAAAGTGATGACGTCACAAAATATCATTTTCACTGTATCATATAATGTTGATCCTGGATTTTGATAGGACATCAAGAAAAACGCTCACAAGCAAATTTGAGGGGAATTCGTTGAATAACTACGAAGATATAGCCATTTGAATATATAATTTCTCCATACAAATCACTGTATCTTAACCCTGGATCATTACGTAATGATCCAGGGCTGAAATACAGTGATTTGTATGGGGGAAATTATATATTCAAACTGCCATATATAGGTTTAACCTATATGAGAGGATCAAAAATTGTCAAAAGCAAAATTTGGTTTTCCATGACATCACACTTCAGTACTCTATTGAAAGAACACTGAAGGAGAAAGTCATCAGGAGGAAAAGAGAATGTCATGATCAGTCAACCCCACTGTGCCATCTATCCACCTCTGAGGTACCAACACTTTACAGGTCTGGACAAAATCAGCAGTCTTTTTCAAACCTCGGTTTCAAACAATTAGCTTCTCCACTGTTGCAACCACAGTTGTATTTGTTCAAGATTGCGTTCCATATCCTCTGGAGTATTACTTGGAAGTTCATGAACAATTTCATTGCTGTAGCTCTCTCTCGCTTCTTCCAGAATGGTTTGAAAAATTTCACAGTCAATGTTATTGGATAACTTTTTTCCTGCATATCCTCTGCAAGATAGACAAAAGATTAAATTTGATCTTAAAGAGTTTTTTAATTTTCCAATTGATTTGAAATTTTAGGGGCATTTACTTGATTTTCCATTGAATTGGGACAAATCACCCCTCCCTCCCCTCCCTAAATGGATTACTGCATTTTTTATATATACCTCTTTACCTTGGGACTAAGGTTTTCCCATTTCAGACTATGTGTCATTGCCAAGCCATTAAGATTCTTTGTTTGAGGTTTGCATCATTGTGTGTCTTCTCTGTGCAACCATTAAACAAAGAAATAATACTCTAGGGAATGAATGACATGTGGTCTGACTGGGAAAATTACACCCATGGCAGAACTATTCCAGTGTACACATAATTTCTATAACAACAAAGACATTGAACTCTGCATTCAACTGCTTGAGTCTTTTAACTTTGGTGGCGAGGGGGGGGGGGGGGGGGGAATGGGAGGGTTTAAGTAGTCTACCACAGGTATCCCATTATGAGCAATAACCATACCTTTGTTCTAGTCTGTCGTACAATATTGTGTTGTCTGTTCTGAGTACAAAAACTATATCAAACCATCGTTCAGGGAAGAATTCACAACCATGATAATCAATTATGTTTCCTCCGTCACTCATCTGGTCCTCTAACTCATCTATAACCTACAAAATTGAATAATGTTTGAAAACTAGAAGTTTGATAACAGAAGGATCTACGAATGATGCACCAAGACATAATGTTGTTAATTAGCTTATTCTGATTCTATAATTAATTAAAATTATCCTCCAAAATATAATTAAGCTTCCTGTAGGACAGAGAAATATATTAACAAGGCGAGGACAATTTTGTCACAATGGTGTCGTAACAGTGGACTCGCCATCACATGTTGCGAGCAGAGTTTGTTAGGTATTACTGTGGTTCCGGTTACCCCTCCACAAAACCTAACATGCTAAATTGCAATTCCATCTGTTAGGTACCCGTACCCTTGGTTTAGATCAGCCCAGAGTCTGTTTCAGGGCATCGATAAAATAATTTTTAACTACCTTATCTTCATTCAGAATATGGCAATCCAACTCATCATCCCATCCTTCATACAAATCATTCTCCTTCGCTAATTCGCCGATGTCGATATAGTTCAGTCCCGTCCGCTTCGCTAGCTCTGTACCAATAACGCTTTTTTCCGGTTCCCGGTGTTCCAGTAATGAGAATATTCGGCCTACTTCTACTCGCAGAAGCCATTTTGAATCTTCCCTGCACATGGAATGCAAAATCTACCAGGCATTCCTAGTTACCGACACGAAGCCCAAGCAGCCTTATACGAAAGGAAAGTATTTCGATATGTAGACTATATCGTAAATATAAAGTATTTTTTGTATTTAACGTACAAATATTGTACTATAACAGCTGTCTTTGTCTTTGTACACGATTTCAAGCTAATACCGATGCACATGCATTTCTTTACGAGAGTACCTTGCTTGGGCCTCCTGTGGTAAACCTATTGCAAAATAATAAAACCTTTCCCAACAAAACAGTAATAAAAGAATACGAAATTTCACTCCAAAGTATTTTTATATTCGTTTTTTAGCTAGAAAATATATTTCAAAAACTATTTCTTGAATATTTTTATAGTACAAAATGTTTGATTTAATGGGCTTTCTGTGGTGCAGCTTACGCGCATTTCCCGGTTCAACACAAATTCGCCGCTTGCACGTTGAGCCGAAAGTCGAAAAATGTTTTAAACGTTTTTTGAACGACATTCTAGTTGTCAACTACAAAAAAATCACAAGTTATCCAAATTATTATTATTATTTTAAGGTCTTCAAGATATGGAGTCACTTTTAGACAATTTTTCGTCAGCATTTTCGGTTTCTTCGGATCCTAATGATACTGCAGCTCCTCATCCAAGGTTTGTGGTTGGAAAAATCTCTTACATCTTTTTGTCAGAAAAGATTCTTTGCCTCTCGTCTAAAAACATTTTCCTTTATTTTTCTTCTTACTTAGACTAACCCAGTACAAAGAAAAGCCTTCTAATGTTCCTGATCAAACAACCAGAAGAAATCGAATGCTTGAACAGCAAAAAAGGTTTAGGAAATTCAAATTTTTTTCCTTAAAATTTCAACACTCTACTTCTACTTACAATTCAATACATTCCCTAAAATGAATGGCAAATTTTCAGATTTACTGTTTAACTGGTCCATCCGCCATCCCACCCACCCTTCCCTCTCAAATATAATAAGTAATTCAACGTTGTTTAGAAAGAATGACACTTAATGACAGTAATTCAACTGATAAACTAGCAGTCTTCCTTTAATGTCTGTTGTTGATTAGGGTTGGAACTGCCATTAATGATCAAGACATTCAAGCCAAGGCCTTCTCAATTATTTTAAGACCCTGAGTGTTGATCAGATTGGGTTATAAACTTTGACTTCCCTGTTGTTCTTACAAAACATAAGGCAGTTAGAAAAATAACAGGTTCCAACATGGAGAATATAAAATGCTCATGCTGCTGCCATTATGACTTTATTCCTAGGAAAAGACTCGATGCTGCAAATTATTCAAGAAAGCTAGCCGATGGTGTTTTGAGTAAAGAAGATCTAGAGGATGATAATGGAAATGAGGTAATGGACTTGAGGGTTACAGTGCAACTACTAGCAATAACTGGGGCCACTTAGACAACATAGAACCAATCAAATTGTAGAATAAAAACAATACATTCCAACTTCGGGTAGTGGAGCCAATTAGAATGCAGAAGAAAACAATTGCCTTTCGACATGTTTTTACACCCAAGTTTTCTGTTACAAATAGGAAATGGAATCCGTGAATTATAAAGAAAGAAGAAAAAGATTCAATCCCTATGCACACCAGGTACGATTAAATGTGTCATTTATTTTGTTCTATAAATGTATGAGATAACTTATCCCTTGTGTCTCTCCCCCTGGGGGAGGGGGTAAATGGCACATATTGGCTTACTGGAAGATAATTAAGCGAACTATATATGCCTATAGAGCTTGTACATGTTACGTCATAGCCCCCATCTTGGTTGAAGCATTCCTCATTAGCTTCTCTTGTTAGATCAACCAACATCGGGGCTGCTTCATTGTTATTCATATCTAAAGGGATTTTGAGTCACACGATTACACACGCTCTATTGCTGGGTATTAATCAGCTCATTAGGCATGGCTAATTCACAGATCAATTTAGAATTTATTTATTTTGTTAGGTTTGAGGAGGGAGCGAAAAAGGAGAGTCTGGAAAAAGTTATAATCCCTCAGATTAAAAGAGAGAACTAAAAAAACTCTAACTCGAACCTAAGACCCAAGAGGTGAGAGGCAAATGCACTTCCTCTATGCCACCTTTGATTTTGGACTCTTTACCACAAATCATTTTGGTGGCATGGGTTGCGTAAGCTTCTAATGTGTCGTCTTTCACTGCTTTCAGTCAGTCCAACTGGTCGGGTCGCTGGTTGGAGCCTTGCGGTTTTCACATGTGAATTGAGTTTGTTTATTGTGTTGTTCTTTCCTGTGTCACAAGGGTTTTTCTTTGGGCTCTCCAGTTTTTCTCCATCCTTAAGAATCAGCATGTGAGTCAAGCGTTGTGTGCGTAAAAAAGTTAATGTAGTGGTAGTGAAAGTAGGCCCACATCAGCGAAAGCTGGCAGAATAATCAGCCTGCTGATAAAATTTATTATTATTATTTGTGATAGTTAATGCTTTCTGAGTGGCTGGTTGAAGTGCCAGAGGATCTGACCAATGAATGGCTAATGGTCATCTGTCCACATGGGAAAAGAAATCTTGTAATTGCTTCAAATGTGGGTACCAACATGTATAAATAATTACATGTCCTAATAATATCTGCTAATGGTATATCTGTTGTTAGTAGAAATTGAAGCTTACCTTTTTGTGATTTTTTTAATAATTAAGAATCACTTATTTAAAACAAGAGTAAATCACTAAGTCTTGTTGTTACATTATTTTATTTTCGCTTTATTTATTCAATTTTGGAAAAGCTACCATCTATTTATAAATAGAGGGGAATTTAGGCATGAATTTTTACCAGGTATCTTTAACTAATGTGTAACAGGAAACTAATTATCACGATAGCTGGAAAGAAGATGTTTCAAATCAGTAAAACTTTGAAGTTAGAAGAAAATTTCAAGACTTGCAAATATGTGATTTTTGAAAAGTGTGATTTTGTAAGAAAACATTTGCTGGAAACAAAAGATATCGATGTTAGTCTTGAACTGATGTTTTCACATAAAAAAATTGGTGTTTGAAACTTCATATGAACTATAAATAAACTTACTTCCTTCAAACTTTACAATTTTACTAATTATTTTCCAACTATGTTAACTACTCTTCTGTCCTATGAGTTTAATTTAGAATTACTGGTGCATGGTGAAAGCTCTTGCTCCTTCCTAGAGCACTCCAAGCACATTGTCATTCCAAGATACAATTTCGATAGCCTCCTTTGGTTACTTCTGCATTAATAGTTAATTATTAAACAAATGAAGATATAGAAATATAGATAAGTTATAGAAATATAGATAAGTTATAGAAATATACTAGATAAGTTATAGTGCTTGGGAACAAGGTTATTCGGGGTGAAAGACCCTTGGAATTTAATTCGGAAAAAATAATTCCCGACCTCGCTGGGAATCGAACCCACAACCTTCGGAATTGTACTACCGATGCTCTACCAAAAATTTTAAACAAATATTTATTCCTCTTTCAGGGAAGTACTACAGCCTATACCAAGAGTGGATTCAGAGTTAATCAATTTACATCTTGTCTTCCTGGGGGTAGTCCAGATACTTTAAAACCTGGAGGCAAGGAAGCTATGATATCATGATATTAATGTCCCTGTTATGTCTGTATGAAATATTAATGGTTTGCACTACTAATGTACCACCTCTCACCAATTCATGCACTCAATCAGTATTGGATTTCCAGGGTGGGTGTCATGTGAGTGGAGTTGCTTGTTTGTTCTCTCCTGTACTTTGAGGGTTTTTGTCTGGTTTCCCCTCTTTCTTTCTTTCCCTTCTCTTCTCTCAGAAAAGATAATAAATTGCAGGCAACATTGCAGGCAACAAATTTGAATCGGGCTGACACACATTGCAACAAATTCACGCAACATCGCTTAAGTTAGCCACTGCTATGTTAAGATATTTGGTCAGCAGTTAAAAATTTGGTGCAAGCTGATTGGCTGGAAATTTCAAAATGTTGCAGGTAATGTTGCAGCCATGTTCACATGATGAAATTTGCTGCACACAATGTTACAAGAGTAGAGCGCAATTCAACTTCAGATTTGTTGCTACAACATTGCATGCAACAAGTTTGGGGTAGACACGCTGCAAAAGTCCTGTTGCGTGCAATGTTGCACAGTGTGTCAGCACCTTAATTAAACCTTTAAATTTCATCAATATCCTAAAATGACCCAGACCAGTTCTCTGCTAATCTCTGTCTTTCTTCATAACGGCACTTAAACTAAGAGAAAATAGTTAACATGTCTTACTCATAAAAAGCTAACGCCCCCTCCCCCCACTTGGCTTCCACCCTGGCTCCATTGTCCCTGTTATGATTGTCAGGGCATAGTTAACTTGCAGATCAAACTAGAATTTAGCATGTTAGGTTTGAGGAGGGAGGAAATACAGTCGGAACCCTCAGAAAAAAACTTGAATCAAGGGAAATACCTAAAAAAACCACTCCTCACATGTGATGCCAAGTCCAAGAGTCTAACCTGAGACCCCAGAAGTGAATTTATGCCTCCCTTACTTGATTCCTTAATTTTGTTGCCATGTTGTTCATCCATGTTGGTATTTCCTTCCTTCAAGAATGTAATTTAGTATATATCTATTCTGAGACGCATGAGCACAGACAAAAATATGACTTCCTCGGATTAGAAAACAAGGTATTTTCAGGCAATGTTTTACTCACACTTATGAAAACACTGAGCTATATAAAAACTTTGAAATCATGTTAATGAATAAATATTTTGAAATTTCTTTTAGATCAGAAGCAGGATTCTAGCTTTCTTTAAAAGATGTAGCTCACTTCATGCAGACAAAATGTTTTCTTGACGAGGTTTTTTAGAAATTGCCTACGAAACTATGGTTTTCCTACGCTGCCCTAGAATACCTTGTTTTCTGCCTGCAATATTTATTAAAGCACTTGAGTATTTTAAAAATCATCTATTTGCATATCAAAAAATCATTTTCTTCTGTCCTTTGGAAATTTTAGAGTACACAATTTTGGATTGCATTTTCAATGAATTATCCAGTACTTTCTATGTTCTGGATATAATGTGCTGGCGAGGACACCCTGTGTATGACAGTGAGGTAAGAAAACACAATATATCACACACATCCTAGTACAATTCTTATACATGATTATTTTATATTGTAGTTGTTAATCTTACACAATAGGAACTGCACTTGAGTTTTCCAATGTCTCTTAAATATTAAAGCTTTATTTCTTGATTAATTTTTGTATTTATTTTTAGACAGAGTTTCGATTTTATTGGCTACACACCAAGCTTAAAGAAGAGCAAGGGTTGAACCAAAAATCATCCTCCAATCCTGTAGGTGTTTTGTTCCGTAGGACTTGTTATATCATCATTGAGTCAGTTTCTTTTGTTCACTGGGAGTCATCCTTTATATTCACCCAACTTACTGTAATTCAACAAAGGAATGTCCATGTTGATATCTAGTTATTAACCCCATTTTAAGACGTCGCCAATGATGATATAAGGTGGTTACGTACCTTATACCTCTCATATCCACCTCGGTAACTTCAAAACTAGATTTTTAGCACAAATATACTAACTGCATGCCGTTATAAGACAGTTAGAAGCCATAACAAGAAAGTATACCATTATTTAGTCCTTCACTAATATTTACTTGATTAAATCTACAGTACAAATTCATAGAACTCCGTTTCACTGCCTGTACACCAGAGCAAATTAAAACAGCTCTAGATGGAACTTCACCACAAGAGGTATGTAGTACCTACATAATCATAAAATTTGATTTGTTAGAGCAGGCTGATTATTTTCGACAGCATTTGCTGATTTGGGCCTACTTTCTCACACACTCACTACCACTTTATTTACTATTTTATGCACACAACACTCGACTCACATGTTGATTTTTACTGGATTTTTTCTTCCAAAAAAAGCAGTCGTAACTCCAAGTAGTGGTGATAATGGTGTTGGTGATGGAAGTGATGGTGATGGTAGCGATGATGATGGTGTTGGTACTAGTGAAGATGGTGATGGTGATGGTGTTGGTGTTGGTAGCGATGATGATGGTATTGGTACTGGTGAATATGGTGATGGCGATGGTAGTGATGAAGATGGTGTTGATGTCGATGATGATGATGATAGTGATGGTAGTGCTGATGATGGTATTGGTGATGGTAGCGATGATGATGGGGTTGGTGCTGGTGAAGATGGTGATGGTGATGGTAGGGATGAAGATGGTGGTGGTGATGGTGATGGGGATGGTATTGGTAGTAGTGGTGATGATGGTGTTGGTGATGGTAGTGATGAAGATGGTGGTGGTGGTGGTGTTGGTGATGATGGTGTTGGTGTTGGTGTTGGTGTTGGTGATTGTAGTGGTGGTGTTGGTGTTGGTGATTGTAGTGGTGGTGATGGTATTGATGAAGATGGTGTTGGTGTTGGTGATGATGGTGTTGGTAATGATTAAGATGGTGTTGGTGATGAAGATGGTGTTGGTGATGGTAGTGATGAAGATGGTGTTGGTGATGGTAGTGATGAAGATGGTGTTGGTGTTGGTATTGGTTACGATGGTGTTGGTATTGGTGATGATGGTGTTAGTGATGGTAGTGGTAATGATGCTGTTGGTGATGGTGATGGTAGTGATGGTAATGGTAATGGCAATAGTATTTTGCAAGTCAAGCGCAACATATGCAATAAAGTATACTCCTAATATATTCATCTACTCCCTTGTTATCGATTTTACCTTATGCTTTTCAATTATTATATATCTTAAGGTCGATGGGTTGTTATTTTACCATAAACGGACTCATTACGTCCATGGGCGTACGCCATTAGTTGGTTGGTTAAAAGTCAACATGTTACCAGAAATACTGGGTATAGATATTCATCCTGACCTTAGGACAACGCTTCCTCGAGTTGACAGGATGGCTTTAATCAAAAATAATTTAGAATTGAAAGACACTACTGATGACAAAACGGCTGAAGAAAAAGCCGAGTGCGAGAGGAACAAAAAACTCGTAGATCGAATGGAAGTAGATAGAACAAAACAGGGAAGACGGAAAAAGGAGAGCAAAAGATTGAATCAATGTGAAATACACCCGAGGTCGAATCAGAGTGGGGTTACAGATGAGGTCTGTTCAGCAAGTCCAATGGAAGTTAGCTCCAAATCGCGGAGGCAAAGAAGAGGGAAGAACAAGAAAGAAGAGAGCATGAATGTCATAGAAGAGGGGTGGAAATAATGAACTTTAACTTTTGGAGGAAACGTTTAATAGAAAATTGAAAATCTCGTGGAACAAACGAGGGGGAAACAAGAAAACAACGGATAAATCTGAAGTGAGGATGAACCGAAGAAGGCAAAAGGAGGCAAAAGAAGACTGAAGAAAAGATAAAGCATGGAAACGTAATGGTTTTGTAAAGCAATTATTAGCTAACTAAACTTGAGCATCAACGATAACTCAGATCAAATCAAAGAGGCCATTTTAAATTTGGAGAACATTACCTTAAAGCTGTAAACGTTCAGATTGCGAATTCTAAATATCATCCAATGTATGCTTCATTGGGTTTCGGCCCCTGCGGTGATATTAGACAAGTACCAGTATGGATGCTAATTCAGCTGGGCGAAGTAAAATTTGTCTCACTCATTTCAGTGCTACTGATGTCTGTACAAAGCTCTTGTCTACATTTGTCATGTCTACATTTGTCTACGTTTACTGATCCATACAACGAATCGAAATATGGCGACCAATATCAATAACTATATATAGTTTGAAAATGACTAGCCTCTCATTCATGCGAAACGTGAACACAAGGGTAGTTAGTGTAGAACAAGGATTATTCAAATCAGTCGCCATATTTCAATTCGGTGTATACGAACTCACGTAATTCAGAATCTAGTCATAATCATAAGGTTCAAAATGCGATTTTATAAAAAGTTCTTCATTTTTCTCAAGCTAATGGTGGTCTCTTTGGCGTTCTATCTGTGGTTCTACTCATTTCCTGCAGGTAATAACGGCCGTGTTCATGCGTGCACGTCGAAACTTTCAGCTGAAACTTGCGTGCAACGGCGTTGAGAGACAATCACGAAAGGTGATTCAAGGCGCAATTTCGTCCTGAAAAGTTTTTCGCGACGCAAAATGCGGTTGAACTAGTGTAGGAAGCAGTTCTACTTTTCGTGAAACTTTCTGACAGAAGTTCCTATTTTCTCTACAACATTTCTTGGAACAACGGAGACGCAGCCGTTGATTGTTACCACTTGTATCGCAACAATTGGTAACTTCGATGCTCCTTGCAACTTAACGCTGTTGCAAGCACGTTTCTTCTTAAAGTTTCAACGTGTAACATGGCCTTTAGTATATCAAATCATAACTAGATAATGATGATTTGATTCTGCTTTTTATTCACCTGTTCAAACCCAAATCATCGTCATTATTCTCAAAATTATTTAAACATTTTTTGAATTTTCAAGTTACATTCGTCAGTTTTCAGTCACACGCAGATTTGGTACAAAACGCTCGTTTTAACTTTCCTGCTAGCAGAGTTTCCCTCAAAAGTAAATAGTTTGAACCCAGGTGTTGAAGTTTGGGGTGAGATGTGATCGTCTGGGTGATTGTAGTCTTGAGAAAGACTGTTGTTAATGATGACTCACGTTTTGACAACCTGAGCAGAAGTCATCTACAGAGTCCAGTGAGAAAACGAGAGACAGTCGATGGTGTTCAAACCTCTGGTGCGGTCGTAATGTAATGTCCCCCTCGTTGGCCAAAAGTTATCTCTCCCAAGCCATCGCCAATAAGAGAGGCTCTGCTCAGCTGGACTCTGCTAGCAGCTAGGGAAGTTTCATTCTGTAGAGTCTACAACAAAGCACATGCATCAGACACTATAAAAAACGTCCTTTTTCGGGTAGCTGTAGAAACATGTCAAATGCAAGCTTTGATAAACCTCTTATATATCTATATCTATATATATCTATATCTATATATATATATGAGAAATGTTTCTCCTGTCAAATACTTCAGAAATAAAACAAGTTTCTTGCCTAGTGTTATGAGAGAGAAAATGAATGTTTTTACAGACAAACTAAGCAAGACATCAGTTTTCTAATTACTATTACTATCTTATGAAACAGAGTAAAGTATGATCAATTAGCTATATAAAGGTATAGATATAGAGTGAAGTCATTTAACCCGTGCAATAGATATTAGACTAATACACACTAGTAGACCTTAATTCCATTGTCTTTTTGTGTCTATTTGACTGTTACATGTTGACTAGTATTTTTTATTTCAAGGTTTATATCAATCTTACTCTAAGATTTCAGTAAGTTTACCATCACGCACAAGTTTAAATAATGGTGAGCATTGAATTCACAAGTTAACCTCTTAGCTCCTCCCATTGGCATTTGTACAGTTTTTACCCCTTTGCTCGGTTATTTTAGGATTATTCTCTAGACTCTTATGATAGAAATATTTCTTGTAGCCTTTTCTATACTTTTACAATATATTCTTATTTTAATTTTAGTTTTTAGTTTAAGCTGTTTTTAATTCCAAGATTTTCACTCTTATTCTTTTAGCCAATCATAATTCGACGATATTATCACATTGATTAGAGATTGACACATGCCTTAGAACTATTATAAATATAGCCATGTAATTAGTTCGGTGTTCAGTGCAGAGAGTAGAAGAAAGATCTCGAAGCTCATACCGAGAGCGGTTGTCCCATAACACTAGTTATTGCTCCTCAGTGCTTCAACTCTCATCAGGGACGGTTTTCTGAAGTCAATTAAACATTCCTCGCGATAAATCTATAAACGGACTTTGCCTCGTAAACTATGCAGGTCCGCCATTTTATATAATATATCATATGATAAAGTAACTAACAAAATACAAACGTTTAGGCACTACTTTGACTTGAAAAAACTAACGCAGTTTTGTTACAAATCTGAATTAGGGAGGATACACACAAAGGTAGTTTAACTCCTCTCACTAACAAGCAAAATAAATGAACAAGAAGAGTATTTTTTACTGGATCAATGTTATGGTTCATTTGGAATATTGAAAATACAAAAAATCAAAGAGATGTTATTGACCAACTTGAAGGTGTTTGGATAGAGTGCTTGATATATTAATAATGATAATAAAGCTAATAATAATAATAATAATGGCTCTTAATTCAATCAATAATCAACATATTGAAGGTTACAACAATAGTAAAAAACATATATAATCTATGAAAATCTAAAAACCTATAATAATTATAGCAAGTACAGATAAACGTTAAGTAAACGAAAAGCTAAAATAGGTACTATAACTATACTACTGAATTATATTTAAAACCCAGCCTATTTACGAAACTATTTTAAAATCTTTTAGTTGTTTTTGTTCGAAGCCTGCTTGATGATTTTTTATTGTAGGAAGTAGATAGAAAACAGTGGATGGTGCCTATCATTACTAAGTTTAGAGCTTTCTACATCGTACTTAGTCTAAAAGTTCATTAAACACTAATCAGTTGAAAAATGTAACGTCTCTTAAAGCACCGAACTCATGTGGCTTCTCGAACTATATAATTATTGGACTAAATTTACTGCGATTCCCAATCACTTACACCAACTTTTCTAGTTTGAATTAGAATCAACAAAAAATCTAAGATTCCTATCAAACTCAATAATAATTCGTCAGTACAAAACAAAGAAAATCACTAGCGTGGTTTAAGTTTGAAAACATGTGTTGTTGATTAGCATAATATTTGGGCAACATGATTTACTGCGATTCCCAGTCACGCGACCAACGATCTATCACAAACACGAAAATTTCAGTTTTGCAGAGACAAGAAGTATGAGATGAGGGCAACGGTGTTTGCACGAGTCACGTCGGTCTTGCTGTAGAAACCAATAGATAGAAACCCTTTTGATTGGCGTCCACCAAACTCCATTTTTTATTTAACAATAATAAATCTGGATGCTTGAGTATATTCTCCCAGTTTCACGCTTACGCGATCATCCGACAGACAATGTATATCTATTGTTTTCAGCTCACTGGATTTGTTCAATTCAATTCAATTCAAAAATGAATATAACAAATTATGATTGTTTATATTTACAAGCTTTCCTAGATTTTATAAAAATATATAAATAAATATTAAATCTAAATAGTTACTACAGTGTGTGCAGTGATGGTTTAAATAGTATTATAAACTTTCGAGTAAACCATTAGGTGTTCATTAAGTAAACCATTAGGTGTTCATCAAGTAGTACCTGTTCGATCTCGTGGCGGCATTTAGAAATTCATTCATTCATTGATATTTTCTTGAGAGGCTGGTTTTGTCGGCTTTGCAGCCATTCTCGGCCACACCCGCCGCTCTAGCCTTGTGATTGACGTCCACCAACAAAACCTTCTTCGTCGCGACAGAAACAATCGCTAGAGGGCGCGTGTGATTGAGAATGGCTGTAATTATCGTTATTTGGATTTTATTTTATTTTGCAATTTTGAGGTCTTGAATATTTAGCAATATTTAGCTCTTATGATAGAAATATTTCTTGTAGCCTTTTCTATACTTTTACAATATATTCTTATTTTAACTTTAGTTTAAGCTGTGTTTGATTCCAAGATTTTCACTCTTATTCTTTTAGCCAATCATAATTCAACGATATTATCACATTTATTTTGCAATTTTGAGGTCTTGAATATTTAGCAATATTTAGCTTTATAAATGAGCAAATAGTGACGAAGTACTAGTAACATTTTCAAATGATTTTACACTTAGTTGTTTTACATAATCCAAATACCAGGAAATTCCTTTTTTAAATCTGTTTTTCGTATCATATAACAAAATATTATATAAAAAGACACCCTTACAGCAATTTTGTTTCGAATTTTTTTATTTCCTTGGCATGGCATAATCTCTTCTTAAAGTAATAGAATTAAAGATGGCCGCGTCGTATCAGTTCAAAGTTCTATTGAAACTGAAATCCTAAATGTCTCATTTATTTTTAGTTGTAAAGGGTGTGTTGTCCAAGCGTATACCAGGCAAAACGTGTTGGACAGTAAACTTTTGAGTAGTTTTCGTATGACATTGGAAAGCTGTCAGTGCCATGCGTGCCTAATTGCCGTGATCGTGATGTTTTCTAAATATTAATTGACTGGTGGGCAACCAGCGGATGCTAAGTCAAAACATATCAAAATAAGTCCTCAAGCTATTGTATTTGACTATTTTCACGACATTAAACCAGAAAATAAGAAATCAAAACAACCTCCAACTGCTCTAACCAGTGAACCGAATACTTACGATAGATTTATCTTTGTTGACTTTTAGTTCCAAGAATTGAAAAGTATCTCACAAAAATGGACAATAATTCTATTTTAATGAAAGAAATCGAACAGCCGAACACCTACAGAAGCTGCAAAGGACCTTGGGTAAAGTGGTATGAACAATTTCATGCGCAGTCACTCCTAAAGCTTAACTCCGGCGACCGAAACGATTCTCGATTTTTGGTCTACCTGTGTCATGGCCAGCATCGTGGGTGTGGGGGACTGGGTAACAGAATCAATGGAATCGTGTCTCTTTTCTACCTCGCAATGTTAACGAATAGGGTATTTTTGATACACTGGGGTGGACCAGGCAAATTAGAAAACTTTCTTCAACCAAATACCATCAACTGGATCTATGATGGACGGCTTTTACAAAATGTAAAAATGCGTCGAAGATACTGGGGTGTTTCGGGCCCAGAGCCAGGATACGATGATTATCGACTCGAGGAATATCCAAAGTTTTTAAACTGGGTTGAAAAAGAAAATGTTAATGTTTTCTTGAAAGAAGATGTGGAAGCCATTGGTTCAATTTGGTATTTCGCCGATCAGATTTGGAAAAATCCTCATCTCTCTAAGCGAGCTAAAGAATTAGGACTCCCTCCAGCTCAAGATGACTTTCCCTTTGCTATGCTTGGTTGCGCCATGGATTTTTTGTTCAATAGATCAGCATTTGTAGATAACAAGCTAACATTGGCTAGAAAGGAGCTTGGTGTTCGATCACGCCCATACATTGGCATCCACATTCGAACGAGCGATCATCATTTTGGATCTTCTAACCCATATAGCTTCAGGACTAAAGACCCTAAAAGAGTTCTTGAATGCGCCCAAAGAGTCCAAACTATAATACAAGCGAAGAAATCGGCCGGAATACGCCCGATCACATGGTTTCTGGCAGCCGATGATGCGAAACTCAAAGAAAGTTGGACGAGAGAATTCCCTTTGAACGTATTTTCTTTAAAAATGAATCCACAACATCTTGAATATTCGGGAAAAGATAGTATTGCGTTTGTGGACGTTCTGGTGGACATTTATCTTCTTAGTGAAAGTGATTACTTCATTGCAACTTGGGACAGTACGTTCAGTTACGTTGTCATGGGGATAAGGGGGTTTTCCACCAAGAGTTTTACGTATGGTGAACGTTGTACTATAAATGAGACTAATTTGGAACTTGCAAATTAGAGATCATCACTGCACCACCTACCACTACAGAGAGCCCAATATATCTAAAGTGAATTGGGATATGATATCACATTCCATTAATAAGGGAATGCCGAATTAATCGGGGTTTCTTTGGGTTTGAGATATTGAATTAATATTTGATAAAGAGTTTTATATATAATTGATAGGACGGGTGTGTTATATTTAACTTAAGGACGAGCATCAAGGGAAATTGGTTTGGGTATTTTATAAAGGCTTAACTTATTTAGGCACACGACCACATCAGTTTGTAACTCTAATTTCATCGTGTTAAAATAAATGCTATTATTATTATTATTGTTATTATTATTATTATTATTATTATTATTATTATTATTATGATGATGATGATGATGATGATGAATGGTTGAAATGAAATTTATTTATGCATTGCCGGCCTGTTCATGGAGCCACTCCTTCAGATCCATCGTATAACACGCCTCTAATTAAAAAACATTGCAGGATATTAAGGCTTAATATCAATGTTTTTTTAATTATAGCGTGATACAATGGATCAGAATATTTTTAGTATTTTAGAACAGTGTGACCGCAGGCCGGCTTCAGTTTAAACATCATCCTTCTCATCCGTTATATTCGCTTCTTCCAAAGTTGAAAGAGTATTCTAGAAAACTACGCAATCAATCCTCGGCAACGCCTAAGATTAATACAGAACTTTTTAAGAATGTGGTTTTTTTTAAGGCTAGTCTTTAAGCATAATTTAGTGGGGAAGTAATTATATGGTTTTTCGAATATTCTTTGCAATTTTTGTAATCTTGTATATATTATAAAAATTACATTATAATAAGTTATTTTCAAACTTACAAAGACTATGTACATCATAAAACGAAGAAAAACTAAGGGTATTTTCTGCTTCTAAAATAAAGAATGAAATAGCTCCCTTTTAAAAGCTTCGGCTGAGTATATCAGGAACATGTTTCACAAAGAGGCTTGTTCCACGATCTAGATGCTCCAAGGGTGTAAGATGGAAAACCTTAAGTACTAGGACGAGCAAAGAAGTTCATTTGAGACAGAACGCAAAACATAGCAAAAAGAACGTTAACTTAAGAGGTCAGACATGGCCATGTAACGACTTATAGGAGAGCAGAAGCATTTTAAAAAGAACTCTATAGTAAACAGGCAGCCAGTGGAGATCCAATCGAATTCGATCTCTATCTTACTTCACATGAGTACGAACGGATCGTTTTCTGATACGTTATTACCAATGAATAAATTGCATGTGCTGATACAGACCCCCAACCGCTTTGCCTTGAGGTTCGAACATCGAAATAACAGTTTCGCTATTTTGCTGTGAATACAATGGACTGACTAAAAGCTCACGGCAAGGTTTTGTGGAGATCATATTCCTTCGGATCCCTTCGGGGAGGTGGGCTCCAAGGAATGAACCAAAGAACTATTTTTTTTACAAATAACAATTTTTTTTGCTAATTTCGTTGATCGCACAATTTACGTCGTAAAAGGGAGTGAAAACATTTCACAGTATTTGATAGTTGTTTTTTTTTTCCCCTCGCAGCGAAGGAATCCGAAGAGAATAAAATGTATACATTACTGTTGTCAGAGACTCATGCAATGGGCTAAAACAGCCGTACATTTCTTTTCGGTGCGATGCTTCGGAATATTCGACTTTTTTCTCGCCAAATTTCTTCACAGTAAATCACGTCCTCTTGTTTCAAAAATGTCCAAGAGGTATTCCAAATTATTGAGTGAAAGATTCAATAAATCTCGTCTGAAAGTCAGGAAATTCAGCGAGAAGTTATGCGGCCATCTTGAAACAAAACTCAATTCCAAATATGGTAACACAAACTCCAGATTTGCATATCTGAATGTTCCGAAACAAGGTTACAGTGTTAAGCGTTTCAACTCCCTTATAAAATCTAATGTTCGGCGTTTGAATTTTCGCTTCCTACCGAGCTTTCCATCAGTGCCGTTTGTAAACTGACATTCAATTATAATGGACTACATCACACATTTGTTCTCAGGGATATTCTTCAAGAGGAATAGGATGCGGTATCAGTTTCTACTCATTATCAAGTTAATAGTCGTCTTTTTGGCAGTCATCCTATTAGCGGACTGGTTCTACGGTTCTCCTTTTCGTAAGTATATCAAATCAAACCTGGACCTTTCGAAAATGATTAACAGCATTTAGTTGGGACTGCGTTTGCGAGTCGAATACAACAATTAAGTAAATTTAATTGAACCGCGAAAAAATTCTGAATTCCAGTCTATAGACTTAGCGAACAACCGTTTTGGGGATAAGAAGATATAACTAGCTAAAAACTAGAGTGAGCTGGGTCGGTGTTTCTAATGAAACACAGTAACGATAAAAAGGTAAATTATACACCGTGAAAAGATGAAAAAACTTACTGACGCGTCGGGCGCTAGTCTTTCGTCAGAGTAAAAGAGAAAGAGGTGGTAGAAAGGAGTGTTTATATGATATGCTTATAGTTTTGGGAATGAAAAGTTGAAAGCAGTAAAAGCACGAAAAATGATGATCAATTATTTTGCGTACGGCTATTCTCTACGGCACCCCTTTTACGGAAGGAGACATTTTTTTCACACTTTCTTTGAAAAACCTAAGTTCATCGATCAAGAAAACTATATCTTTGTTTAAGCGACTTTCTTGAGCGCTCAGTGTTACTTCGTTCTGACCGAATCAATAAGCCTATACTCCAGGGCTAGGTTGTACGATAGCGCTATATATCCGACGACGGATAAATATTATTCAGTGGATAAATGTTTTGGATAATAACATTGACTTATCCACTGGATTAGGATTTATCCATCAGATAGCGCTATACACCCTTCGCAACAACGGGCCCAGGCGGTAGATCCATTTCTCATCACTTTTTAAATAATGATCTGATTATGGTTTTATTATAAATCACAACGTATTTCTCCCTGATAGCCCAATATATTTTACTATAGAATACCGATCAAATCAATGTCCATCACGAATGCAGAACAAAATGCTGTGAATGTGATGGGGAACGATTCATTTGTCATGAAATTCCTTTGATAAACGATAGGTGAAAGAAGGTGATTGAACTCATGATATCTACGGTTTGGTCAGTCCGGCACTGAGTATTGAACACTTTTGATACTGCAAAACTGAAAACGAAGTCAATGTCGTTATAGGTCTCTGTGGTATATCAAACTTACCTCATAATTTCGATTCTCGCACTCTCGTTCGGATAGAAAATGGAAATCGGCGCACGAGGTGACGCTTGGCTTTCGCCTTCTATAATTTGTAAGGGAATCCAGACTTTCTTCGAATTTCAGTCAAGACACCCCGAATTTTGGTCAATCGGGACATTCTGTCGCTTTTTGGCATAAAAAGTCTAGATTTTAAACTTAACTCTTCCTCTTCACCTGAGTGAATTGAGTTATTAAATTGTAGGTCTATTCAAAGTCCATGCATTTGACTATGTAATTAATGCCCTGGGGATAAATGAAAAGATCAATATATATATATATTTATATATATATATATATATATATATATATGCTATAGTCGCCATCAGAAAGGCCCGCTGCTGAAACTGAGAGATTTCAAGCGGTCTTCATCGCGAAAATGGCTGAACAAGGCTAGTACCTCGTGGCCCTCAGCCAGCAGTCTTTCCAGCTTTTAAGTGCAGGCGGCGAAACATGATGTTCAACGAGTTGCTTTCACAGAAAGCCAACAAGCGTATCGGCAAGTTCAACCAGCCATGGCCGTCAATCAGCCGTTGCTCCACAACCGGCTGCACAAGCAATGGGGGGTACTGATAATTTTTCTCTGTCTTACTCACTATCCGTTTAATTAATAGGTCAGTGTGTGCCAGTGTTTAAGGCTGTTTAGACCGTGTCTTTACTTCAACGGTGTCATGATTTTTGGTAATGCTTAAGGTCAATACTCCGTTTGTACAGGATTGGGTTTGCTTTCATATGGGATAATTTTAGCTAGTATTTTTACACACGTGAATATGATAAATCCGGCGCGCTCGTGATTAGTTACAATTTACGTCTTTATGCTATTTTATTTACTTATTGATGGTTTTCACGGCGGCCATGTTGGAGGGACTTAACAAAAGAATTGTCAATGAATTCTTTCGTTATATCCTCCAACATGGGCCCCGTGTCTTTTGTTATTTAATCTTCGGGAATGGTTGAAAACCATCAATGGGTAAATATAGCGCCCTTGCGCACGCAATTCGTTTGTATTTTTGTGCCTCTTACAGACATCAGTAAAATGTTTTGAAAATTTTCTAGAGATGGTAAACGTAAACATCACTGACATGGTTTGAAATGAGCAATAATCCCAATTTGCCTTTGCTCAGCCTTGTTGTGTACAAATGTGTTCTATTCTTTGTCCATTGTATAGTAAGGAATGTACGCACTACGTAACAATACGAGTTGATTAAAATGCCGCGGGTTTTAGTTGAATAGTATAATTGAAAAACAAAAGGCGATCTTGTTCCTTGGTGCTGACCAGGAGGAACGCAGGCTCTGGATGCGAGGTCATCTCGTCGAGCATGCGCTGTAAAATTTAAATTGCTGTGGTAAATGACACTAATAATTTTTTCAACAATTTTTGTTGATTTGATTTCAGACTCGAGAATTAATGATTATCTAACGAGAGCGGACAACAGTTCTATTTTAATGAAAGAAATGGAACAGTCGAACACCTACAGAAACTGCAAAGGACCTTGGGTAAAGTGGTATGAACAATTTCATGCGCAGTCACTCCTAAAGCTTAAATCCGCTGACCGGAACAATTCTCGATTTTTGGTCTACCTGTGTCATGGCCAGCATCGGGGGTGTGGGGGACTAGGTAACAGAATCAGCGGAATCGTGTCTCTTTTCTACCTCGCAATGTTAACGAATAGGGTATTTTTGATTAACTGGGGTGGACCAGGCAAATTAGAAAACTTTCTTCAACCAAATGCCATCAACTGGACCTATGATGGACGGCTTTTACAAAACGTTAAAATGCATCGAACATACTGGGGTGTTTCGGGCCCAGAGCCAGGATACGATGATTCTCGAATCGAAGAATATCCAAAGTTTTTAAACTGGGTTGAAAAAGAAAACTTTGATGTTTTGTTGAAAGAAGATGTGGAAGCCATTGGGACAATTTGGTACTTCGCCGATCAGATCTGGAAAAATCCTCATCTCTCTAAGCGAGCTAAAGAATTAGGACTCCCTCCAGCTCAAGATGACTTTCCCTTTGCTATGCTTGGTTGCGCCATGGATTTTTTGTTCAAAAGATCAGCATTTGTAGACAACAAGCTAACATTGGCTAGAAAGGAGCTTGGTGTTCGATCACGCCCATACATTGGCATCCACATTCGAACGAGCGATCATCATTTTGGATCTTCTAACCCATTTAGCATCAGGACTAAAGACCCTAAAAGAGTTCTTGAATGCGCCCAAAGAGTCCAAACTATAATACAAGCGAAGAAATCGGCCGAAAAACGCCCGATCACATGGTTTCTGGCAGCCGATGATGCGAAACTCAAAGAAAGTTGGACGAGAGAATTCCCTTTGAACGTATTTTCTTTAAAAATGAATCCACAACATCTTGAATATTCGGGAAAAGAAAGTACTGCGTTTGTGGACGTTCTGGTGGACATTTATCTTCTTAGTGAAAGTGATTACTTCATTGCAACTTGGGACAGTACGTTCAGTTACGTTGCCATGGGAATAAGGGGGTTTTCCACCAAGAGTTTTACGTATGGTGAACGTTGTACTATAAATGAGACTAATTTGGAACTTGCCGAGTAAAGATCATCACGAAGAGAATAATTTCACCACATTACCACATTACCACATTACCACACCACCACACCACCACACCACCACACCACCACACCACCACACCACCACACCACCACACCACCACACCACCACACCACCACACCACCACACCACCACACCACCACACCACCACACCACCACAACCACTCTAGCTTAGACAATCAGTTGGCGTGCAGCTGGTGCTAGTGCTATAAATATTGAAAGCAAGTTTTTTTGTATTACACAACAGTACTCTAAGTTTTAGTAAGGGTTCTATTTGTTAGTTATAGCTGTACTCTTGCCTTGAATCAACCCCCGAAGTTGTTTCAGGGTTCTCCCAAGAAACGAAACAATCTGAAGACTACAGACCAATCTCGCCACTTCATCATCTCAGCAAACACATGGAACGTTGTGTCTACAATAGAATGTGATCACGTGTTACATCTGATTACCAGTACACAGCATGGGTTTCTAAGATCACGCATCTGCTTTCTGCCATTTATTCCATTGGACAATGCCTGTTCTTTACTTAGACTTGGCGAAAGCTTTTGACAAAATTGATTAACGGATCCTCTTGGAAAACTAAAATCAAATAGCATAGCGGGACTATCTTGAATAATTCCCTTCACAGTTCCCTGCGCCATCTTGAAAGGTAGCCGTGCCTTTACATCGAAGCGAAACGAACGGAGAGCTTGCAATGATAAAGACGTGTAAATTATTGTCCAAGGAGTTAAAAAGAGGTCTCTATCATTGCAAGTTCACCGTTCGTCTCGCTTCGATGCATAGGCACGGCAACCTTTCAAGATGGTGTAGGGAACAGTGGAGGGGACTGTTGGTTTGAAGACTATCTAAGTGGCCGTTTGCAAAGGGTTGTAATAGATGGTGCATTATTTTCATGGGCCCCAGTCACTTCCGGTGTACCTCAAGGTAGTATCCTGGGTCCTTTGCTTTTCGTCATTTTTATTAATGACTTCCCTGAAGTCATCCCAAAGGGAGCTAAGGCTGCTTTGTATGCAGATGACACAAAGCTGTTTCGTAAAATTACATCTGAAAACGACTGTGAGGACCTTCGACAAGCAATGAGAAGTCCTTCGTGCTTGGAGCCAAAATACCAATATCAAATTTAACGTATTCAAATGAAGACCATGAAGGTGTCACGTATTATGAGTACTACCTTGGGAAAGAAGATCTTCTTTGAACACAAGAGGAAAAGGATCTAGGAGTCATCGTCTCAGGCAACCTATCCTGGGGCACTCATGTTCACCCCATTACAGCTAAAGCCAACAAGCTGCTTGGTTTACTAAAGAAAACGTGTCCACAACTAACAGACACCAGAAACAGAAGAACACTTGTGAAATCACAACTGAATTTTGCAACCCAGGTGTCAGTCTCCAAGACAACTTAAGCTCAAAGCAGCAATTGAAAGAATTCAAAGAAGAGCCACAATTAAGATGGATTCTCAGGACCTAGATTGGCGAGATGCCATACAAAGAGAGGTTCCTGGCGCTTGACTTACTTCCTCCTTGCCACGACAGAGAAATGAAGGACTTATATTTCTTTATAAGGCTTTATATGGACTGACCGATCTCAATGTTCATAATTTTGTTAAATTTGTAAGAGTATTTAAGAGTTATTAAGAGTTATTAAGAGTAATAAAATGATGAAGATAAATGTCTGAAACTCATGCATATTTTTGACCTTCGCTTTAGTCGATCTCAAACTCGGCTTCTAGCTCACTCGTAAATGAAAATTTTCGAAAATGTCCATTGATTTCGAGCGATTATCTAAGGAAATCATAAATCGTCAAGCCGAATTCCAAGAAAAGTCTTTAGCAAAGATTAGCTTACTTTTCTAGCTGAAGTAGGCAAAAAACGTAATTCGATCATTAGAACTAACAAGCCTACAATGGATTTGCCAAAATATCTGTATGAGCGTAAACATCGATTCAACTGTACAAAAATGTAATTTTAAGAAGCACTGTTTAATATTTCTTAGTTTGAACTATACATCAAGTCAAAGGCCGTAAGAAGGCCGGCTTAGATGCGTCCAAGGTTGGTTCATCAAGTAGATCTTGGTTTAACGGTGTGTAAAATACAGTGAAATGGCAAAACACATGTATTACCGACATGTTGGATAGCACGACAATCTTATAATTAATGTATTCAAAATGACGACCATGACGTCAGAAACACCCAGGGTACGATGAACGACTGTAAAGTTTATAGCATTATTCGTTTGCACATGACGTCATTACCGCCATCTTGGTCAAAATTAACAAAAGACTTGCCAATGAATTCTTTTGTTATATCAAGTAACATGGCCGCCGTGTCTTTTGTTATTTCACTCCCTGTGGAATGATCGAAAACCAGCAATTAATGGTTTTCACAGCCTCCATGTTGGATGAATTTAACAAAAGATTCGTCATTAGCCTCTTTCGTTTATCATCCAACATGGCGAACGTGTCTTTCGTTATTTCATTCTCTTGGGATTGATTGAAAACCAGCAATAAACTTTGGGTAGCAACAAAACCAGACTTTGTTGTGTGAGCCGTTGAAACTATCGCATGAATGATACATGCAAAATCATTTTCGTCGAATTCAATGCAATTTGACACCGATCAACAATTATGCACATACTTTAATGGTTTTGGTACAATTGGGAAACGTACGGTAAGACTAATGGAGGCATGCCGTAACACAAGATTAAAACTCTATCTTCTTATTGTCTTCCTGTATTTCATTCAACCACAACGCGCGTAGTCATGGCTACAGGACAACTACGAATCTGCCCCCTACCTAACTCCCTCGTTCATACGAAACCGCTATGGCGTACTTTTGGCAAATGGACTCGCACGATTTAAAGATTATTAAGCGAATTTTACAGTCTTCAAGTATTATTACCTAGATTTTCACATCCGACTTTATGGTCCTAGCGCATTTTTGACTTTATTGTTATTAGTTAGGGCCTGTACTTATAGTTATGCAATTTTGTTTGTAAATATGAATGTAATTCTAGGTACAATAAAACGTTGTTGTTGACTTTAATATACAATGTTAGCCAGGCTTGTTTATGTACTTATATTTTTAGAGGTTATGTTTAAAGAAATATAAAAAAGCTAGTTAACGTTGTAGGAAACGGTTTCAGTTATTTTTTTGTTGCACCTGCAGCAGTTTTGGCAAAGTCAGCGACTGCCATCACACCAAGCATGCCTCCTTTGAATTTTCTTTTGGCGTTGAATTCCTTTAACTTTTGGCGGGTCTTTTCCAAGTCGTCCCGTCGTGCGTTGTCGCCCTATACGAGAGAAAATATTGGATATGTATAGGTATGTGATAACAGTTTTTATATTACGAAGATAGGGTCTGAAAGACCGCATATGACCGTAGTATTAGAAAAGTTTGACTGCAATTAATAGCGACCAGTGACTGTATTAGAGGTTTAGTTGCATAATTATAAAGACCATGGGAGTGACTGGATGTACTAAGGAACAACCAGTGACCGTATGAGAAGTTTTACTACCTGTCCATACCGACCAGCAACCGTAGAAATGCAGAGGTTTAAATGTATGGTCCGTAATGACCAGTGATCGTATTAGAGAGGTTTGATGTACTAACCTTTACCCATGGATGTTGCAGGGCTTGTGCTGCAGTAAGTCGTTTCTTGGGGTCGCCTACGACTAACTTTGATACAAGATCCTGTGCACGAAGAAAATATACTGAAATAAAAATTTGCTATAGAACAGTTTTCTTATAACTGAAAAGAACGCGGATATCGGTTACAGTTGGTGTGATGCCGTAATGCTTTACCGACCCAACGAAGATGCTGATGATGATAATCGGAAAGCTATATACACAGAATGCGCTAGAATTTACTCTTCATCCGTCCAATCAAATACCCGATTTGAACATGGCACGAACACGGCGATTGCACGATCAAAGTCACTGCACTGTCAGACCAATACAATTGACCGAAAATTAATATCACCCAATGAAAATTCAAGCGTTTTAGTCAAGGTCCGTCAGATATCGAAGTGTTCAAGTTGTATTGTTGAAGTTGTGAATTCTTTACTTGGTATTTGTGAATATATTAGACAATGACTCGAGGCCAACCCTGAGTAAATTAGTCTGTAACCAAGGAACACAGCGGTAATTTAGAACCTGAAAAGGTTTATTCCTTACCTTAGCACTATCTGACACCTCATCCCACCACGGAGATATAAATTCATAATCGCACTTCAAAATTCTTTGGAACATCGCTTGGTCACCACGTTCATCGAAAAATGGTTCAAATCCACATAGACTAAAGGTAAAAAACTCAAAGCTTAATATTAACACTTTGATTATTTGTTTGTACATCCGTTGGTCCGTCCGTCCGTCCATCCAGTGTCCAGTCTTCCGTCCGTCCAGCGTCCATTCGTTCCGTCCGTCCGGCGTCCGTTCGTCTGTCTGTCCGTTTGTTCAATGGTTGCCTGGTTTGTCCGTCCCTCCATCCGTTCGTTGGTCGGTCAGTCGATTGCTTGTTTGGTTCGTTATTATTATTTTTCAATTGATTCCCTATTCCTCTTTCAATCAATCAAATCAATCAATCAAATCAATCAATCAATCAAATCAAATCAATCAATCAATCAATCAATATTCAAGTTTATGTTACTCACAGAATATAAGCTATGACTCCAACTGCCCACATATCCACCATTGTGTCGTACTTGTGACCCAGTAAAACCTCTGGTGCTATTGACAAAACGACCCACAGATTATTTCAATAACGTTACTCGCCAAAAACCTACAAAACTCAGGCCGCCAAGGATCAGGGGAAACATTTAATATCCGACAAGTAAGTCTTTATGATAGCAAACTGCAGCTTTGAGAATACTCACAAATCAAAATAAATCTATTTGTTTAGAAAGCTAAAAAGCAAATTTCCCTTGAATGTTTTTTAAGGAGACGATTAAATTATTGATCTGGAAGGAGAATCATTTCTAAAGATGTTTGAGGCGGGAGGGGCGAAGAGAACGAAAAACACTAGTGCCCAGTGTTCGGGGAAACACAAAACTCGTTGGAAACACAGGTAACAAATTTCACCTCGACTCCTTGATTTAATGTAGATCTGACACTAAAATTGAGCCTGGGATACGTGTGGTAAAATGTTCCATATTTTTCGCAAATTTCCGTGCGGTCGTCGTTGCATTTTCATAAAAGACCGAGTAAAACCGAACTTGAAGCCGAGTAAAGAACGGCGACAGCACAGTGACCATCCAGAGACGACTCCAGAAACTCATATAAAGAACACCCATCAAGTCTATTAAGTTCTTTTTGGGTAAACAAGTACCATAGGTAAGTACAGTCATTTTCCTATAAGGGCTTACCACAATAGCCAGGAGTTCCGCAGACCGTGCTTGTGGCCGGGGCATTGAGCAGCATTTTTGAGAGACCAAAATCTGCAATTTTCAATGGTGCAGTCTCACTTTGGTCTCCATAAAGAAGGTTTTCAGGCTGAAAATTAACATTAACAACATGTTACCATAGAAAAATAACAATAATTTGACATAACTCAACTTGCCATCCATTTTTCCATTCAAATTAAGTCTTAAATCCTAATAAAATGATTAAGTTTTCATCTTATAGCTATTATTTATAATTCCATTTTCTTCTAAAATCGACATTAATAAAACCTATAATAACAATAATAATATCTACATTATAAGTTGAAACCTGTTCTTACTAATTTTGAGATGCTCCTTTTATTTCTTTTTAATTTACTTTATAATGGGCCAGCAAAATAAAAGAAAGAGCTTTTATGACCAGTACCTAAGCGATTCATTTTGAAGCAGCTTTTTCACACACTGCTTAGTTTAGGGTGTACAAGGGGGTAGTTAAGGGTGAATTTGGAATAACTAGCTTGTTTATTTACTTCCAGCTTCACGTTTTAAAGTGCATATGACACAAAAAAATTAATCTAAAAAATGTGGAGTTTATTAGCATTAACAAGAATGTTGAGGTTAAATTTGTTTCAAAAACCTATTTCTCTAGAAATTCAAGAAAATTTTGCACAAGTTGTGACATCATTTTGTTTACAAGTCTCCAGATTTAGCTGCAAATGCACGAAATATGTTTGAATGTAGAGTCTTAATTTCAGGTAGTACACTTTCCCAATTAACATTTGAAGAATACTATTAAGCTATCAAAATAATGAAGGTGAATAGAATATGCCTTTTGTTGTTATTTTATACGAATTACAATTTATATTTAGTGCATTACTACTGAATCTAAAGTACGTGTCAACAAAATGTCACAAATTGGGCTTAACTTTCTCAAATATCTCAAGAAATATGCTTTTGAAACAAATTTCATTACGATACATTATTTTATTATTACTAACAAGCTATACATTTTAAGCGATGGAATGTTTTCGTATCATATACACTTTAAATATTGCATTACAATACCTTAAGATCTCTATGAATGATATCATTACTATGCAGGTACTAGGAAAATAAACGAAAAAAGAAAGATGGTGAACAACTCAGTGACAACCATGAGGTATTTGTCTTATTTAAAACTAGAACCAAAGCACCTATAGCTATGAAGGTCAAGCACTAGAGCTGGGAGACAAAGAAAACCCAGGTAAATTCAGTTAATACAACTATAGCTATGAAGGTCAAGCACTAAAGCTGAGGGATGGAGAAAACCCAGGTGAATTCTGTTGAGCTTACATATAAGGTACTTTCAAATCAGGCTTTGTGAAACTTTCATTGAGAGAGCATTTCATGCAAAATAGAACTGCTTTCTACACTTGTGCAATGGAAACTTGTGTTGTGAATGAGTTTCAGGACTTCTATGTACTTACTTTAACTGCCTCCAGAATTTCTTTGACTGCTCCTGCTGCATCCTTTTCACTGTAATATCCCTTTTCTACCACCCTAAATCATTAATACATTATCAAATTTTCCATCTGCAATAATTCTCATTCCAAGTATTCCTGAAATACTTAGCAAATAAATGACTATCTCAGATCAGTAGAGAAGTTCTCCTTACCTTTCAAACAGTTCTCCTCCAGTTACTAACTCGAGTATCATAAACAACTGTGTTTTAGACTCAAATATTTCTTTCAGTTGAATCTAAATAAATGAATAAAATATAGAAATTATAATATGACATTCCATATGAAAAACACTAAATTTACGTTAGGGTGGCTATCCTTTGGCTTTGCAATAATGATGATGATGATGATAATGATGATGGTGATGATGATGATAATGAAAAAAGCAAGGGTGGCATAGTGGTGAGAGGACTCGCCCTCATCAATGCAACCCTGGAAAGATCAAAAAACTTTCAGCAAGTTTTTTCATCTTTTCACGGTGTATAATTTACCCTTTATCATTACTGTTTCATTAGAAACACCGACACAGCTCACACTAGTTCGTAGCTGGTTATATCTTTTTAATGTAACCCTGGTTCAAATTCCATTAATACACTGCATGAGAACCAGTTTTGAACAGGATTTTTTGCTGATGTCAACACAATCAAATTTTTCTCCTTTGTGACTTTCAAGTTTGCTCGTTTGGAATAAGAATGGTTGTTTTTCATGCATGCACTCTTCCTTCAATGGTTTTCCTACGCTACATAATTTATTAACTGTGACACTGCTATAGTTTTGTATTAAAGCCAGTTAATTTTACTTGTGAAGCTGTATTTTTTCATGTCCCTGTGGGAACTTAAAACAATGGCCACTTTCACTGGTAAAATTATACAGCAATAAATACACAACTAGCAGTGTGCATGTGTCTTTTGTCTTTTCGTACTTACAATGTTTGGGTGCTTTAGTCTTAATAAAATTCCAATTTCTGTATGAATGATCTTCTTGTCAACCTGCAATTAGTAACAAAATGAACTAAAGTATTTAATGAACTCTAAAATTAAAAGTAAATTATAATGTTACTACTAATTCATAAACATGATGAAGGGAGGTAGTAGTAATCTATAGCTTTAAAATGCAACACAAATAATTTATATTCAAAAAATAAGATAACAATTTAAAATAATCTGTATTCTTATTCCATGAAGACCCCCTAATATTCCAAAATCCTAAAACTCTAACAGGGCATATAAGACTTTCTTTTTTGTATGAATCAAGATTTTCCAATTTTTATCAAAGCCTGAAACTAATATTGACTAATAGACCTTTCTGAATTCGCTTGGATGACCACCAAACAATGGTTTGAAGTGGAAACTGAACTTGACTCTTTCATCCATCAAGTTCGACCTCAACTTTTTAATCAGTGAATTCGTGAAAGGTTTATTTGAGGAGTGAGGAATACCACTAAATCCAGGTGGAGAAAAACTGTAGCACCTTTTGAAGTTAGGCATATATCAGCAAGTTGTTATTTACCATGTGGCTTGGAGGTTTGAAGTTTAAGTTTAATTCAAATATATTTGCTTTGAATAATAATCAAACAGTTTTGTATTCTCTTTACATTCACGAGTAATTGTTCAAATATTAGTAGTCACATATAATAGTCACACTTTCCCAGGTAATCTATAATGATAATAATGATAATAATGATAATAGAAATAATAATAATAAATAGAGATTATCACATGTTAAGAACTTGATATCGTTTTTATTCACACGTTTTTCTATCATATCGCTAACGAGCGAGTCCTCGAGCGAGTGAGCAATATGATACGGAAAAACGAGTTAAAATCGATTTAAGGTCGATAAAATGAAAAACATTCCAGTTCCCAGTTTACTGTGAAGTGATATCGTATCACTTCACTGATATGGTTTTTATTCACGGCTTTATTACACGGATATCGACCCTAAATGTGTAATAATAATTATTAATAATAATAATAATAAAGCCTTTATTTATTGAGGGTAATACTAAATAGTAC
Organism: Actinia equina; assembly: GCA_011057435.1. NCBI lineage: Eukaryota > Metazoa > Cnidaria > Anthozoa > Actiniaria > Actiniidae > Actinia > Actinia equina. The sequence goes on from WHPX01000447.1 coordinate 176,085, forward strand.
AAAGGTATTAATAAACTCGTTTTAAACGAGCAGCTGTGTCGAAATGAACATCAGATATGAAAAGAGCACCTCGATATTAGATAAGGTTGGCGGAGTTTTAGCTCATAACAAATGAAGAGGGAGTATGGCATTGAATATAGAATTTAATATTTATAAGAACTTGTATGGGAAAATATGCTGGATGGCAAAGACATTTCTCCATACAAATCCTTATAAATATTTGATTTTATATTCAATGCCATTTCTCCTATAATCAACATAAAACTAATGACATTATAATTACATCTTTGGTATAGGTCTGTATGATTAATTGTGTTCCGAAAACTCACATGTTTAAGCAAATGAGGAAAATTAATGCAGTTGAAAACCAAAATGATGCATTAGATGCCCTTGTACTGCAAGTAAGTGCAGTAAAACATCTGTCAAAACTATTATGGTGAACAACAATGAAGGAAGAAAAAATGTCTGGTTTTACAGCTTAAAAACCAGCACAGAGAAAGTCATCATGAAAATCATTTGTGGTAAAACACTGACTTTATCTTTACCAGGTGATCATATTTGAACAAAATGATTGGTCAGGAACGATCATGTGGTTAAAGGAAAAAACCCAGGGAGAGAGATCAATTTTTAACAGAAATTAATTTTACCACTCTAGTGATTTCCATAGTATTTGCTTATATATATGTAACTTAGGATTGTTTGCTGTAATCTAAGTCATTTCAGGAACTAATACTGATAGAAAATAGTATCACTTAGCTGATTTTACCTTTAAAATTTCGATCAAACTTTTTGAAAGGGGAAAACAATAATGATGTAGTTTTTTATGAGAAAATTTTTTGGATAAAATTTGGTCCATTAATTTCAATGTCACAAATCTTTCCATTTTCCTTCTATCTCATTCTTTTCCCATTTATTCGGTTTGTATGAGTGCAGGATCTAACTCATCTACGAAAACAATTGCAGAATTTAATCTTTTTTTTTTTTTTTTTGTATAACCAATGAAAATAAAAAAATAAAAATGTAAAAACTCACAAAGCGCAAACGATATAAATGATGGCTCAGACGAATCAAATCTAATTTCAAGGATCAATTCTTATGAGCCTTAAGACAATGGACATCAAAACTCTAAAGCTACATTGTCAGATTGTAATGAAATCCGTCGTCAAGGCGTCTAGCGTCCAACGAGTTTTAAATTGAAAACAAAGATGTGAACTCGTTTGTTTCTGCCGTAGTAGCACGGTAAGCCGTATCCAGAAGATTTGTTTACATCTACACGGCGATAGGGGTAGGTCGGCAATATTTCTCCCCCAGTGATTCCTACCAAAGGATAGATTTAACGCTAGATTTTTAAGCATTTAGCGAGGATTACGCGAGATTCATTTGAAAGCGAAAACACTTTCCAAATCAAATAAATGGGTTTAGTGCTGTATTATGGTGCCCGCTTTCTTCGCGATATCTCTTGATAGATTTCTGATTTGATGCAGTAACAGAAAGATTGAGTACTTAGGTGATTCTTGGCCGAGTAAACACCAAATTCATTCACTAGACAAACAAGAAAATTCATATACTTACATTTTTCTTCATAATTTTAACTGCATATTCTTTGTTTGTGCCCTTTTGTCGGCAGAGCTTGACGACGGATGATGCCCCACTTGGGAAAGAATCAAGTTGAAAAAGAATACGTTTTTAGTGGTTGCTACACAGATGTACAGGCAAACTCATCGAAATGTAACTAAATCATTGCAATCCACATTTGACCAGAGGTTTCATTCGCTAACCCCAAATCTCTTATCACTTCAGCGCGTTAATTTAGCCAAGCAGATCAGAGCTGAGCTGGCCGCATCGATAAAAAAAACCCATTCGATTCGTATTGAACACATCGGAAATCAATATTCTCCGAGCTAGCACTACCTACCGGCCAAGCTCTCTTCCTATGTCGTAGAAGTTTTCAATCGGTTCTTTCCTCGAACAACTAAATAGGTCTGTCATTTTGATCTTGGGAAGTTGGTCCAGGTGCAGTTATGGAGAGTTCAGTGTTAGTTATAGATGGTTGTGCTGGAATAATGTTAGGATGCGCCACAAGGCAAGAGCTGTGCCACCTTCTTCCGTCAGCTACTGGTGTCGTGAAATAATGACCCGAGTAAAAGAGATATTTAGAATAAATTAACGATTAACTAAAAAAGTGACATACAGCTGGAACTGGAGCTATCCAAACAGCCTGCACTGTCCAAATGACGTCACGATTCTTTTGATCTTTAAGTCAATCTCTGTTCACTAGAATTTCAAACATGTCTTTCTCTTATTGACACTGTGTTAGCAGAGTATTTCGCAATGATTTCAGAGAGAAAGACAAACAAAGGGAGACAAGAGATACAAGTAGGGTTGAGTTTCGGGAGCCGTTCCCTGTTTCCATGGTGATGTAGAGTACATCTTAATACTAGTAAAATTATGACCACAGCATTTTCATAAATTTTACTTGACACTTTGATCTAATTATAATAGATTTAATACGATAACTGCATGATGAATCATATACAAAAACTGATTGTTCTTTGTTCCAGTCGGTTCGTTCGTTGTTTTGATCATTTTTGACTGATTCCTGAGATCGATTTGATAAGTATCTGTGTGTTGACCAATGTTGTCTGGCCTCTGGTTCAGAGGGTGATTTTGTATATAACTTTCGTCTGTTCTTCCCAACAAGACTTTTTTCGTTCTTCTTTGGAGAAATATTATGAATATTTACTTAAATATTAACCAAATTATAATGCGATTCAAAACATGTAGTTTCAATCTCTTTCCTGTCAATCATCGGCTAAAATTTAAAAGAATCGTAAAAAAAAAAGCAAAAGAGAAAAAAGCCAAAAGATAGTGTAAAAAATTAAAAAAAGAAAATTGGTATTGAGATTAAGAATCTATCAGATTGAGATGGTATTGAGGTTAAAAATCTATCAGATTGAGATGGTATTGAGGTTAAAACCTATCAGAAAGATCGAAAAACAGTTCGAAGGCGTGAAAAATGAAGTTCGTCTCTCAGATTTTTTGAGTATACAGTACTATTCAGAACTCGTTTGAGACTCGTGCAACATGCATTTTATTACCCTGCGAGCAGAAGTTTTTTTTCCTGACCCTCCGACAGCCAGCCCCACGGAGGGTCAGAAAAAAAAACCTCGCAGGGTAGCATTTTATAGGGTTCCGGTTCTCCTGAACACTTAAATGGTATTCAGTTAAGAAATTGTGTCTCTATATTTTTTTCATGACACCCATATTGCTTGATAACCCTTACTGTAATAAGGTGCCCGACTATCGAAATATCTGTCTTTAGGTTTCATTCGGTGAAACTCTTCGGTGGCACTTAAATGGTATCCGATAAATGACAAGTGTGACAATATCCTAAGATTTTCGAATATTTCCGGCTCTAGCATTGTTGGAATATTTACCCCGGAACTTCTTTACCTCTCGCGAGTTTTCAAGCTCTTAACAGAGTCTCGACTTTGATGCGGGCTGACACTTAAATGGTTTACTCTTGAGAGAAAAAGAAAAGAAAGAAGAAAGAAAGAAATCCTAATGCTAACAAAACTGAAATGTGTGTTTATTACGGTTAACCTGATCCATGACCATCCTACATTTATTTTTTACAAAGAGTGATTAACTATTAAAACCTATCATATTATAAAGTGATAAAAATATGTAAAAAATCTCTAATTTTTTAATTTCCCGATAAAGTGGACGGAGAATAGACCTTTTTCTGACATAACAAACATGGTGCATTGCGGTCTAACTTGGGTACAAACATCCTTTGTCTATCATGCCGAGTTAGACCAGAATGCACCTTGCCCAGTTTTCAAACTTCAAAAAAAAGGTTTTGCGCCGAGGGACATTCTAGAAACTCGTCCAACTCGGCTTAAAAATCCCATCTATATGGCAGACGCGTGGCATTAGTTCTTCCCTATATTATCAAGCTAATAAGAATTCTAATTCATTAGAGTGCAAACAATATAACCGTGAAACTTTAGTAATACTGAATAGCACAATTTCATGGCAAATTCCATTATTTTCTATTGTTTAATTAGCACTATTTTGTACTATTTAGTAATTAGTGTTTCACGGATTAATTGTTTGCACACTATAAACTCACTCATCGATATTTATTATTCTTTTCGTTGCAATTGATGACGTCATGGTAGCCATATTGGATGAAGAAAAAGATATTCATCTTCCAACATGATCACCAAGTTGTCATTCTGAAGAAAATATTCAAATCCTATTTAAAGTACAATTCTATAATTTTTCCTAAAAACTGATTTAAAAAGTTTATGCCTTTATTTATTTATCATTTATTATCATTTATTTATTTATATATTTATTTATACATACTAAAAAAAGTGGGAAACGTACAGTTCTGACTTACAGCACGTACACGGTACGAATACCGTAACATTGAAATGGCTTCCCATAAGAATGGTTATCGCGTGAGTGGAAAACATACGGTTCTGACTTACAGCACGATACGACATACCGTAACATTGAAATGGCTTCCCATAAGAGTGGGAACTGGACTTACAGCACTTACACGGGGATTTCCATTCTTCCAGTAAATCGTCCAAACAAAATGCGTAGTTAAGGTTACGGCAAGATACGGGTACGACTACAGAACGGCCACCAAATCACCGCTGGTATCGTTTCCCACTTCGGTACGAATACCGCTTTAATAAATTCTAATATAAAGATAGATCGAGCTAGCTTAAAGACGTTCAAGGGCAAGAGATCCCATCTTCAGATTTTATTAAACTTTTGCATGATGAAAGAAAATCATACTAGAAAAATTTTGGGTTTTGGTAATAAGCAACCGTCAAAATACTTGGAAGTTCGCCTTTCTTATGGCAAAAACGCGTTTTTTCTGACACGTGGCGAAGAACGAAGGCTTTGGCATGCATAATCCATTTTTTGCAATTTTCGCAATTTTCCGGAAGCGAAATGTAATCAATGTAAGTACTCGTTCTTCGCAGCAAGCCAGCGCTCACTAAATTCATGCGTAGAAAGGATGCGCGCGAACAATGCCCATGAACGTCCCTAAGTATTCTATTTTTTTCTAATTCAGAAACGTATCGTTCCCTTTAGTATATTTTCTTTGTTTATAACTGTATGTAACTCCAAGAGAGAAGCCTATTTTTTATAGGGAATGATGACATGGACTAAAATGATGAATCAAGCGTCAATCCGTGACAGATTTTGAAAAAGGGGTGTTCAAATCTAATTATAATCAGCTCTATATTATATGAAATGACTCCGAAGTTATAAATATACTGCAAAAGCCTAAAAACTAAAATCCGTATTTCTTAGGGCAGAAATATATACTTACTTCGAAACTTACTCTTCCCTCTCCTCTTACAAAAACTCTTGGCCCTCTGGGCCAGTCCAGCTAAATTAACTCGGCCTACTAGTACTCTCCTTCACCATCATTAGTATCGTCGGTCCTAGATCGTAAGGGAACGATAAGGGAACGATACTAAGGACTGCCGTACGCAGGAGTCCAGAACACCCACTAGGAGGGCCACGTTGTACTGAGGGTGGATAGCGCTATCCGACGGATAAATCCTATCCAGTGAATAAATTTATTGGATAACAGCATTGACGTATCCACTGAATAAGGATTTATCCATGGGATAGCGCTATCCACCCTCAGTACAACCGGGCCCAGAAGTCCATGACGGCAAAATAAATGTCTATGGGGAATGAGCTATTTTTAGACACAATTTATGGACTACTGCCGACCTCCAGATAGCATTCATTGTTAAGAGAGATTTAACTCGGCCCATGAAACAAAGCTGTACTACCAGCTGATCTGGAAGAAATGTCAGCCAATCAGAATCGAGAAAATTTGCAAAACTGAGGTGCCATTTTTTACTTACCACCAAAAATGAAAAAGATAACATTGCTAATAAGAATTTGATAACCAGTAACACAATAACTAATGAGTCTTATATATTTATTGCAATAGTGGACAGGTTTTCATTTTTCGCTGGTCATTTTTCAAAGGCTTAATGACACCTCAGTTTTGCATTTCTAGGTCACTATCAGGGGCGGATCCAGGATTTTGTTCAGGGAGGGGTGACCCCTTGGAATCAAAGGTAAAAAACAGTATTGGTTATCTTTGAAGTAGGGACAAAATATGAAACCAGGGAGAGGTGCGCACCCCCTGCACCCCTCCCCTGGATCCGCCCCTGACTATCAGGTCAGCTGGAATTGTCACCAGCGTCTTTAGTGGGTTTTTTACGTCCGCCTTACACAGGGTTATATAGTGAAGGCCTACGGTTTTAAACCCTTATCCGAGAAGACTGAGTCAAAGTATAACAGAAGAAAACTCATTGAAATTAGACGAGTCAATAGCCCGTGAGGCTCAATAGCCGACAGTTGGTTTTGGTTTTCAAAACCAGTACTTTTCGCTACTAGTGGTCTATCACTATCAGACCACTAGTAGCTCAGCCAATCAGAGGCCAGGATTTGTGATAGACGATTAGTTTATGCCTACTCTATGTTTTTATGGGCCAAGCAAAATCACTTTAGTACTATAGCAAAAGTAAGGAAAGACCTTGAAATCTATATAGTCTAGAAGGTTAACTTTTCGTACTGTTTTACATGTTGTATCCTCTCCTTTGCCAGGCATCTGCAGTGTCTGTTTGGGATCGACGAAGAGCCGTGGACGGCTTAGTACGAGGTGGCAAGGTTTGCTCATCTGAATAAGACATTCTCCCGGGTGCTTTCCTCGGAGTAACTGTTAAAGAAATATCACTCAATCAGGTACTTTGAACATGAGGTCCGGTAATTGAGTTTCTTCCATCAACACAACGGAAAACGATAAAAAAAGCATCTAATTCTTCAGTTTTGTTTTGTTCTGCTGCTTAAGGGAAGCTTCAGCCCCCTCTTTGCCCCCCCCCCCCCCCCCGGATTCGCCCTTGAAAGTTGGCATGATTTACGAGAAATAATTCAGTTTCTCATGGGAAAAATACTCAATTGTTGTGCCTCCTGTCATGGTGCAAAGCCTATACGCAAACCTCTGCCTTGTGATACCTACTTTTTGGAGGAAGGTTTTGATAGCTGTGTCCAGGTGTTGAATGTGTTTGTTGTTTTTTTAAGAAGTAATTTTCATACTTCCCATCGGTATTATAGTTTTCGTAATTTCTCGGTGGTCTTCCTGGGATATTTTCATAGCTTCCTGGACCTGTGTTAGCCGGCAGTCTAGGGGGGAGTTTGGGTGGGGCATCCTTGAAACTTGGGGTTGGTGGGAGAGGAGATCGATCTGAAAAATTAAGAAATAATATGATTGATTAATATTATATTACTGTTTATTAGTGTCAAAGTCTAAATATGATAAACATAAGCTGAACCATAGTTAATTACTATAAACAAACGAGGTAACCTTTCCTTCATCAACATCCAAAAAAAGAAGAAAATTAGAACAGTCGAACAAATACCTAGAATAGGTTCCCAAAATTATAATTCATTAACTATGGCTGGGCGCAATGTTTTTAGACAAGAGCTAAAGTAGATCTCTTAGAGGTATAAACTTATGGGATACAGCCGTGTTATACCGTGAAACCGTTGCACCCTTGGGCATTTGTAAGACAGTACTCACCTCCTTAGGTAGACAGTACTCGCATTACCATATATGCAGAAATTATAGCAATATGGAAAGAATGTACTAAAAAACCAAGGAATCAAAGCCCTTTGAACAAAGTAACTTACAAGTAGTCCAAAATGGGAAAAAATTACACTTAATAAGAGACAAGCCAATTACATAAACGTCCTCTATAAACAACTCTTCTTCCTTTTGAAAATTCCACTTACTCTATGCTGCTTGTTGGGGAGGGGAGGGGGACCCTTACTCTATGCTGCTTGTTGGGGAGGGGGACCCTTACTCTATGCTGCTTGTTGGGGAGGGGGGCAACATTTTCTATGCTGCTTGTTGGGGAGGCGGGGACACTTACTCTATGCTGCTTGTTGGGGAGGGGGGGTGATGTATTTTGTTTATGGATGTCATTATGATTGTTACCTTTTGGGGGAATATTCTCATAACTTTGAGAGGGAGTTTTAGTGGGGGGCAGAGGAGGTGGAGGAGAGACACCTGTGTAAAATAGATGGCATGAGTTAGTTACATAGTTCCATACATTTGTTTTACAAAGAAGTGCTAAAGGGAATCAAGGGTGTTGTAGAAGCACAGGTAGCCCAAGCGTATATATTGTACTGATTTACTATACAATATATGGGACTTAATAAATCTTCATTTTCCACTGAAACTTCTACAGCATGTTTTGGTTGTTCTTGGCTTCACTCTGAGCGAATTTTGTTCAATCTAAAGGGCAGTTAGATTTTATAAAATAAATAAACAACTTGCCTGCTGTGCTGTGTGCAGTTACAATGCACTTGGAGATTGGCAGGACACTCTAGAAGTAGTGAGAAGCACTCCGCTACGTGTTGTGCTTCTCCTAACACTTCTCTCATGTTCTGCCAACCTCTGTGTGCTAAATATAACTGGAACAACAGCACGCACACACTTTTTCTATTTCTTCAATATATTTACCTTTTGGGGCTATGTTCATATATCCCCCTTGATCAGATGGTCTTGTAGGGAGGGGTGGAGGTGGCCCTGTTGAACCAATCAAACAATACCATGATTGTGTAGTTCCAGAAATTATTCATACCCCCTTCATGGAGGATTTTTTTTGTTGAGAGATCAAGAATCTTAATTCTAATTGTTAAAGGATCAAGCTGCAGACCCCTAGCTCTGAAAGCTAAACCTACACAGAACACAGGGAATCTGAATCTGAACCTGAATCTTTGTTTCTGCTATTTATGAGTCCGCCCAAAATGTTAGCAGTTGCAGTAGCAAAATATGTCCACAACAGTTTACTGCTTTATGAAAAGATCACATACAATACTGAATTGATATAGTATGTGGTCTTCTTATACCCAGACTAGACAATAAATGGTAATTGTACTAAATAGGTTAAATAGGTGAATCTATAATAACATAAGAAAAACTACTATAAATCAACAATAACAATGTTTATTCGGGTAAAATGTCCATGTATTATCTAATACTAATATGAAAAATACCGAATAAAAAAGTCTGTCTGTCTGTCTGTATCATCATTTTATTCACCAACCTTGAGTATGAATAAGACCATGCTGTGAAATTTTTGTCGCTGCTAAATCTAAATGAAATAAAAAAATATTTTGTGTTGAACATATAGTCTCCTCCGCGGGCAACTCTATAAACTCTCACATACGTGTACTATATCTCTCTAGCGAGGCCTTCCTTTTCCAGCGAAGACTCCGGCTCATTAATAGTTAGAGAAATTAGCTATAGAAACAGAGATGCCTGTGGAGGAGGCTATTGAATGTACAACTTTTGAATAATATTTTACATACAGCTTATTTCTAATTTATTTGTTACCATATGTTTTCAGGTTAAACAAAAGAACTCAATTGCAAGTTAAAATATAGAAAAATGATATCTGCTGTCAGGGTAGAATGGGAAGCATGCATGGGTGATATAGTTTGGATAGTGCACATCTCAAACCAATGCAACCAAGCTAGGTTTGGATTCCCATACTCAGTGTCATGTTCTTAGTGTTCTCTTCTGTACTTCAAGTAGTGTACACCTCAAATCAATGCAACTCAGGTTTGGATTCCCATACTCAGTGTCATGTTCTTAGTGTTCTCTTCTGTGCTTCAAGTAGTGTACACCTCAAATCAATGCAACTCAGGTTTGGATTCCCATACTCAGTGTCATGTTCTTAGTGTTCTCTTCTGTGCTTCAAGTAGTGTACACCTCAAATAAATGCAACTCAGGTTTGGATTCCCATACTCAGTGTCATGTTCTTAGTGTTCTCTTCTGTGCTTCAAGTAGTGCACACCTCAAATCAATGCAACTCAGGTTTGGATTCCCATACTCAGTGTCATGTTCTTAGTGTTCTCTTCTGTGCTTAAAGTAGTGTACACCTCAAATCAATGCAACTCAGGTTTGGATTCCCATACTCAGTGTCATTTTCTTAGTGTTCTCTTCTGTACTTCAAGGAGTTTTTTTCCAGCTGGTTCTCCAGTTTTTCTCCCTCCACAAAAATCAACTTGTGAGGACTACTGCTTTGTAAGCCACTAGCTATTAAGTGCTATCCTGAGTCTTAAAACAAGGCGATTTTATTTGAATGTCAATTGTCATTTTCTACTTACCATTTTCCATTTCCTGATACTCATCTTGACATTCAGACCCATCCATTTCTTCATAAGCAGCTTGTTGTTCTTCAGTATTTCCTGTGTCATCTTCCTGATACTCTATTTACAATAAATAGGCAAGAAACAAAGTATGGATTATTATATGCCCAAGAATTTAATATTTAAAACATGAATTATTATGGTATCCCCCTGGATTAGTTACCAGCATACTATTAACCTATCAATTGTCTATCATCAGACCATTTTGAGTTACTGCTGTGTTTCTTGATTACCGACTCATTTACAGAGGGTTAGCATATAAACTCGTTCCAGTCATGCCCCACCAAGTTTCAAAGTGTTTGTATTGTTGAAGTTGTGCGTTTTTTACTCTACTGTTGATATTTGTGAATATTTAGTCACTTATATGAGGCTAACCCTATGTAAATGAGTCTGTAATGAAGGAAAACGGCACTAATTTGGAATCCTGAAACTGGTCTATTGCAACGGTACTGATCCTACACATACCAGTACCCTACCAACATGCTACTATCATAGCCCATAATAATGTTTCATTGTCAACCAATAAACCACTCTAAGGATTTAAAAAAAAAAATGCTAATAGATAGTTAACCCAAATACTGACTACTATCACCCTATAGAGACACAGTGTTATTGTACCTGCATTAGGGATGTATGGCTTCAAGAAAATATCTTTTCTTTGACTGTTTATGAAGAATTCAACCAACTTCTCAAGATCTCCAAACTGATGATTCTAGGGTAAGGAACCGTTCATCATTTAACTGGGGGAGGGGGCTGGGTGAGAAATTGGAAAAGGTGCCCATTTTTTAAGGGGGCCCCCCAACAAAGAAAGTGATCTTTTTCCAGACCCCCCTTCACTATCTTAAGACCTTCACCTTAATTTCTCATACTAATGAATATTTAATGAGGAGAAAACAGAGCAAATAACTACTGTGATATGGTGGTTTGGAAATGTGTTCTTAATTTGCATTAAATTTCGTAAACTTTTTCTTTGATTTTCTCCAAGAAACATTCATGAGTTTGAGAAGTAATTTCAAACACTTAGAGAGTTCTTCCTCCGATTTCCAAACACCTCATTTTTTCAACTCACTTTTCAGTGTTTGGAAATCGGAGGAAGAACTCTTGCGTGCTTGAAACATTACTTCAAGTCCCCTCCCGTTAAATCCATAAAAAAATTCCAAGGCCTCTCCTTTCGTACATGAAAAATTTTCGAGGCCCATCCTTTTATCACCCAGCATCCTCCCCCAGTTACATAATGAACGGTTCCTAAACAAAGATATATATACAGTATTTAGTCAAATCCAACTAGTGGTCTATCATCAATGCTGTGTTCTGATTGGATGAGCTACTACTAGGCTATAAGTAATAGCCGTATTGAATACCAGTCGTTTCGCTACCACGCACTTTCGCTACCGTCGGTTCGCTACCATACAGGGTCCTTTCGCTACCATCATGAAGTCTTTTCGCTACCATTGGAAATTACCAAAACAAAACTTCGATGAGACTTGTAAAAAAGAATCATAGTCTGTTGAAAGACATTTGCATATGGTTTTGAAGCAAATTTGGAGCGATCATTTCACGATGCGATCAGTGAAAGTGAAGATCTAAACGCGACCAAGGACAGAGTTCACTTAGATACCATTTCGAGTCCGTTTCTACCAACTTATGACTCGGATGACTTTATTTCCCCATACCCTAATCTATGAAATGTGTGTTTTGGGTAGCTTTATTATTCTTTATCATTTTTTAACTTGCCAAAGTTCGAGAAAAATACAAAATACCTTATGCAAATGCATGCTCACGAAAACAATATGGCGTCGCTTGTCGAACGTAAAGGTATTTTGGTTTTCTCGCTCGAACCTTGGCAAGCCAGAAGCAATAAATATGTTCTAAACATTCGATTTTTTTGATTAAGAAGAAAGATATTGTAACGTTTGCAAAAATATACTCTACGGAGACTAAAATCTTATTGGTAGCGAAAAGACCCCGGCCTATGAAACACCGTAAACTGAGCTCAATCGTTTAACTCAATAATCGTTAACTTTTTGGCGTTTACATCGAATATTTAATGACCTCAAATTTATTCCAGATTAAGTCGCTAGATCATTTCCTCTTAGTTTTTTATTGAAAATATTAAAGTCTAATGGATTTCAAGAAAAGAAAGCGTCAGTAATTAAACGACTAGGAAAAGCTTGTTGATTACGCGAAAACAATATGGCGTCGCTTGTCGATCGATGTTTCGTGCATAAGGTATTTTGTATTTTTCTCGAACTTTGGCAAGTTAAAAAATGATAAAGAATAATAAAGCTACCCAAAACACACATTTCATAGATTAGAGTATGGGGAAATAAAGTCATCCGAGTCATAAGTTGGTAGAAACGGACTCGAAATGGTATCTAAGTGAACTCTGTCCTTGGTCGCGTTTAGATCTTCACTTTCACTGATCGCATCGTGAAATGATCGCTCCAAATATGCTTCAAAACCATATGCAAATGTCTTTCAGCAGACTATGATTCTTTTTTACAAGTCTCATCGAAGTTTTGTTTTGGTAATTTCCAATGGTAGCGAAAGGACTTCATGATGGTAGCGAATGGACTCTGGGTGGTAGCGAAAGCACTGGTAGCGAAAGTGCGTGGTAGCGAAACGACTGGTTACCCCTAGTACCCTAGTAGCGAAAAGTGCTGGCTTTAAACCAAAACAATACTTTAATATTCATAAACATGTGAACTTTGTATCTCTGAGTTGCATGCTGAAATTTTGGTTGTTGCTGCTCCCCAGTAAAAAAAAATGAAGGTGCTGACTAATTAATTAGGTTTAACTGGCAGAAGCGAAAAACCATATTTCAGTGTGCAGCTGGCAGACACATACTTTGCTTGTTTATGAAAATTGGGTAAATTTATCTTTAATTCAAAATCTTTTTGCATCTATATATTTGACCCACAAGTTTCAAAACAATCAGTCCTCTCATACTCATGCCTATGAGTCAATAGCCCATTCAGCCTTCGGTCTCACAGGCTATTGACTCATAGCCCATTCTGGCTTGATGACTAATATTGCTAATTATATAGGTCATTCCAACATGGAAATTGTTTTGCAGACTACAAAAAACATTGAATCAGTCTCTACACTAAGGTCCATGTTCTTGAAAAGAACAAGGAGAAATGCAAGTCATTTCAGCGATTCTTGGTCCTTGGGATGACCTATCTCCTATTGTTTTTCGCCTATCTCCTATTGCCTATCACCTTTGGCGATGACAATGTTTATTAAAATAGGTATTCATCGATGATATAATGATGATGGTGGTTATTGCTGTCGATATGATATAACAATAATAATGACTGATAATGGATGATGGTGATGATGTTGATTGATGGTCACTGATGGAGTGATGAAAATGATGACCAGTATTACCATTTATCATTATTTTATTGGAGTGATGAAAATGACGAGGAGTATGCAATGACCAAAATGATTGAAGACTTACATTTAAGGTATTATCACATTTGCTAATATTAAGATCATTTATATCATTTATAACTATTTTTCCTTACTTCATATCCTTTAATGACCAATTTACTATTCTTTGGGTTAGTTTCTATCTTATGATGTCTGAATTTATCTTTGTGCCTGGTACATAAAGACAATAGTAGCAAAATAATTAGATGACCATTGTGCTAAAATCTTACTCCCAAAACAATATATGCCTCTTCCTGGAAAATGATTGAATTTTGAAGGCTTGAATAACTAAGCTAATCATGCAGGGGCAGATATACAGGAATTTTTATAAAGGGGTGACAATAACATTAAGAGTTTACCAGGAATGCAAGGAAAATGGGGTTCACTAGTCACCCCTTTTACCACCGTACCCCTGTACCTTCCCCTCTTATGAGTGGGGAATGAGAAAGAAAAACATTCAAATTTTAAATTCTTTGATAACTAGCAAAACAAGCTCTGGGCTCATCAAAGTCAGGGCATGTCTAACTCAAAGTTCCAACCCTAAAACCACGGGGCTGAAAAGTCAGGACATGATTAGCTTACATATAAAACTGGAATATTTTAGAGTTTTATGTTTTGAAAAAAAGAGAAAAGCCAGAGATCTCCGAAGAAAAACCCTCTAATCAATGGACAGACCAGCCAACAAAATCTTCTCACATGTGATGCCAAGTCCTTGAATTGAACCCAAAATCCCAGAGGTGAGAGGCAAGTTTACTAACACTAATAATGCCACCGTTGACTATACAAACTACACATATTGCTTTCTATCCCTTGGAAATAACCTTAGGAATGTTTTTCTGAAACTATATATATATATATGGCTTCGAGCATGGCGATACGGATTCATAAGGTCCTATTCGCTCAGAGCCATATGGCCTTGCTCATGCCATTTTCCTGAATGTTTTTTAAGAGTGAGTGCACCTGGGCAGATACAGGTCATATATATACCTTAAAGACAAAGTGTAGGATCCAGGTAACTTGGACGTTTCACTGTCACGAACAAGGAACGTTCCTACTTTCTGTTTACTGAGTAGTTCCTCTGCTGCATCTCTTGTTTTTACTTCTTTTAAGTACCAACTGTATAAAAGAATTAATTGTGAATGATCAAATAATACATACTAGCTTGTTGGTTGAGAATTCCCCTCTTTGGCACTAGCCATCACATAGACCATGTGAAAAAGACTGGAAACAGCACCACAAACTATTAATGATTTCAAATATATTTTTTCATTACAAGAAAGACCATGTCTAAATTAGTAATTTCGGAAAGTTTTGTTGTCATATATTAATTCCCCAAAGAGTTATAAGCAGTTAAAAGGTACCCAAAACATGATAGCGAGGCTGGTAGGCCCTTGGTTGTTGTTTCCATTCAAACCTTTCTAATTTCAAAGAGCTGTAGCTTTTTATCATTTAATGTTTCTACACTGAAATTGTGGAAGATCACTAATTTCGATTTACTCTTTATAATGAAAGTATTGTTTTCTTCTAGAACTGATGAACTAAGGTATCTCAAGGGACACAAACTTATTCATATGGCCTATGGTATAAAATGATTATGGGGCAGAGAAAGAACAAAATTACAGTTTGTATGAAAAAATATTGGAATTTCCCAGGGGTCGTAGAAAGGGGAAGGGGAGGGAGAAAGGGGAAGGGGAAAGGGGAGGGGTAAAGGGGGAGAGGGGTTGTATGGTTAATCTCTGGAACTACAGATTGTTACTTACGATGGCTCTCGCTCAATAACATTTTCAGGCAATGTTAACATTCCTTCCGATTTTCTTCTTGACTTTAAATAAGAAAGTATAAACTGTGAGTGCAATATTACATAATTTATAAGATGGATCTAGATCTGTCTGCATAACCACTTGTAAGAACAAGAAGGGAAAAAATGAAATTTATGAATATTGATAGTGACTGACTGCATGACTGCATTAATAATTGATTGATTGATGGATGCATGCTTGCATGGATGGGTTGATAGATGCATGCATGGATGTATGAATAGATTTATGGATGGATGGATGGATGGATGGATGGATGGATGGATGGATGGATGGATGGATGGATGGATGGATGGATGGATGGATGGATGGATGGATGGATGGATGCATGGATGGATGCATGGATGGATGGATGGATGGATGCATGGATGGACTGATGGATGCACTGATGGATGCACTGATGGATGCACTGATGGATGCATGGATGATGCATGGATGATGCCCCTGGAAAATCACTCTCACACTCATGTCATATAATAATATTTTACTGTCAATACCTTAGTTTCTTTAGCAGCATTATCTTTACCGAAACCAAATGACAGTTGAGGAAGACTGTCTCGGTGGATTAGCTTTCTTATCCTACTGTTACTTCTCTTTTCCATTTAAACAAAATTAGTTAATCTCTATCAGGACATCTGATTACCTGAATAATAATGAAAAGAATTTAAAACAAGAAAATTACCTCATTGACTCTCAAAATTAAGTAGATATTGAGGCCCACAGGTTTGTTAGTATTTTTATACTCTTACGTGCCACCCTCGTTGAATAAAGTAATTAATATTATTATTATTACTTCTACTTCATTTTATTTCCTATTTCTTACTTTTTGCCTGTTGACTTTTTTCATAAAATATAAAAATAATAATCTTTGTTTCCTTTCGCTCTTTTTCTAATAATCAATTTCCACTTTTTCTCTTTCTCATTCATTTTACTTTTATTTCCCTTTTTTAGTTCCTATTTTTCCATTTTCCCTTTTCTTCTCCTTCATTCTTAGGCTGCGTTCATAATATATGGCAGGGAGTGGGCAGGTGAAAATTTGAAATGTCCAAAATAATTCTTATCACCCCCATAAAGTCATGCAAGAAAATACCATCCCCTCTAAGCAAGGCTTGTACCCCACACAAAAATTGTGCATCCCCCCATTTTTCTGATAAAAAATTGCCCATCCCCCCTTTTTCTTGCCAAGATTTTCCTGATTCCCCCTCAATTTCAGCTGCCCCCCTGTCATATATTATGAACGCAGCCTTATTTTACTAAACCAGGAAATAGTTCAAGTTTTCTATTTCTGTGAAGTTGAGAATATTTTAACCATGGAAAGGCATTAGAAATATAAATAAATAATGAAACTCAAACAAATACAAAAGAATTAATTTGAAATTAAAATTAAGTTATTAACAGATTTGAAATAAATACCAATAAAGCTTAGTTAAAATCTCAATTTAAACGTATCTTATTACTTAATTTTATAAGTTTTTATTAGATAAATATTTTTTCTATTAACAGGGAGAGAAATCATATTCTTGATCTGTGGCCACGACATGTAGCAAACGGATGTGACCATCAAAAATCTTCAGAAATTTATACTATTTTGATAAAAAAATTAATAAATTGCTTCAAAGGCGTACTTGGATTACTTGTTCCTAATGAGTTGGGAAAATATTAGATATTTATCCTTACCGTAAAATGAAACGATTTGATTTAGCATTCTTGGTGTGGTATTGATAAACGACCTAATAAAAGTCGTTGATATTTCGATCGTACCAGTACTCTATTAGCTCGATTGCGAATGTCTTAGCCTTTGCAAACTTTCTCATCGGCCGCAAAAGACTTTCCATAGACTTTCTTTATAAAAATCGCTTTACAAATGATGTTAGGAATCTAATATTTTTCTTGAAAATCTCAATGAAACATCATTGCTCGATCTAGTGATTGTTCAACAGATTGAACGAAGCTGAAACCCAACTACAACGATATGTAACTTTATATTTTACATGTCATGCCATGGCAAGAAGTTTGGATTTTAATCGATAATAAGACAGAGAATAGAAACTAATTCATAATTAAAACAATAAAATTGATTTATAGAGCTCATTCTCTGAATTGTTAGTAAGCTTTAGTACTGAGTAAATTAGAAAATCGTTAAAATTATTTTGAGAGAGAAGTCAAGTAGTTAGAGCGAGGACTCTAACCATGACATGACATTCCAATGAATTTGGCAATAACACGATTTAACTAACAACACGAAAATACTCATAAAATAAGTATGAGACAGTAGCATTGTAGTAAATCATTACACTTACGTTAAGAAATCTGTAAAATAATTGCTGGGGCAGTTCTTGTATCAAGTAGTCCAGTGGAGCTAAATTTTTACCACAGGCCAACAACAGGAACTTATAAGCTACGACACAGGGATCCCGCAAGATATCAAGTTCAAACTCTGAGACGCAAACTGGAAACGTACATTTTTTAAAATTTGTATTACTCTTATATTATAAATTATCCTATCTTGAGATAAATGTTTTCAATCTTCTTTTACTGAGAACGATGCAGTCTAATGGATTATTTCCGCAAATCATTGCATCAGGAACTCTGACAGATCAAATAAGAAAAACATTGAACGGTATGATTACGTTCCCACGTCAACAACCATTCTAAGGCCGATTACGCAACGAAAATTATCCAGAATTGATCGTATTAGATCACTTATCCCACAGATTTTGAGATATTAATAGCATCAATCCGGCTGTTATAGTAATTAACAACCATAATATATTGGCGGCCTATTTGGATAAAAGGGAAATTAAGTAAAGGAAGCTGACTTCAAAAATAGAAAGCACAAGTGCACATGCAAATTGCAAGATTAGAAGCTGAATGCATGGGTGGGGTTCCCATGGAAAACACTTTATTCTCAACAGTCCATTTATAGTCCTTTCTAGAAATCATTCCTGAGGGGTGGGGGCAACATGCATATAGCAATTCTTGGGAGTGGGGTAGGGGAGGATGAGGGGCCAGCTGCTTACTTTACTGTCCATAAGGAATCAAAGAGAACAAATTACGTAGGTTTAGAATTTTTGCTAATACTGAAATTAAGTGCTAGCATTATTCAAACTAATTTATTCATTTCTTTATTTTTTATTATTATTTGAATGCTCTTAAAGATAATAATGGCATTTATAGAAGCATTATTAAGAGGTTCTTAAGGTACTTAGATATCATCTCAATTGCAGCGAGGTAATTAAATAGACCTTAGTCATGTTGGTGCAATGTTTTTCAATTTAAGAGCCTGTATCATTCCCAAGAATACAGTTGTGCATGAGAAGACTCAAAGATTCTTATTTTTTAGACAATGACACTTGATCTCAAAAATGGGTAAACATTGTGCCCAAGACAAATTAGATCTATTACTCTGCATGCATATCTTATACTGGGATACCTGTGATATTAAGAATCTCTTCCCTGCACCACAGGATACCCAAGACTCAAAGAGACCTCATATCTCATCAACTGAAGTCCAATAATTTTAGGAAATAACTTTAACTTAACAAAGGAAGGAAATATTATTGTACTTTTGCATTGTAGGCAATATGTGCTGCATTCATTGGGTTTTCTGGTGATTTCATCCAATCCTTCTTTAATATTTGTTTTAACTGTGACAACCTAAGATTAGGATTTTCCTGTTTTAGACGTGGTAACTCCCTTGACTCAAATTCCAAGTAGGATGCTTTCATCCTCTTTTCTGGGTGTTTTTCTACTTTTGAATCGACTGAGAGCGTTTCTATAGCTTCCTCTACGCTCCTTGCTTCCACTGCTCCCTCTGCTGCTAGCAATTCTGCCATCTTTTGATTAGGATTTTCCTCTAATGGTTCATCATGAACTGTCTTTTTCTGTTCACCATTTTGTTTTTCTTTCACAGCAAGTGCTTGCTTTTCTATTTCAGTTGTAATTTGAGCTCGTGTTACTTTTTGAGAAGGTGGTGCTTTTGTCTTTCCTTTCAATGATTTCTCTTCTTCTTCCAACAGTTGTCTTGCTAGTGCTTTTTTTTCGAGTGCTACTAGTCTCTTCTGTTCTTTTTCATCCTATTCAATATAAAGCCCCCAAAAAACAAATTATTAAAATAGCGGCAGAATTATGGTTACCCAACTTTCTATCAATTTTTCAAGCGACATCATTTTCCCAACATAACTAACATACTACCACACAAGCAGCCCAATTCACCTTTTCGGTGCTAGTACAGAAATTTGAGAACAATGTCAGACATTTTTGGTGACCGTAACACAATCTAAAACAATTTATACCCTGTGATAGCTCCGAAAAGGTGAATTCAAATTTGCTTCTTCATGCAATTTCATGGCTTCAACCAAAGGGAAGGCACAACATAATATGTATATGTACATATTATGTCCAATTTATGGTAACATAAAGTTGTTTTTTTAATTTTAAATTTTTTGGCACATTTTTAAATGCATCATTTTATTTTCATAAATCACTCTCATATATAGATATGTGACATATTCAAACTATAAGTTTTCACCTCATAACTATTTCCATAACTTTTGTATCCTATAGGAATTTTTTTATTAAAACAAAGCCAAAGTTTGTTGAGCACACAAGAAATATAAAGGGTGGATGGATGCCTTTGTGAAAGTCTACTGCTGACAACATACAATGCCACAACTGTTGTTCTGTGTCTGAGCATTCTGATTTGATGAACATTAATGTTGTATGCTGTGTTTGATGTTGTCAATTTCGCACTGCAACTGTAACATATGACAGTGCTGTAAGCATTTGAATGTCTTATAAAATTTGTGCTAAGCTTTTTACATTGTGTGTGTAGAAGGGTTGTGTCAAGAGAGGGGGTTGGGAAGGAAATTAACTATGAACAGATGTAGACTGGTTAGCTTCTACAGAAGCTTATGCACACCTACATGCTTCCATTAATAACTCAATAGAAATTCACACAGTTATTCATTTCCATTTAACCTACCAAAATTAATTCATTCAATTTTTCCATCTTTAATAAGTTATTAACTCAAATGTTTATAAGCCAAATTCTGTTGCTAGACTGATAAATTCCAATCAAAAACATATAGGTTTATTGGCTGGCTATACACTAAGTTATTTATCCAAATAGGAAAAACGAATAATTACCTTTCTCTGCAGTTTCTTCGCGACATGTTTACTGTCGTCTTCCCACAACTTGTCCTCTGCTTCGCGATCTTTTTTCTCTTTCGCGGCAACTTTTGCTTCTAATTTTCTATTCCGGGCTTCTTCGGCTTTCGTATTCACTCCTTTGAATTTTTTAGGCATTTTTTCGAAGCCAGGAAATAAGAAAAACCTAATAAAATAAAGCGGGATTTCCAAACAAGTTTAAAATCTCAGCTGCTTTTGCTCTTGTACGAAGTGAGAGGAGGAGGAAAACTGGTACTATGCATGAGTAAAGATGGCGCCACGCGAAAAAAATTAAAATAAAATAAAAAAATCCAAAGATATTGCTTTTTAAAAACAATAACAAAAATCCGGCCTATATTGCGAAAAGGGTAAAAAGGATTTGATCAGATCTCTGATTTAATTTTATCAAACATTTTAATCAAAGTTTAAGAAAGTGTACTTTTTGGAGCATGGGTTACCTGTGGTGTGCGGCCATTCATCCAAGATGGCCACTGGGACTGGATCTTTACCAAATTTTAGCTTCTTGAAAAATATTGTGAGAGACCAGTTAACAGACGTCCTAGAATCGGTGAGTAAGTTGCTAACAAACCAAAAGGTTTAACTGTGCTATTTTGTTGTTGTTTTATTATATTTTTTTTGTCGCCGAAATGCGGAACTGCTGTGCAAGGTACTGATTGCTAACCATTCATCCCTAAGTTTTTCCTATCCAATATTTGATAAAAGTTTTTCTATTCACTGAACATTATTTGTATTTCTTTTGGATGAATAAATGGTGCTTTGCGCAGTGCTACTGGTTGGACAAGAATAGTAGGTCTAAGAAGAAAAAAAGTTGTTTGAAGTAGTAATCTTTATAAACTTAATTTGTGAGCAATTAGTAAAGCTTGAAAATTTAATAAGCTTACGTTAAAATATTTATTCCAGTTTGAATCCCAAAACTACCACTACCAAAATATATAGTAGTTTTAGGCTTCATTTATATAGAGAAAAGTTGTCTTGAGGACAGCCCATCCTTCTCCCCCTCAGCTAACCTTGGCATTAGCGAGCTAATTATTCATATCTTTCTTTAACAAATTCCACCTACTGTTTACATAAATAACTTAACTTGTTTCAGTTAAATGAGACTACTTTGGGAGTGAGATAACTCGGCAGGACAAATTTTTCTTATATGAATATTTATCTAACATACTAGGAACAAGACAGCTCAAACTAGGGCCGTCATTATGGCTCTCAATTATGTAACCTTGCCTAGAGAAAAGTTCAGTTTTTGAAGCTAATTTTAGTCGTTTGTTGAATGAATAAGTTTCCAGGGAAGAAAGATCTTGTCATTGATCCAAAGTTAATGAAACCACTAGACCATGTAGCTGGTGCAACATTTCTCAAGGTAAAATAATTCACCAAATTTTTATTCCTAATGATCTTTATTATTCTTCTAAATTAATAATTTTTTTTTTTTTGAATTGGTATTTTAACATGTTTAAAATTTTTTTAAAATATTTTCTTTTCCTCATGTAAACATAAGGTTGTTGTTCTGGTAATAAATGTGGCTTCCTTGATGCAGTAAATTTACTGCAATTTTCATAAATATGCAAACTCTGTGTCTGAAATTTGGTTTTTCGCTGCTGCAGTTAAATATATGAAAGGTACTGACTGATTAGGTTTGATTGACTGAAGCGAAAAACCAAATTTCAGAGTGCCACTCACAGACACATAGTTCGTTTGTTTATGAAAAAATTGCATTAAACCTTCTATTTTTGATCTGTTTGCAGGACCATGGTGTCAATAAGATTTTCAAATTAGAGAAACAAAAATTAGATGTGGAATGCGATAAGTAGGTGTAAAAAGAGTTGAATATACCTTATTCATATCCATCATCCATTCATCCATCAATTCAATCACCCACTGACCACCCCTTGCACACCCACCCATCCCTTGCCCACCCACCTATCCATCCATCCATCCACCCACCCATCCATCCATCCATCCATCCATCCATCCATCCACCCATCCACCCATCCACCCATCCACCCATCCACCCATCCATCCACCCATCCATCTACCCATTTTATTCATTCCTTTATCTTTTCATTCTTCCACTAGACGTATTTATCTGTTAAGGCCAAGTATGGTTCTAACCAGATACGTAGCAGGTAAATCATTTACCATAATATTTTTTAAATTATTGTTGATATAATATATTTTAAAACTGTACCAATCACTCATATAAACCAAATGATTATTTCTTTATTATCAAGATCACATCAACAATGACAAACAAAACCATGTAACAAGAGAATATAAAATTGTTTTTGCACCAAGAAAGGTAAATTAAGAAAATTAACATTTTTTATTTTTTATTGTCAGTATTCCTTTTAAAAGTGCAACAATATTTATGAAGGTTGTTCTAATTTAGTGAAATTTTAAATTAATTCTTTTAGATGTGTGTATGTGAAATGGTTTTAGAGCAAGAAGGAGTCTATGGAAGTGAGTTGCTGATTTTTTATTCACATCAAAGTTTGCTTCTTTAGTGTTGATAACATTACTGTTCTTCTTTAAATTTTATTGCACTCTGAAGCATCTGAGCTGATCAAAGTCCTGGCAATACTCTGAAAAAAACTTAAAATTACTACTCTTCCTAGTAGACCAAAGCAATTGTGATTTTTTTATCGCTCTAGTAGCTTCTGTTATGTTAACCGCAAAAGCATTTCAAATTGACAATTTTCTTACTCCACTTGATGATGACTTGACTGCTCTTGGATCACAATGTGTAAAAAAACTCATCCATGTGGTACAACATTGGTATCACATTGTCGATTTGAAATGCACTTGCGGTTAACATAACATAAGCTACAAGGGTAATAAAAAATTACAATTGTTGCCTTGGTTTACTGGAAAGAGTAGTAAGGGAAAGGCCTGATGGTCGCTACTTATTATGTGATGGCAAGTCTGGGAATCAAACCCAAGACCCCAGAGTTGCTCATTTCTGTAGCATAAGGGAGCTCTTCCTTCAAGACCATCCTTGGTCCCCTTTTGATTAGTGAGTGACAACAACTAAGTTTATATGATGTGCCAAAACACCCTGTGGCATTCATTTCATGACTTCAGAATGACTTACTTCTTTTAATCATTCACCAGATGTAACACTAGATGAACTTGCCTTTGATATCATCCCACTAGACCAAGATATATTATCATTGGAGTTACCAGAATTCTTCAAAGATTTCTTTTTGGTAATAAACTTTCTTGCATCTTTACTCTTCAATGTTAAATCTACAAAGATATAGAAGTAGTAAGTTGTAGTGCTTGGGAACGAGGTTATTCCGGGCGAAAGCCCTTGGAATTAAATTCGGAAAAATTAATTTCCAACCTCGCTGGGATTCGAACCCACGACCTTCGGAATTGTACTACCGATGCTCTTCCAGCTGAGCTAGAGGTCAGACTGAGAGCAGGCCGGGGTGAAATAGATGTTAGGTCGCGGTAATTATGATTCAAAGATGAGAGTATATGGACCGCGTGGCACTAATGAAATAGTCAAAGATATAGAAGTAGTAAGTTGTAGTGCTTGGGAACGAGGTTATTCCGGGCGAAAGCCCTTGGAATTAAATTCGGAAAAATTAATTTCCGACCTCGCATTACCTCTAAAAGATGATACAATGTACCAAAATACAGGACTTTGTAAGAACCAAAGTGCTGAGGTGGATTGAAAAAAATATTCATGATGAAATAGAGAACGCACACGCGTGCTGTGTGCACTTATAAAGCAGTGATGCAGGGGTTGGAAGAACACAAGCTAGAGAAGAGTTAGGAGAAGCAAGACATGTAACTGAGTGCTTCTCGACACTTCTCGAGAGTTCTGCCAATCCCCAAGTGCTATGTAACTTCACACAGCAGAGTGAGCAAGTTTTTTATTTCTTTTATAAAATGCAAAGGGCCCTTGCTTGCTGTGTGCTTTCATGAAGCTTGCGCTCCCAACCAATCAGAATTCAAGATTTATAACAGTTACTTTATAACATAATTTAATTTGGTGAGAGGTAGTGCACTACACCTTTGCTTTCTTAAGCCTTGTTCACACTAACTTCGGAATCGGAATTGGAATTGGAATTGTAAGCAAACTCCTTTTCACACCTAGGTGATAAATGCATTACTGAGTGTGGGTATGCTGCTAAGCCAACACTGGCATTAACCAGGCTTAGTCATGGAAGTTTGTGCTGGAGCAACTATGACCTAAGATGCTTTTACAATTTTACATTTTTAGTGAAAATGTTTTTAATGATTCCCATCACCATTTTCCATTATTTCACATCAGATATGGTCCTGTTGCATTCATGCCCACTTACATTACATAAAATCGTTTTGAACCTGTAATATCATCTATATATGATATATATTGAACGGTATATGAGGTGTATCGAAACGGTATATGCCTGTCTCAAACTTGTATCTTAGTGTCTCGAAATGACCTGTCTAGACAAAACTGTGTCTGGAAATGACCAGATTCATGCCCACTTTACATTCTTACATTTTCTTTGACTATCAATACTTTTGTTCTTTTTTCCCCTTAGGATGGTGATCAGAGCTGGGTGTATTCAATAGCAAAATCACTAATGATATTGCAATCAATGTATGGCACCATACCAGAAGTATATGGATTGGGTCGCAGTGCAAAGGTAACATGAATGACAAGCTCTATTTTAAGGGTAGTGGACATATGATGACTGCAATGGCTTTGTATAACACAATGAATTGCACATTTCATAGTTTGATTATGAGATGTAATATTTCAAAGCCGACCATGAGGACTGCGGCAAGGACTGGAACTAATTGCAGTGGACTTGAAATCCCATCCAGTCCAATATTGGAGGCTTTGAAATGACTTCTCATGCTCTAACATTAATTATTCGACTCTGAGTAACCGTAAGAGTAACTAAGGAGTAACTGCATGTGACGATTGCTCATGTGTGCGACACAATTTTTGGCAAAATCTAATCATTTTGCCAAACTGCCCACCTGCAATACTTTCAACTACAATCATTGCTCCTTGTAAATTTTCAATACAGCTGACATTTTAGAATTTTTCTCACCTTTTTAGATGGTAATAGATATTCTTGAGGATCTTATAAAAGAAGAGGGTGAATACAAACCAGTAGATGGACCAGAATTTGGCAGGCTTATTATTATTGATAGAGGTAATTTTTTAACATATTCGACTTGACTAGTGCTTTAAGCAATGGCTGCATTATCAGTAAAAAGGTCTATTCTATTTTGGTCCTGGCATCGAGTGCTTTAGTCATTAGGTTTGGGAGACAAATCATGCAAACATTTACAAACTTTCATAAAAGTTCTGTTTTGGTCATCTCAATTTGGATGGGTTACCTGTGGTGAATAGCCCACCACAGATAACCCAGTAATCTTCTTTCATCAGCTAAAGGGTTTTTGCTTTAGCTCAGATCAAGTAAACATTGTATGGATGTTTTGTTTCTAGATGTAGACCTAATAACTCCTTTATGTTCGCAAGTCACCTATGAAGGATTACTAGATGACACCTTCGGCACAAAAAGTGGTACATATATTGTGATATATTATGAAATGATAATATTTTTTGTAAAAAATTGTTCCATTATTTATGGTAAAGGTTTTGCAAAAACTGCAAAATTTTTACATAAAAACTTTATTTATAGCACTTTGTTCTTTTTTTATTTTAAGGTTTTATAGAGTTTGGTCCAGATGTCACTGGAAAAGACCAGACTGCCAAGCTTTTATTAAACTCCAATGATGCGGTTAGTTGTTCTTCGTTAATAATCAAGTGTTCTACTATATCAGACTGCATGTTGCATTTATCTTGGGTGGACGATTTTATCAATATTCATGCTTTTCAAGAGACAAAGGAATGATACTGAAGAGAATGACACATGATCTAAACAAATTAGCAGCCCAGCTCTAAAATACATTTACTAAAAAAATGATATGTCTTGTCTTCTTCAGGTCTTTAGTGATATTAGAGATCGTCACTTCTCAAATGTATTTGGATATCTCAGTCAAAAAGCTAAAGTATTACAAAGTGGCTATGATGTAAGTATGAGCAGTTTACTGCTTTGGGCTTCCTTTGGTTACTAGCAGTAGTGCACTCACCTCTCGGGTTCTCAGGTTCTTGGTTCTTGTAAATCAGTACTACTAGCAGTAATAAATGCATTGTTTTGTATCAATGGCTAATTCTTGTAATATATTTTCTTTCTTCCTCTGATTGGCGTTTTTAAAACTTTTCTCTAGAAAAGACATGAATTGTCTTCTGTGACAGACATGAAGAATTTTGTATCAGTAGAACTGAAAGATCTAAGACAACAGCACAAGTCTCTTGCACTGCGTATGTATACAACTATTAAGGTCGAAAGAATATTCCTATCTTATCCCAAAGACTTGTAGTTCCATAAGAGTTTTATCTTATTACGGACTTGTATCATAAGAACTGAGCATTTTTATTGCCTGTTGGAGTGGGGGGACATTTTCAATCTACTGCAGTCCAGTATCCTATTGCGAGGCATAGGCAGGGTGGCCACGGGGGCCAGGAAAAAAAAACAACTCAAACATAATGCAGATTTTTGAAGTTTGAATTTTGAATGAGACATGTTTGTTTTATCAGATATTGGTGCATGTGAGGTGGTCCTGAAGAAGAAAGCAAATGAAGACTTTGAGAGACTTCTTCAAACAGAACATAGTAAGTTATTACACTATTTCATCTTTTTGGGATCCCTGTGGCTTGTCAGGTTTTTCTTGCCACAGGTAGCCCATTAGTAAAAAAACTGATCTTAAAAGAGATATCCAAAGCCCAGAAGTCATACGGTGGCTGGGAGCCACCTTCTCATTGACAATTTATTTTGTATGTCTGTGTTTTTGGGGGAAGGGAAGGAAGGGATAATTTGCTGATATTACAGTAGGGAGTAAAGCTGTTTTTATATGAGTGGGAATCATACAGTACTGACTTACAACACATACACTGTACAATGTGCCATGACATAGAAATGGCTTCTCATTATCTTCCAATAACTTATCCAATCACGGTTTGTAGTTACAGTACTGACTTACAGACGTGCACTTTACAATGTGCCATGACATAGAAATGGCTTCTCATTATCTTCAATAACTTATCCAATCACGGTTTGTAGTTACACTACTGACTTACAGACGTGCACTTTACAATGTGCCATGACATAGAAATGGCTTCTCATTATCTTCCAATAACTTATCCAATCACGGTTTGTAGTTACACTACTGACTTACAGATGTGCACTTTACAATGTGCCATAACATAGAAATGGCTTCTCATTATCTTCCAATAACTCATCCAATCACGGTTTGTAGCTACAGTACTGACTTACAGACGTGCACTCTACAATGTGCCATAACAAAGAAATGGCTTCTCATTATCTTCCAATTATTTATCCAATCCCAATGTGTAGTTACTGTTAGGGTAAGGTACAGTACTGCTACAGCATGGCCATATACTTGCCCTACAGTTTCCTACTCATATAAAAACCTCTCTAATATCTCTTAATTCTCTATATTTTCTTCTAATCACTTTATCTTTGATGTTTTTTATGACGTACACTTTACAATGTGCTATGACATAGAAATGGCTTCTCATTATCTTCCAATAACTCATCCAATCACGGTTTGTAGCTACAGTACTGACTTACAGACGTACACTGTACAATGTGCCATGACATAGAAATGGCTTCTCATTATCTTCCAATAACTCATCCAATCATGGTTTGTAGTTACAGTACTGACTTAAAGACGTGCACTCTACAATTAGCCATAACAATGAAATGGCTTCTCATTATCTTCCAATAACTTATCCAATCATGGTTTGTAGTTACAGTACTGACTTACAGACGTGCACTCTACAATGTGCCATAACAAAGAATTGGCTTCTCATTATCTTCCAATTATTTATCCAATCCCAATGTGTAGTTACTGTTAGGGTAAGGTACAGTACTGCTACAGCATGGCCATATACTTGCCCTACAGTTTCCTACTCATATAAAAACCTCTCTAATATCTCTTAATTCTCTATATTTTCTTCTAATCACTTTATCTTTGATGTTTTTTATCTAGATATCCTTGAGCTGGCAGATAATAAAGATTCACTTGTCTATATTGAGGAGTGTATGATGAGACAGGTTGGAATTGTGCTTGTGTAGTCTCTATTTTTGAATCTTCTGTGTATTACTTTCTTGTTTATTAATTGTTGTGTTCCATGTTAACACCATTCTTTTGTAACTGCTGCTGCTGCCATTGTTTCTGCCATTCGTTATCAACCCTCATTTACAAGGATCCCTTTCACAGCGCTACATTCTATTCTTAGTTTATGCTCTTTTATATTGTGTGCTTTGAAGTCAGTAAAGATAGGTTCTTACTTTTCGTTTTACTCCCAACAGTTCTCCAGTACCAATGCACTTAGACTGTTGTGTCTATTGTCTTTAACACACGGAGGTAAAACATACTTCTTAAAAACTCCAACAAAAACGTCTGCATTCTTAAGCTTCACTTGCCTTTTTTCCTTTTACCATATTTGATCCACTCAGTTCATTTTCTTCTTTTCTCTTTTATGTGGTTGTTAAATCAATTCTCCTATCAAGTTACAAGTTTTCGTGTTTACTTTAGTTTTTAAGGGGGATTAATTTAATTTCAAATAACAGTTTACTTTTCAATATTCATGATCTATTATTATTCCTTTTATGTCAGGATTGGACTCTAAATTGCACAAGACTTTGAAACAACAATACCTACTCGTAAGAAAGTCGTTCTTTCTCTTTTTCAGTGTTGCATTTTCAAAGTATTTCCAACATTAGACCCCTTGCATTAAATCTCCACCTAAGGTTTTATACATCAAATAGATTTCAATCCTCAAGAAAAACGTATTCTTCTATTTTGCGACACAGCTCTGCCCTCATCTCCTTTTAAGGGAAAAACAAAATATCCCATCCCCTCCCCTCCCCCTGCCCACCATTGGGAATTATTGTAATAAAGGGCCTACAATGTTTAAGCAAAAATTTCCCATCCCCTGCCCCCATTGGAAATTAGGTTAATAAAGGGCCTTTATGTACATTGTTTAAACAAAAGTTTCCAATCCCTTCCCCTACATTGGGATTTAGTCTAAATGAAGGGCGTCGAGACGTGATCTTCTTTCGTTTTAATTCATTCCTTAAAATATTTTGCCTTTTTTCTCGACAGAGTTATGGATACGAACATTTGAATACTTTTTCCAATCTCAAAAACTTGGACTATTCACAGAGACAGATGTAAGGATTTTTTAACATTTCGTTAAGTGAGATAATCACGGAAAAATCTTATGGTGTGGTAATAGACAACGACATCTCGCAGCATTGTTGTGTTGCAAGCCGCAGAGCAAATGGTGCTTTTATCACCACTCTGCGATCAACAAAGTTTCATTCTTGCAAAGAGCAGAGAGAGTTTTTTTTTACTTCGCGCAACGATGAAAATTTGTTGCGCGCGGAGTGGTAATACGTTTGTCCTGCAACTTGCAGCGTAACAATGTCGCACGACAAGTTGCGCAATTTTGTTACCTCTATTAACTCACCGTACTGCATCATTTTCCTTAAGTGTTCCTTTTTTTCTATGCAGAGAAAAAATATTTATAAAGTTACAAGCAAACGTTTAAACTTGGTAAGTAGAGTTTGATGAATGATTTGGAACGAACCTTGATGACAGGTGATATACACGATCATGACAGCGACGACAACCACTTGCTTTAATTTCAGTTCTTTTTTATCCTCATCAGGTTCCTCGTTCTGCAGAAGAAATAAACTTGAAAAACCCATCCCACATGTCTTATGTATTCGGTGGAGCTTATACCCCTATCAGTTGCAAGCTGGTCGAACAGATACAGCACGGAGGAGGGATATCGTCGATCGAGGACTTGGCAAGGTTAATGGGTGTTGAGGTATCAACGATGAGGCGCCCTGCATCGGTTAGACGTAAGTAAATGGTAAACGGTTTTGTGATTGAAGCTAGGGGTGTATCATCATCATCATCATCATCATCATCATCATCACCACCATCATCAGCAACATCATCATCAGCAACATCATCCCTACCACTACCGGCACCAGCACCATATATCTATCAGTTTTCTCTGTAATCACAGAGTCAATCACGAATCACAAACGGGACCCTCAGATCGTGCACACAATAGAGGAATCTCGTGGCGCCTTACTTTTAAAACCACCTTGTACATCGTTTCTTTATTTAATGTTCAATTATTAGAGGATTAATTATTAATTATCCTTGAATAATTATTGATTATCAATGGTTAAACAGATAATGAATTGTTTTTATTGTCGATTAATTATTAGATCCATCTGCCGGTAGCCCGCCAAAGAACAGGCCTACACTAGTCATGTTTATGGGAGGTTGTACATATTCAGAGATCACTGCACTACGGTTCCTGGGAAGACTAAAAGGTATTTAACAGGGCTGCCATGGGAAGGATTTAAATCTGTAGGCATTTTATATTTTCCATATAGCAACCATGACTGGTAACCAGGTAAGACCCCAGTTGATGTTTCTCCTCTCCAGCTGAACTACGACAACACCAACATATTTTATTGGCTTCTTATAAATAAATTTGCACTGGTGTTTATAAAAATAACATTAAATACGATATATTAATAATGAATGAATGAAAATGACTAGACTCTGAATCGCGCTGTGATTGAACTCACAAAAGACTTCCCTTCCCCCTCCCCATCCTACAAACCACCACACCCCCTCCCCTTCTTCCCCTTACATGGGCTGCCTGTGGTTTGGCGCTGTGATTGTACTTCACAAAACACTTCCCCTCCCCTTCTTCCCCTTACATGGGCTGCCTGTGGTTTGGCGCTGAGATTGAACTCACAAAAGATTTCCCTTCCCCCTCCCCCTCCTCTTCTTCCCCTTACATGGGCTGCCTGCGGTTTGGGTTTTTTACGATGTAACGACCTTTGTACAGGTTGCGAATAATGTAACTGAAGAGCCTTCTCTGCCTGATGAATTACTTCTTATATTTGTACAGGCTGCAGTTACGTAATTGGAACTACATCAATTACCACCTCTAGACGGACTTTAACTTCGATAATCGAGCATGCTACTGAAAGCTAAGGTAAAATCCTAATTCAAAAATAATAGTTATAATGATTCATTCGCCTCTTTGTACTTTTTCTTCGCTTGACTTCCTGTGTTCGACACAGGTAGCCCAACAAAGGGTTACCGATCCCAGTTGTATTCGAAAAGTTCTCGCCTCTGATTTATTATGGGCATTTAATGTGCGCATGTGAGAATAAGCAAATGGCATATTCGTTCTATAAGTATTAAAGTTATTAATATTATTCTTTATTGCTTATAATTATAATATTTAGCCGGAAATGTTTGCTCGAATTTCTTGAAACAACTTTAAAAATAATTATTTTTATTTGGGTAATTTTATTTTGTAAGTATTTTTGTAAACCAAATTTACTTGCAAGATATGAATGGAGATAACACGCACTAACAACTACGCCGTATTTGATGGTTTTCACGTCGGCCATGTTGGAGGAACCTAACAAAAGAATTGTCAATGAAGTCTTTTTTTATATCCTCCAACATGGCCGCCGTGTCTTTTGTTATTTAATTCTCTTGGGAATGGTTGAAAACCATCAATACGCCTTATGCAAAATATGAGATACGCGGACACACAGACACACTGATGTGCACAGTACTAAATCCATCGAATACCAATGAAAAACAAACGTTTTTCGATTGGTTAGACTGGCTCTAAACGTATACATGCGTAAGCCAATTAATAGAATAATGTAGCAGTCTGATAAGAATGACTAATCAGATCAGTAAAAAGAAATATTTAAAGAAAATAATAATAATTGAGCTAAACCGTCCTTTCCACGCTAAAGACTATCATAAACATAAAGGATTACTGATTGTAACTTTTTTTCTGTTTAAAAGCATTTTTATCATATTTTACTATCTTAATATATTTAACGAACATCTCAAACACAAGCGCAAACCATTTAGAGTGCGCCAATTTGGCAATTTGAATCGGACTTGGCTTCCACTATGAACTTGACTAGAGTGTAAAAATATTCTATCTATTATTAGCTTTTCGAAATTTCTTTGGGATATTGTAACTTCGGCTAGATTAGGGCAAATTCCCTTCATACTTCTGATTCAATCCCCGTCTTAATTTTTATTGATGATAATGATGATACTGATGATGATGATAATAATGATGATGATAATTATGACTGATGATAATAATGATGATAATGATGCTGATGATGATGATAATGGAGATGATAATGATGCTGATCATGTTGATAATGATGATGATGATGAATAATCTGATGATGATGATAATCATGATAATAATGATGTTGATAATAATGCTGATGATGAGGATGGTGAAGATGATAATGATCATGAATTCTTTTTTCATGACATTGATTTTTTGTTTCTGTTTGTTATTATTATTTTCGCCGTTTTAAA
The DNA here is from genome assembly GCA_011057435.1 of Actinia equina. NCBI lineage: Eukaryota > Metazoa > Cnidaria > Anthozoa > Actiniaria > Actiniidae > Actinia > Actinia equina. The sequence continues at coordinate 209,309 of WHPX01000447.1, forward strand.
CTACAGTTTCCCCTTTTTTTCATTTTTTTGCCGTCAAAGAAACGCCGTTCATTTTGTCTTTTCAAAGGGTGACCATCTATTACTTGAAAACAAATTTTCTTAAGAGTACTGAACAAAATGTTTCAAAATACGTCCTCTATATTGAAAACCTCTCGCCACAGGTAGCCCACTTAATCAAAATATCAAAAGCCGCGCGTGCACGAGAGATGCGTACGAGTGTACGCACACATTACTTCAACACCCGAACATTAATTCACTATTAACTACTCGGTATTCATAAGCCATTATCAGACAAACTAATAATTAGAACCAAACCACTCCAATTGAAAGTACATTTCCAAGAATGCCTATAAATGTTTAATGAATGACGATCAAAATGAGACTAGTAGTATAAAACCGCAATGCTCTGTCTTACTATCCGCCAGACTGTCGCTAAAATTCCTATCTTCTTATCTTAAAAACCCATCTGAAATGCCGTAAAAACCGATTAATTTTTTATCCAAATACTTGGCTTCCTTTTTCCATTCGTTATCTAGATTAAATTTGTTAAACGAGGAGGCTGTTTATGCCACATTCATTATTCATGTCATTCATGCTCTTTATGTCATTTATTCTTTTTATTTTTTTCATTTCATATTGACCAAAATCTTGTTTTCACATGGTATTGATAAAGTCTCATCCACACGAGTAAAGACAATATTTGATACGACCTTTTATTTCTGGTTTTTTTCTTTTTCGATTGATTGCCTTTGGGGGTGGGGGTGGGGAAAGTAGTCAATCTCTTTTGCGACCAAAACCATTTGCCACTGGAAACCGTATTTTTCTCATAATGTTTTAGGCCAGTTACAAATCGCAAAGCCGTTCCAGGAACAAGAAGGGAAATGTATTGACGTGGGTAACAAAATTGAGAAAAGTTTTGAGGGAAAAAATCAAAAGCTGTCTGAAATTCAGCTTATTATATTTTTGTCAATCTAACAGAATAAAAGATTCAACAATCACGTTTTCCAAGCGCACCTGCTATTTTACTTTTGGCGGGTCAAGAGGGAGGATCCGGGGGGATCAGAAACCTCCTTTCTTCCTTTATTTGCATGTCAATTTACAATCTGTACCCCTCCTGGAGAACATTCAGGATCCGCTCTTGTTTTTCTCAGTTCATGAAATAATTCTCATATGAATGGATATTTCTGCTAATAACAAAGGGAGGAAAAACACCGCCCACACACCAAAGTTATTATTTGATGATGTAAAGTGCTTTGATGGTGGTCAGGAAGTACCCATATGGTCTCAGAATCATAAAATGAAGTTGTTAAACTGCTCAGACGCAAAACAATCAGTAGAAGAATTACTTTTTTTAATGAAGTTCTTGGTGAAGTAGAAAATTAGCCACCCAACGAAGCGAAACGTGCGATAGTTCACCATGAGGCCCCGTCCACGCTATGCCGGATAAATTTGAATCCGCAACTTTCACACCAAAACCAAAAAAAATGTTTTCCGTCCACACATGAAAACGAATAAAATGTTTCGTTTCCACTCTTGTCCGATCAGAGGCGGCAAAAACGCTTCATTGCGCATCTGAGCATGTGCAATGAAGCTGAAATTGAGTCCGCGGTGCATTTTTAGCCAAATATTAATTTGGGGAAACATTTGTTAACAAGAAGAAATTTGTTTTTTTATAAATTTCATGCAAACAATCATGAAGAAAAGATTCCTTCTCGTTATTACTTTGCCGTTATCAAAGTATTTTTGTGTTAATAAAGTTGTACAATTATCAATTCACCCATGGGATTTATTAGTATTTTTTAAAACAAAATGAAAACGGTACATGTGTTTGGCAATAGGTGACGTTAACGGTTGCACATGAGAAGACACATGAATATGGAAACAACTCAAACAATCTTATTTTTAAGGAAGTGACACGTGGTCTGAAATGGGAAAACATTACGCCCAAGGTAAAGCGGTTTGTCAATGGCGCGAAACACAGCGGTATTTTCCAACTAGTTCAAAAGTAGTCTAAATAGGCACAACACGAACAAGTCGCTCAGTGAAATTTCATAGCAGGATTCTAATTACATTTTTGCTTGTCATTGACAAGATGGAAAGATAAAAAGCCAACGTAACCAATGTTAAATATATTGATTCGTGATTACAATCGTAATACAGTAATAACGAGGAAGAAATTTGCTTATCATATTGAATATGAACAATAACCATTGTAATTGTGAGTTTGTAAGTTATTTTCGTTCGTTGTAACCTGTTGTCGTTTTTTGCATAGAGCGAGAGTTTTGAGACAATTTAAGCCGTGGATTAATATTTGATTTTCCCAATTCTTTCTGCAAATTGTATTCACTGTCTGCTCGAAATAACACGTTTTGGGAAGTGTTATATTTTTATTAAAGAAAGTCAGGAAGAGATTCGTTTTTGCCGTCTAGTCAAGAATAGTGAAAATGCAAACTTCCAGGGTCTCTGGTGATGTTATTGAAGGTGATGCCGGGACTGTGGGTGTAAGGATGGTGCTGATCATGTTAATGATAATAATGATGGCAGTGATGATAGTGGTGGTGATAGCGAATGTGATGGTGTGGTGATTATGATAATAATGGTGGCAGTGATGATAGTGGTGGTGGTGGTGGTAGCGAAGTTGTTGATGGTGGTGATTATGATAATAATGGTGGCAGTGATGATCCTCTGTTTTTCGTTTTGCTTATTCAGCAGTGAGATTCGTCTAACGCCGAATGTTTCCGTCTCCTCCTTTTCTTAGATTTTTGGGTCTGTCCATGGTAATGATGGTAGTAATGACGGTTGTGGTGGTGATGATTATTGTGTTTATGGTGTTAATGAGGGAAATAGCAGCCATGAAGATGATGGTAGTCATGATGAGAGAAAGATGATGGTAGTGTTGGTTATAGTGGTGATGATTGTTGTGTTTATGGTGGTAATAATGGAGATGGCAGCCATGAAGATGATGGAAGGAATGATGAGAGAAAGATGATGGTAGTGTTGGTTATAGTGGTGATGATTGTTGTGTGATAATAAAACTGTTCTTGCACCTTTCACTTGTACATTTCGGTTAAATAAAAGTTCTTGAGTTTAAGATATATATGAATGAAAAAATCAGCATGTTAAAAAACGAATAAAACTACCTTGAAGAAATTCATTCTTCAAAGCTAATGATAAAGATCACTCTTTCATTAAAAAGTAATGCTGACCACTAGATAAAAATAAGGTTATCGTCATTCTAGCTTGCTGCTTTTCTACTATCCTCTATTTGATTTTATTAGTTTATTGCCGTTTTTACATTTCTGACAATTGGATAGCGATGTTGTTCATAGTGGAAGAGTATAAGGGGCGAGGCAACGTTGTCTTCAACCTCTTACTTAAAATAACGAAATGAATAGATGTAATACAAAAGTCTTTTGTAACTGGAGAGTCCGTGGTAGAGCAGCAGTAGCAGTAGAGGAAGCAGCAGCAGTAGCAGTAGCAGTAGAGGAAGCAGCAGCAGTAGCAGTAGCAGTAGAGGAAGCAGCAGCATTAGCAGTAGCAGCAGCAGCAGTAGCAACAACAGTATCTGAGTAGTAGTATAGTAGTAATAGTGAGAGCAGTAAAGTAATTTTACTTTGACTGTTGGAAACTTTGTTTTATGGGCCAAGTAAACAAAAGTGTCTACTACTATGTCAGTATTATGCTTACTATTTTATCACCTTTCAGTTTTATCTTAATTGGGCTCCCTGTGTCTATAACCGTGGGAGATCCGTTTTTAGTCAGTGCCTAAAGTTTTATATATTGCTAATCTTTTTCCCACGTGTCTAGTAAAATCACTCTAGCAGCTTAAGCAAGACTAGAATGATCTTTCAGCTCTTAAAAAATAGATCTCATCAGTAGTTAAACTAATGTTGAAAATATACTGGCGACGTGAAACAATGTCGATAAATATCGCGCGGTGTCCATTGTTCAACTATTATCAGTAAGTTAAACTACTATGAAAATTAAAGACAGGTCAAGTAACAACTGTAGCGTTATAAAAGCAATGGTACTAATGGTACTAGTAAAATGAATCAACAAGGTTCGCTTTTTTCAGTATAGTTCATAAATTGTTCACAATCTTTTTCAGAAATATTCAACCAAAAACTAATAGGGTTCTAGTTATTTTAAAGTTTTTGTTAGATATTACTACTTTGAAGCGTATGGTTTTAGGACAACGCTTATCTAGTATTTCGACTCTTTTATTAGTCATATTTGAGTAGAGCAGTTTCTTAGTTCTCTCCTATGCTTCGAACGTTTTTCACCGGGTTCAATCTCCAAAAAAAAAAGTTCTAAGTAACAATTTAAATTCAGAGAATAAAGAACTACTTGTAGAAATGCCACTGTTAAACCCAATTTTTATTTGTTTTTTTATTATTATTTATCAAGCAATTATTTCACATCACAATCGGTTTTTTTTACCGAGTAAAAGGCCGCTTCTTAAGCCCCGTCCACACGTATCCGGAAGTTTTAGCATTCGCCAATTTCTTATTTGCGGATACAACAATGTTCGCGTCCACACGCAGCGTATTCGAATTGTTTTCGAATCGTTTTCATTTTCCACAGGTACCCGGAAATTTCTTGATGGCCCTGTTGCACGCTAGTGCCTAGTCCCTTTGACGGATAGTTTTTCTTATTGAGCATGCGCAAGATCGTATTTATGTCAGCGTATTTGAAAATTTGCGGATACGACCGTCCACACGTATTCAAAAATTTCCACTCTGGAAACCGTTTTCGAAAATTTCGGATACGCATACAAAAATTTCCGGACACGTGTGGCGCAACTCGTATTCGCAAAACAAAAATTGCGGATACAAAAATTTCCGGATACGCGTGGACGGGACCTTAAAAGTGTTTTTCCAAATCCTCTGAAAATCCTTTGTTTTAGAACTCAGTGGCTTATGGAGGCCCATTTTTACTACCAGTGATGAACACAAAAGATAAATAAGACTTAAGACTCCTACCACGCGCGTTTATGAAAGGACCACGACTTTTTCTAATTTATTAAAATAAGTGACTTCCTAGTTATGAATATTTTATCTCATCGCGGGAGAAAATTTAAGGATATTCTGAAGATCATCAATGCGTGCCGAATTCATCCTCCTTTGTACCTTGCTCTAAAACCTTATCGAATAAACTAGAATTACGAATTTAGACTGCAATTTGATGATGGCCTATAGCTAAGTGGTTCCTAAACTAAGCTCTTTTGGTTTTCAAATGCGATAGCTATAGTCAGTAGTTTATTTCGAATCCCCTTAATTCGATTGAACAGCATTTTATTGAACGGCTATTGACGTTGGTTGTCGCAAAGCTTGCCTTTAATCGCCTTTTATATCAATGTACATAGTTATACGTCCATCTTGTCGAATTTTCGAGTCTTTTGGCGCAAAATGTGTACGACATACCATTTTTGAGTGAATATTACACGAATATGAAGCATGCGATAGACTGACGCAGTTTTAGTCGAAATATTAATTTATCACTCGTATTGTTTTGTGTTTTATCTTCGTTTTTGAATTATTTTTTCGAGCGCCAAAGAACAATAGAATAACTGAGTGTTATTAATAATACAGTCATGTTACGTACACATGGCATATCCTTTATTTATCAACTTAAAGCTAGAAATTATTAGATATTTTTGTTAGTTTTCACTTAGCCTTGATGGCGGGTAACAAGGAAAACATATCTTCGAGGCCATCCGGCATTCCATTAGCAGTGACAATTAGTTAGTTCTAATATATTGGACGCACTTATATAGGCTAAACCAGGGGCTAAAGTGTTTATACATAGCTATGATTTCAAGATATATGTGATGGGTAAGTTAGGGGTATATATATATATATATATATATATATATATGTCCCTTTTATCGAACCCTGAAATGGCGGAAACAATCATTGTCTGAAGTAAGTCAGGCGGGGACAAGGCTAACTCACAGATCGAACCCTGAAACAACCTCTGAGCTTATCTAAGTAAGGGCACGGCTAATTAACAGATCGAACCCCGAAACAACCTCTGGGCTGACCTAAGTCATCGAATTTGATTTTTTTTTTGTTTAGGTTTTGCGGATAGGGGAAAACCGCAGAACTTGGAAGAAAAATCCTCGAAGCATTTTTTTAAAAACAAAAGAAACGTGCGGGTTTTTTTTCCTCATTATTTTTCTGCTGATATCTTACCGGGTATTCTACCATCACGGCTATCAACATTTCCCAACCTGTTATGTATACTATTCTTAACACCTCAATACTTTGTTTCTATTTCAAAACCGAATCAGTAACTGAAAAAGCCATATAATCCTCTGTTTGGATTTGATGTTTGCTATACGATTTTAATCTGGCGTTTATTTTCCTAACTCTTTACTTTAGCTACTTTAGCTCTTACACGAAACCGATTTAGCAATCTTTCACTTAAGATCAAAACCCTTATTGATGACAGAATGTCGAGCGATTTCCGACAGCCTATCCGACACTTAAAGATCGGAACGAACGGCTTTGTTTTTAAATTCTGGGGTTTTTCCGATCTCATTTGTTTTATTACTGATCTACTTTCGCCTCAGGCGGCTTTTTTCCCAAAAAATCCAACTGCTTTAAAGTGGCGTGCCGTAAACTGTGGGAATACATATAGCAGTGTTCCTATTATGACTAGCTCTGGTGTTTTCAACTTCTAATTGTTCTGTTTTATTAGGAGCGTCTTTGGGATTGTTTTCTTCGTAGCTTTCGTCTTCGCGACGGCTCGGTGGTTCTGAATCAAGCGAAGAGCACTCATCCGGGGGTTGTTGAATTTTAATGCTCGTAGATCCGCTATTGTTATTCTGTTGCAAAAGTTGATCATTGTGGTTAGAGTTGTCAGTCCCTTCCTCTTCGTGTTTTTCTCCATTCTTTCTAACTTGTAACGGCACCACGCTATCAATTTCTGTCAAGGAACTTTTCCTTCGTAACCTTAATCGAAGTTCATTACCTTTTCGATTTAGTGGGTCAAGTATAATCGCTTTGAATGCAAACCTAAAGTACCCAATAAAAAGAAAACACACAATAGGATTGGTCATGCAGCTCATATACGAAAATAAGATCGAAATAAACTTGTACGTTTGGTTGCAGATCCTTTCCGGCATGTTCGAAGCGTACGAACACGAAACCCAGCCGATCCAATAAGGAAGAAAACAAGCATAAAAAGAAATGATGATCACTCCAACCATTACTACCACTCTTCTTTTAATATGATCAGACTTTTTTCTTTGTGTGACAAGCCTCATCCTTGGATCTTTGCGGCGGCATAAATTAACAGCAATAGCCGTGTAGAGGACGAGAATTACTATCATCACTGCACAGAGTATTATTATAAATGCTAGATACCACTGCCTCCAGGAAGAAATGAAGCTCCGAACTTCACACTTAAGACCCCGTTTTGTTACTATGATATTCCCGTAGTAGAGTATCGGTGACCAGTACACGACGCTGCCAATCCACAAGGCTCCTGTTATGAACTTTACATATGATAGCTTTATAACTGTCTTATAAGGAGAAAACACCGCTAGGAATCGTTCCAGAGACAAAGCTCCAAGATGCGTTACAGACACCGTGATTGAGACCTTCTCGACGAAGTTTACAATCTTGCAAAGTATAGATCCCATTACCCCAGGAACAAGCCAAGAATCGTTGGTTAAGATTCTTGTCATTCGCTCTGGAAAGCTCCATATTGTCATGATAAGGTCTGACAGTGCCACACTTGCAATCAGAAGATTACTCACAGTCCTCATTCTCCCATTAATATTCCGTTTGATGGCTAGAATCAAGAGAAAATTACCGACCAAGCTTGTCAACAGAATAATGCTATATGCTGTGGTCTTGAATGCTTTCGATACATTAGATTCTTCGAACACGGACGTCAACTTCGCATACCTTGTATCATTTCTTGTCCTATTCATTTTGTAGGCGTTTCAGTATCACTAGAGCCACTTTCCAGCACTATTTTCTCTATTTTTAAATTCTAGCTGAGAAAATTCTCAACACTTCTTGTCTCTTGCAGCTGTCAAACTCAATTTATCATATCTTCTTTTACGTTTTCCTCTTGGCGACAGGTTTTTCAGCTTTGAATCTTGCGCTCCAATTAATAAAACTCTTTCAGTCTGCCAGCTTGGTAGAACTGATGTGTTGGCGAGCAGGATAATTTGTGTTTATCTTAAAAGAAACCAAATATTATCCAGCTTTCAGTAGCTGAGGGCAGGGGAGTTGACCTGGGCGCCAGACTAAAGAAAATTGACTTGCAGATCTTCAAATTTGCAATCCAGTATATCGGCCTAATGTGATCAAATAACAATTAGCTTTTCAGGCATAGTTTCATAATTTAGTTTGGAAAGGCTTTACAGAAGTGCTTATTACTAAGAACTAGAGCAAACTAGGGACTGATTTGTCAGCTATGCTATTACTTACCCCGACACGTTATTGCAGAAGGATGCGGCTATTTCTAGAACCAATGATGCGGCTATTTAGCGTGTCATCGCTTCAGTAATAGCGTTGTTGAAGCGAAACTCTTTCAGTCGTATTATTAGGATAGAACTCTTTCAACTTGAAAATCCAAGCGTCCGTTATTTAAGTCCTCTGCCCCGACCCCCCCATGTAGGCACTCCAAATGATCAAAAAAAAATCGAATGTTTTTGTGCCTTGTGTCTTATTATCAGCAGCATTTGCAACTCACCGGCGCCTCGATAATTGTTTGGTTAGTTATGGTTCTATTACATCATTATTCTGCGGAAGTAGAATCCATTTGAAGCCCTTTTGGCAAACCCACTAGGATTATAACTTCCGGTCTCCCACGCCAAACTTCTATTTTTTACTCCTTCTCTCCGCACGCATTCCCAAGCTTGAAAGTTTGAAAATCACTAACACACAGTTAAAATATCTGAATCTGATAACCCGTCCGATATGCTTTCAAATGTTTCTTATTTGGAGCACTGAACTATAACTTACGATGTCTGTTATCACTTTGTGCATGTCTGTGGGACGAACCTGTATTGAAGCTAGCTTTTGAAGATTATATCTTCATTAATTAATGTTTTTAATTAGTTCTGAACAGTTGCCAGTACTCGGTATTCCCCTTGTTCTACATGGGTTTCTATTGTTCTCATTGCGGAAACGTTGATTATCTGCGAGATTACTGGAAATATTTTCGACGTATTTGTAATCTTGGGTTGTCGGTAGGCTTTGTGTTACCATTCATTACAAGCCAGGAATAGACCTCTTCGGCTTGGGGTAATGTTTGCCCATTTCAGACCACGTGTCATTCCCTTGAGTATAAATTCTTCGTAAATATATTCATGTGTCTTCTCATGTGCAACCTTAAACAAAGAAATTATACTTTAGGGAATGACATGTGGTTTGAAATGGGAAAACATTACGTCAGAGCCGAAGAGGTCTATTAGGACGAATGGGCTTCAGTTATTCATGTAATTGCAAGGAGCTCCAAAACTCATAGGGCAGAAAAATAATTTTCATAGCTGAAAAGAGCATGCTGAAATCAATAACATTGTGAAGTTTGAAGGAAATAAGTTCAAAACTAGTGAAGATATAATTTTTGAAAAGTGTGAGTTTCTTAAGAAAAGCTTTGGTGGAAGCAAGAGATGCCTCCAACTATTGTTTTCTTTACAAAATTCCGAATTTTTAAATTTCATGTCTGCCCGATTTATTCATCTTGCTTCCTTCAAACTTTTCAGTTTTATTTATTTTAAAACGCTCTTTTAGCTATTGTTTTTTTCCCATGTCCTGTGATTTTTTGCATGGAATTACATGATAACTGAAAGTGGCACTCATTTACAAAACTAGCCCTTCCCACCAGCCTTACGGTTTCAGACTAACCTTATCCTATAAACTACACAGTGGGTAGACATGTTAAGTTTCCTGAAGATGACAGCTTGACAACAAATATTCAGTTAAGGGCTTAGGGATGAAGTACCTTGTAAAATATTAGATGTTGGTACTTTGGAATTTTATTGAATTGCGCGCTATCAAAACTGAAGACCCCCTAAGCCACCAGTCTCTCTTGCCTGAACGTCTGTCGCTGTGAACTAAATGAATAACGTTTTATACTCATTTTATCTATATATCTATATGGCACAGTTGTCTGCACCGAATTGCTTTGTTCTTAAGTTCCTACAGAAAAATTCAATTTTGCTAACAAGGAAAGATAACAGACCCAAGTTAGTTCGGGATGGCTAGCCCAGAGCGACCTAATCAGCTTGAGTGTTTTAGGATCGACACAGGTAGCCCAAGCTAGGTTCCTGTGGTGTCATGTTATAAGAAAAGGCGATACTTAAAAAACTCAATAAAATCGCCAAAATGTGAAATAAAAAAAAAGAAATCTTAGCTGATCTCTTTTACCTATGTACTTACATTTTGGGTTTGATCAGATTTGGCGTTTGATTAAATCCAAAATTTAAGTACACAGGGCGAAAGAGATGCTACTTTTTAAAGGTCAGCTAAGATTTCTTTACTTTATTTCACAATTTGACGATTTTATTGAGCTTTTTAATTATCGCCATAAATTTCCTTATAACATGACATCACAGGAACTTAGCTTGGGTTACCTGTGGAATCAAAACCATATCAATATTGATCTTCTTTAGTTTCTCAAGTAGTTTGGTATAAACATAGGTATTATTAACCATGATATAAACCATAAGGATAACGGTATATCAACATTCTTTGCTGTCTATAGATCTCGTCTTAATTCACTAAATATTTTCCACGAGTATTTTTCAAACTCACTAGTAAATTAAAATAAAAGAGATATAACGTGTCTTAACTTAATTGTATTTTAAATATCACATCCAAAATAAAAAGAAAATAATTTATTTAATCGTAGTTACAAATTAATGCTAGCATAATATTTTAGGCCACCACTGTTTTAGACTGTATTCTAGCCATTAAAGCTTAAAATTAACAGCTGATGAACAGAGTGGTTTGGTTTTGGAAAATAAAATTGAATATTGATTCGACCATAAAGTAGTCTCCCCCACAGCCGCTTTCAGTGTTTCCTTTCAGCGTCGTCACGCAACTATTTAGGGGAGAAAGCGTTGCGTGACCATAAGGATGTCAAATTAAAAAGTCGAATTATAATTTTTTTCCTATTAGGCTAAAGAATATTATTTCACAAAAAATCTGCTTGATAAATTGCTTTTGCCTTTGCTCTTAAAAAAAGAACTTAGAAATTATTGTCATTTGTGATCCTCCATTCTATTTATCATAAGTCCGTCTTTTATCGCGACAGCTAATTTTTCAAAGATCTTGAATTGCCTTAATTGAAACCTTTTTCTTAATTACCAGTATTTTTTGAACTCTTCTTGAAAACGAGCTTTTAAAATATTTAAAAAAAGTCTTTATCACATTTCAAAAGGGATACATCGAAAAAAATACGTTGATTTCGAAGATATAGCTTTTGATCATAAAAGTACTTTTATTATTTTTTTCCTGTTCTAAACTATTGTGTTAACGCTGTCAGGCATTTTGAGTGATTTCTTTTGTTTAAAGCTATCTGATGTTTTTGCGGGTTTTCATTACTTTCATTTTTTAATTAAAAAAGAGAAAAAAAGTGGGTTATTGTTTTGGTATTACTCATAATATTTATCGAGAGACAATATCGTTATTATATTATCATTATGTTATTATCATACATTGGCATCATCCAGTTTAAAGAATATAAAAAAGATTTATTTTCTATTGATAAATATATCTATTATAATACATGATATAATACATAATATATGATATATATTCAGTATGTTAATTAGGTATTTTTATTTCTATGTCAATTTTTTTTTTAAATATGCTAATAAAGATGTCAGAAGATATAACTAGCTAAAACTAGTGTGAGCTGCGTCGGTGTTTCTAATGAAACAGTAATGATAAAAAGGTAAATTATACACCGTGAAAATATGAAAAAACTTACTGACGTTTCGGACGCTAGTCCTTCGTCGGAGTAAAAGAGAAAGAGGTGGTAGAAAGGAGTGTGTATATAAGGTAGAATAAGACAAAAGAAACCAATGAGAACAATGTAGGCAAGGGAACAAAAACAAACAATTAAAAGACAAAAGAAAGGGTTAGTTGAAAGTAAAGCGTTCATTAATCCCGTTGGGACTAAGAGTGCCCAATAGGTGAATAAGCCGCATTTCTTTGGTCTTGCGACAATCATTGTTGCCGTTAATCAAAGAAAGACCTGAATCAATGAAGTCAGAAAGAGAATGGTTAGCTAGATTAAAATGGCGGGAAACTGGTTTGGTTCTAATAAAGATTTATTGTGAAGATACCCAGCAGCATATCAGTTCTAGATGGCTTTTTATTGTTATATACATTATTTTAGTGTTAATATATTACAATGTATATGTATTACTACGCTGTTAAAAGTTACAAGGACCTTTACAATTATTGGCCGAAGGCGAAGTGATTATCGATGAATATTTTCGAGCCGCGAGTCTTCGACCGATAATATTAGAATTGAATATCATAGAAAAGACGAAATTCGGCATTAAAAAAGGTTTGGTATTACTTCTGCTCTCGCAAACTTTGGAAAACCTTATAATTGCCCCTCGAGCAGTGAATATCGTCTCATAATCACTGGTCTCTCGACCAATCACAGCGCAGGAAACTCTAAATTTCAGTCCAAAATTATACTAATATCTATGATCATTACATCATGCAATATATATTCGACCATTCTTAAAACTATCCTAAATTTTTGTTAATTACTTTTTTCTTATTTTCGTGTTCATCGTTTATGTTTGATATTTTTCTTTCGAATTTGTTTTTTTTTTAATTTTTCTAAAAGTCTAATATCTTTTTTATTATTTTCATTATTTAAAAAAATTGTCTAAATTTCCTTTTAAATTTGTAAAATTTTCAATATTTTTAGTTTCCACCTTAATGTTTATATTTTAAACATTTTAGTGTTAATATTTCTTGAAAAGTATATCTGATGGTAATTCCCCCCTCCCCCCTCCCCCCGGTTACTTGCGACAAAACTATGCCTGCGCGTGTGTATTTGCGTGCTGACGTGTGTAGGTACGGTTTCGGGCGCAAGGGCCGTGACAGGTCTAGGAAGGTCTTAGCAGGTTTTAGGCAGGTTTAAGCAAATTTTAGACATGTTTTAGGCATGATTATGGATGTTTTTGGGAAGGGTTTCCAGT
>WHPX01000448.1:0-106993 GCA_011057435.1 Actinia equina
AAGTACGGGCACAAAGGAAAAGCTGGAAAAAGAATGGAGCTTACCACTAAAGAAAAAAAAAAAGGCTTTGGAAAATATGGCGTTCGTTCCACGCTTCGCGTCGCCATTTTCCTCCGTAGTAGTGGTGCTCCTTAGCTCCCTTGAGGTACGGGCGCAGGCGTAAAGGCAGCAGGCAGAAGGGCTGGCGGCTTGGGTAAAAAGATGGCAGCCTTCTTTACCGGGACCTGCTCGGCCGTCTTTCTGAGTCTGGGATTAGAAACCGGTTGGAGAATGTTAAAGTTGTGGGGGAATAACATTTGGTATTAGTCGGAGCTATCGGCAGTGTTCTTTTGAAGAGATGGAAGGTTGTAGGCGTTATCTATGATTCTGGAGGCTTATCATATGTCGGGTGCCAGAGGCAATCCTGAATGGGGATAAGGTAAGATAGTATTCGCACCGCAATTGATAATTTGGTGCTAGGGAGCAGGACGATCACTAGTGCTAATAGGCTTTATGACACCAAAACAGCCAATCCGTCGGGGAACTTTTGACGCGCGAGGCATTTATCGAAGGTAGCAACGTCGGGGGAAGGACCTGAAGCTTCGCATATTGGCAATGGGCTATCATGTGAAAAGTCGCGGGCTGGATGAGATCTTCTCCGCAGCCTGGCAGGGGCTCCGACGACGGAGAATATGAGCCTGGGTTCCTATTACTATCTTTTTTTCTTCTTGTTTTTTCTTTTGTTTTTTGTTTTTCCCTTTTTCTCGTGTTTTTTTTTGATTGATATTATAGACCCGTCGTGTTTTTATTTCCGGGGGAACTTCTGTTCCTATTCTTGTGTCTTTTTGGTTGCCGAGTTAAACTACCCCTTTTTCTCCTTTCCCTTGCCGTGGGAGGTATTTAGTACTTCTTCTGATTGTTTTTCTCGCTGGTTTTAGACTTGTTTCTCTTTTACTCCTTCGCCCGTCCTCCTGTCCCTTCGCATCAATTTCTAGTACGTTTCCGTTTTCGGGACCAACGGATCGGTCGGCATTGACTTTCTGTACTCTAAGTGCGGTTGAGACTGGTTCCCGCCTTTGCGTAGGGCAGTGCAGAATGGGTGGTGTATCCTTCATTCGACGATTAATAAAACCCGAATAGTGACGACGAATACCCCGTCGAAAATGCAAAAATGGTTTGAAGCACATGGATCAATCCAGGGCCCTCACCTCACCCACAAACCCGTGTCATGCCAATGCTGTCCTAAGTAGTCCTTCTCCTCTAAGTAATGAAGAAACCGATCTTCCTTCGCATGTGGATTCATATATTTCAGGGAATAAATTCCCTTCTAGAGACTGAGCACCGTAAGAGTGCTGATGGTTGAGTGATTATATGGTCGATCTCTTTGATCGTGTACGCTATTTACCGTTACTACACCCGTATCGTCTACGCGTATTGCAGCCTTACTTTTCCATGGCAATCGGCAACCATATGGAAAGTCCAAAACCGATAGGTTTTCAACGCTTTGGGGGTTGGGCTCTACGGGAGAAATGTACGGGCTCCCTGTTGTTCGTCTTAGCACGCATGGGCTGTAATATGCCGTTGTCATCTAGGAACCTGAAGCCCACGTTGGCATGGCTGTCCGTACCAATACATATGCTGCATATGATTAGCTTCTTCCTGAGTAGTTCAAGTCCACAGACATACCAGTGACATCAACCCAAGATGCTTGGGTGTATTTTTTCTCACCTGCGTAAGTCGTGTAAACGCAATCCATTCCGGATACGTAGGGGTTGTTCATCGCCATATATAATAACTCAGACCAATGCTTGCGGCTGTTAAGCCGGCTTTTAGTAAGTTGTGATCATATTCCTCAGGTATCGTAGGTAATACCTTCTTTTTTACAGTTTTTGATGGTGTTTCGTGTGGCTTCTCTACGTGCTCCTTCTTTGCTTCTCCACGAAATGGGGAATGTTCCTAAAGTGTCAGAGTTCACGTCATTCACCCCAAACTTCATGTCTTTGGTTGCTCGCTGTAGTTTGTTGTTGTAACCCACAACAGAACTGGCGTTAATAACCAAATTACTTGGCATTAACCAACAACCGGGTGACAAGGCATAATCCAGTCTAACTTTTGATTGCTGCACCGCAAGTTGATACCTTTGAACTGACTTAGAGATCTCATTCTCAATAACAGCGCTTTCGAAGAGAACAAGGAATACTTGTTGTGTTTCCTGCGACGCACCACTGGCATCTACAATGGGGCTGCGTGTGCTAACCTGGGCTCCTAGGACGCAGTAGACAAAGGCGTCGATGCTTCGATTAATCCTTGCTAGATTCTTTAACCCAATGCCCTTCGCGGCAAAGAATGGCGCCCAAGGATACTTCTCTTTGCTTTCTATGAAATAAATTAAATTTCCTTTTGTTCCGCTGCCTCCTAAGTCTGAGAATTCGAAGGAGCTGGGATATCCCATGCCGGGACTTTCTATGCTGGCTCCGACATACGAAGCATAAGTGTAAGTCTCTCCTAGACCGTGGGCGGCACCTTCTTTGTTGCGAAAGTCAGGGTTGGTAAGCTTAAATTCATTTCTTAATCGCTCCCATGCAACTTTGTCATATTTGTTATCCTTTGGGTTAAAGACAGTATCACCTGGAAGTGGCGCGCCTAGCTCATACAATATTCTTCGAATAGTAAAAGCAACATGAAACCTCAGGAAAGGAATATGAAGCATGTCCGCGGCTATACCACATCCTTAGTAGCAGCCCAGACAGCAAAGTTCAACTGCTGCGGCCAATATCGCATGCTGGGACCAGATAGCCATTCTTTGGATTCTTTCCCCGATGTGTGCTTCATCCGAGTCTCTCTAAAGATGTCTCTTACTTTTGTCTTAAAAGTCGTAGGACCCACGGGGATTTCTAAGGAGGTAACCATCTTAGCAAAGTCCTCCGCTCCGCTTTTGTTGTTGTAAAATGGGTAATCCTCTGTTGCCGGTAATAAATTCTTTGGGAAGTTTGGTTCTACCGTCTTAGGATGTTTATTGATCACCTTCGGTTCCAAGTCGGCATTGCTATACATTCTGGAGCCGTTAAAGTAAATCCCATCAGGCCTACGCTCGAACTTACTGGCGTCTGCATGTGGAAACATCTTCCTAATTGCTCTCCAGTTAGCATAATCCCGGTTGTCGTGATGTGGCTGCTCCTCAATATCATTCCCAAAAGCGTCGTACATTAGTATATATAATGGATGTTATACCATCAGCACCTCCACTTTATCCTGAACTTCCCAAAGAGGCCCCAAACGAATTAAACGCTGAGAACTTCCGCTTGAATAAAGCGAATTTAATTCTGGCTTACTTGGAAGGGCAGGCAAAACACTACGAAAACGTTAGAAAGAAATACGTCAGAACCCGAAGTACGCTACATAAAATTGCAATAACTACAGGATCCATGTCTGTAGCATTAACGGGCACTGGCGTTGCTACTTCGCTTACAGGCCCCGGAATAGTTGTTGGAGTTCCTTTGGCCGGCGTTGGGGCAGCCTGTGGTATCATTTCGGCTGTTGCTACGGGCATTATGAAACAGTTGTCAAGCAAAATATCCAAGCATGACACGACAATAGCTCTGTCAAGGGCTAAAGTAAATACGATTACCGACCTTGTCTCAAAGGCTTTGCGTGACAGAAAGATAGACGACGTAGAATTCTCGCTTATTCTGGCCGAAGAGGAAAAATACGAGAAATTGAAGATGGACATCAGAAATAAAAAAACAATCGTCAAAGATTTGTCCGAGGAATCTCGAAGGAAGATCTACCAAGAGGCAAAAGAAGAGCTTCAAAGAAAACTCGCTCAATAAATATTTGTTTTGAAAAGAGCGTGACAGGATTCTATTTGCATATCGAACGTCAGTCTGGAAATTACGCGTAATCATCGTATGACCTTATTTATCAAATTATTACGCGTAATATAAATTCATCGTATGACCTTATTTAGCGAATTATTACGCGTAATATAAATCGTCTTATGCCATAAGATCCACTATCTTCTTGGAATCCAACCTAACAGGGGGTGGTTGGGGTCTATTTTGTAAAATATTTCGTAAATTACGTCGGGATAATAAGGAATATCCTTATCCAGCCGACAAAACATCCACTCGGCTCTGCTCATATCAGAAACCTCGGGAATAGAATTACCGGTAATTTCAGACAAAAGATAGGGAATAGCTTTGTAATATTTCCCTAGTTTTAGTTTTTTTCAGCGTTTTCCGTAGGCTTTGTGGCGTTGGTTCTTCTAAATGACCTATGATTCTTTCCATTACTTCGTCGTCTAAATATGCCGGCCGATGACCTTGAATGTAACTCATCCAGTCTCTGAAGTATTTTATTCTCTTGTATGGGGTCTTCTTACGACCTCCATTGGCGTAATACTGCTCTCTGGTAGCATTTGGTACGGCATTACGAATATTCTTACCACACTCGTAACACTGTGCTGACGTGTCATCTTCTATTTGCATTTTTTTACCACAACACCGGAGATTTCTGGGTTTGGGTATGTTAACTTTGGGTCTTAAGCAAATTATACAGAAGTCGTAAACGAACTTCTTACATTCGTGCATCGTATATTTATAAGATATTTTACCTCCGTTTGCGGTACCCAACACAGCAGCAGTGAGGGACTTTTCGCGCTGTCGACGGATCGCGCAAGACCCCCTGTAGGGCCTTTAACCTACCTCCAAAACCCCAGGGGGGGCTGGTGTTTTTCGATATGTGATTTTTAGCAATGCCGACGCACCGCGTGTCCCCCTCACTGCTGCTTAATGGAACAAAGATAAATGGTGCGCACGGGAATCACGATTACATGACTTTGTATAATTTTCGCACCGAAACAATTTCATAATTGATTCAACCAAGTCCATTATATTGCAAAAACTTAATCCACCTTTAACTACAGAACCCCATATAGGTGACATTGCTACAAAAAATATGAGCTGTCATAAAAAAGAAACGAGTTGATGCACTGCATGCTAAACGATAAGCACTGCATGAGCGGTCTGCCGATTGTTTGGACTGAGTTTCAGCTTATTAGTATAATTTTGGAAGATTTCTAAACTAAAGCGAATATCTTATACTCATTAATTATATTCATGAGCTCATCGACCAACCAGGGTTTTTTATTTGTACCACGAAGTAGTTTGAAACCCCCTTCAAAGTATCTTTGTAGAAAAAATCAGGCGATTCAGCCATTAAGTATAAATTGTACAAAATTAATAAATAATTGTAAATTTTTAAAAAAAAACGCATAAATAAATAGATAAAAAATGTAGAAAGACGCTTGTTTTCTTTGTTGGTATCAATCAATTTAATTTAATTGAAACAAAAACTTTTGACATACAAGCTCCAAGTTATAGCCAAAGCCGAATTGAAACAAGTTAATGAACTAAATCTAAATAAAGTAAGGAATGGGGGAGGGGGGGGGGTGCTATTTTGATCTGATAATTCTCGATCAGCGAGGTTCGACTACATGAGAATACAAAGTTACATGTTTTTATATTCTCTTGTTGACCAGCATTCATCATGACAAACATGCAAGCTGTAGTATTGCTGGGGAGGGGGGGGGGGGGCTATTTTGATCTGATAATTCTCGATCAGGGAGGTTCGACTACATGAGAATACAAAGTTACATGTTTTTATATTCTCTTGTTGACCAGCATTCATCATGACAAACATGCAAGCTGTAGTATTGCTGGGGGGGGGGGGGGGGGCTATTTTGATCTGATAATTCTCGATCAGGGAGGTTCGACTACATGAGAATACAAATGTAGAAGGTTTATTACACAACAATGTTTACGGCGTTCAAATCGATTGGTTTTACACACAGAAAAGTAAAATCCTAGAAAAAAGACATTAAGTTAAACACTTATAACACCACGAACAAACGAGGCACATTTAGCTCACAAACAATGCAAATAGAAGACAAAAAACAAGATGAAAATTAAGAGAGAACAAACACTTACCAAACGATGAACGACTCACAATAAGCACATGGCAGACAACACGGCGCGCGGGGTTAATCGGTTAGGGAACACACGGACACTGGACATACTGAAACGACGGATATACGCACTAACTCAAAACTGTTGAGAAATGCCTCAACATCCTGGGGCTCCAGGCTGAAATAACTACGCTAATTATCAACAACAAATTATAAACGATTCAGGCAAAGTTCTAGCTCAAAGGCTACTAAATGTTTACAGTTCAATCTTGTCTTTAAACTGATTCCTCCAGCAAACATAGCTTCGTGATGAGGCGAACTAATGTTGAGTTCTTGGTCTTGACTTCTGCCGATCTCACGTGAGCATCTCGACCGGGAAGACCTTAGTTACACGGCCAAGTAGCCACCTGCATCTTGGTTCTGCGCTGTCAGTTATGAGGACTAGATCATTTACTTTCAAGTCCCTCTTCTTTAACAGCCACTTTTGTCTCTGCTGGAGGGTTGGCAGATATTCACGGATCCATCTGTTCCAGAAGTGGTCTGAAAGGACTTGGGCATGTCTCCATTGTTTCCTTGAGTAAACGTCATGGTCTGTGAATATTCCTGGTGCTGGTGTAGCATTCGATCTGAGGAGCAGGAAGTGGTTGGGAGTAAGTGGTTCAAGGTCCCTTGGGTCATCGCTACTTGGGCAGAGGGGACGGCTGTTCAGTATAGATACAGCTTCGCAAAATGCAGTGCGCAAGGTTTCACGTCCGATGGTTGCACTTGGACTTCCAACGAAAGCCCTCATAGTTTTGCGTACACTTCGTATCATTCTTTCCCAAACTCCCGACATGTGACTGGCTGCCGGGGGCTAGAACCGCCACTTGAAAGTTGGGTAACTGTGGAACTCGGTGCCCTTGGAAAGCATCGCATTCTTTATTTCCTTCTGGTTTAGTTCCTGGATTTCGAGTCGAAGCTCCTTCTCAGCTCCGGCAAAGTTCGTCCCATTGTCTGACCATATCTCTTTCGGGGTGCCTCTGACAGAGATGAATCTCCTTAGGGCTTGGATAAAGGTGTCTGTCTCTAGTGAACTCACGTCCTCAATGTGTATAGCTCTGGAGTTAAAGCATACGAAAATGCATCCGTAGACCTTAACGCTACTGCGACCTCGTTTAACATGAAACGGGCCGAAAACATCGACTCCCGTGTATGTAAAGGGCGGTTGGTACGGTGTTAGCCTTTCCTTGGGTAGGTTTCCCATTATCTGCTGCATGGGTGAAGCGTTTCGTCTGCGACATTGAACACACTTGTGTAGCACGCGCCTTACTAGAGTTCTTGCTTGCAGGATCCAGTATCGTTGGCGCATAGTAGATAGCACGTGTTCTCTTCCAGCATGACCAAGAATCTTGTGATAGTGCCTTACGATCAGCTCAGATATTGGATGGTCTCTGGGTAGGATCATGGGATGAGCCGTACTGTAGGGAATCCGTGCGCGGTGTACTCTTCCTCCGACGAGTATGACACCTTCATTTAGTACTGGGCTCAGATTGGCTAACTTGCTCTGACGCTTGACTTGACGTCCCTCTTGTAGGGCGAGGCACTCTTCGTGGAAACAGCTCTGCGCTAGCCTCACGATTTCTCTGCTCGCATCTCGAATTTCAGCGGATGAAAGATAAGGTTGTTGGCAACGGTAAGTTTCTTTCTTTACGCCCCTCACAAATCTGAGTAGCCATGACATCACTCTGGTTAGAAGAGGCCAGGACGAGTAACGTTTCAACAGGAGGTCAATCTGTGACCCTGAGGTTATCACCATTGCAGTTGTCGCTGCGTCTGACTGCTCGTCGGGTTCTTCTGTAATCTCTGGCTCTTCTGTCGGCCACTGTTCTTCCGGCAGCAGCAAGAATTCTGGTCCACGCCACCATCTACAATCTCGTTTAAAATAATGAATGTTTGCTCCTCGAGAGCCTTCGTCTGCAGGGTTCTGGAGGCCCGGCACGTGTTTCCATTGTTCTGGTAACGAGGCCTCGTGTATTTCGGTCACCCGATTAGCGACGAACACTGGGAAACGTCTTGTCGTGTTCCTGATGTACTGCAGGGTGGTCATAGAATCCGTCCAGAAAATGGTCGAACTTACGGACAGGTCCAGTTCTTTCAGAACAGTCTTGCAAAGGCGTGTAGCCACCACTGCCGCCTGGAGTTCGAGGCGGGGAATTGTCCACTCTCTTAACGGTGCGTTCCGCGCTTTGCCCATTACAAATGCGCAGTGCGCCTTCCCAGTCTCATCAGTCATTCGTAGATAAGGAACAGCGGCCAAACCTCGTCTGGATGCGTCGCTGAAGGTGTGTAGTTGAATGTTCACGATTACACTTAGCTCTGGGCTCTGGAAACATCTTGGGATCTGGACATGCACGACGTGTGGTATCCCTCGAGACCACTCTCGCCATATCGACAGATATGGTTCTGGGATTTCTTGATCCCATGACACTCCCGCTCTCCATAAATCTTGCAGGAGGATCTTTACTGATAACGTGAGGGGGGCCCAGAAATCCCAAGGGGTCGAACAACGAACTGACCACCGAAAGTACTCCTCTTTTCGCTGGAGGCTTGTTCGTTGGTATAACCTTGAATCTGAAGGTATCTGACTCTGCGTCCCAGGTCACTCCTAATGCTCTTTCCATTGGTAACCTGTCGAGATCCAAATTTAGTGTTGGATTAGCTCTGTCTTTTGGAGGGATGGACGTCAGCACTTCGCGGCAGTTACTTGTGAACTTGGTGAGCCTGAAACCGCCTACCTTCAGCAATTTAACTAGGTCGGTTGCAAGACGAGTAGCCTCTTCCGTCGTTGGAGCGGACTTCAGTAGGTCATCTACGTAGAAGTTACGGTAGACTGACTGGATGACTTCTGGATCGAAATCACTTGCGTTGTCCTCAGCGTTCATTCGTAGGGCCCTGTTCGCACAGCATGGCGAAGACTTGGCTCCCAATATGTGCACTAACATTTTGTACTCGTCTGGTGAGTCTTCTAGGCTGTCGGACCACCATAAAAATCTTAATGCATCTGTATCGCTCTCGATGACTCTAGTCTGATAAAACATTGATTCAATGTCTGCTGTGAAGGCGACCCTTTCTTGGCGGAAGCGGATGAGCACACCTGTCAGGTCGTTGATAATACTTGGGCCTTGTAACAGCTGATCGTTGAGTGATGTGCCGCCGAACCTAGCGGCCGCGTCGAAGACGACACGTGTCTTTCCCGGCTTGTTGGGGTTGCTTACAGGGTGGTGGGGTAAGAACCAGGTCTTGTCGCTCACTGTCTCGACTTCGTCCTTCGTTAGCTTCCGAGCGTGTCCCTTGTCTAAGTGGCCCTCGATTGCTGATTTGTATCTAAGCAACAACTCCGGATTTCCAACGAGACGTCCCTTGAGACTTCGTAGTCTAGCTTCAGCAAGCGGGCGGTTGTAAGGTAATTGGGGTTTATCTCTCTTCCATAGCAAACCCATTTGGTAGTGTCCATCTTGCTTCGAGATGGTATCTTCTATCACCTTCATTGCTCTCTTATCCTCCACCGACATTGGTTCGCTCTCCGGTCTCTCAATACCATAAGACTCTTCTTTCCAAAACTCCTCTACTTGATGGCTCAGAGTAGTGTCTGTTCCGCATACGTGATTGGAACACGACCCTTTGCATGGTCTCTCCTTGGAGGCTCCGCCGAGGACGCTCCAGCCTAAGATTGTTCTGATGGCAAAGGGTTCGTCGGATTTTCCCTGTCTAACTTCAAGGGGTAGGAAGGCTTCTTGGACACCCGTTCCGATGAGGAGTGATATCTTCTTTCTCTGCACTTCTGGAAATGGTACTTCTTTCAGGTGTGGCCAACGATCAACGGCCTTGAGGATCTTGGCGTGTTTAAGAGGGATCTCCAGCTCCTTAATAGCCCACGCTGAGCTGACATTAACGGATCGTCTGTCATTAGTGTTCTCTAATGATGAAATGTTGAACTCTACTTTCGTACCGTTTTCTGGAACTCCAGTATTGCTGACGGTAGACAACGAGATTCGGCTCGGAGTCCCTTGCATGCCGAGTTCGTTTGCTAGTGATGGGTCTATCATGCTTATGTCTGAACCCGTGTCTAGTAGACCGTAGGTTGTGACTGAGTCTCCTTTCTTACTTATCACTTTAAGTGGTATGACTTGTAACAGAACTTCACAGGAGTCAACACTTGAGGAGACTGCGTGTGATCCACCAACATCGGAATTCACAGTGGGTTCGGCCTTGCCGGTTTCTTGTGAGAAAGTTGCAGCATTTGCTCCTTCAGTCTCTTTCTTGTCATTGAAATGCAGCAATGTGTGATGCGGTTTGTCGCAGCTTGGCGCACGACATCTCGTAGATGACCCGCACGATCTGGAGCGGTGTTTAGTTGAACTGAGGCAGTTGAAGCATATATGCCTGGACTTGACAAAGTCGTTTCTCTCTTTCGGTGATTTGGCTTTAAAGACATCACAGTGATACAGTCTATGCGACTTGGAACACAGGAAACATGACTCTGCTGGACCTTTAACATCGGTACTGGTTGTAAAGGTTGAGACCCTCTGTGTTGTTGTCTTTATTCTTGGTTTTAGGCTTGTCCGTCCTTCGGCCGGCGGCTTAGCGAGGAAGGGGTGGTTGACGACATCTGCTCTCTCTCTTAAAAACTCGGCAACGTCCTTGAAGTTTGGCATGGTCTGACCTTGCCTTTCACGCTTGTTCAACAGCTCTACAAATCTGGACTGTATCTGTCTTGGTAGACGAGCCATTATTTTCTCTAGGTTATCTGTGTTCATCTCGGATAGATAACCCATCGCATCTAGGGTATCGTAGTTCGACTGTACCAGATCGGCGAAGTTCCGCAGCGCCTGACTGTCGTTCGCTTGGATGACTGGTCCCTTTGTCATTGTTTCAATACATGCCTTCACAACTTGATACGGCTTTCCGAAGCGCTCTTCTAGCACCTTAAAAGCCTTGTCGAGCCCCCCAGGTATGGTTTCGTATCTCTGCACTGCAGCTAAGGCTGGTCCCTCAAGGATTTGAAGTAGTCGAGTCATTTTTACAGCGTCATCCAGGGGTCTCGATTCTACTAGCTGCTTGAACCTCTGGCGAAAACCATGATATTTGTTGGGCGAGCCGTCGAACTTTAACACTTGAACATTTGGTAGGTCGTTGGCTGCACTAATCCTGTCCATGGTTGATACGATTGTGGTGAGAAGGGTTTCCCCCGCTAAGGCGTTGGTAGTTGAGGGTGTGTCTACTGGTAGGCCCGTCTGTGGGACGGTTAACATGGGCTTGATCTTGTCGGGTTTTTCATCGTCCTTCATCACTGTCTCCTGAATCATCATAGGTCGCATGGGCTCTATTCCGGCTGTCGCAATGTTAAGCCAGTCCTTGCTCTCCATGTTGTTGTGCGTACTTGTCTGGTCCGTGTTCGGACACTGGTATTCACGGTTTTTTCGGGGGTAGAATATCCTCTTCTCGATAGTAAGGTAGGTCTTTGGGTCATTTTGGGTAAGACAGATGGGCTTGGTGTTTGGTAGTCCGAGAACATGGGTGGAGGTGAAATTATAGGTGCCTCAAAGCTGCTAAAGTTTCCTCCTTCAAGCAAGTTTTCAAACATTTCACGGGGCTGGTCGGACTGGTCGGTTTGCACAGGTTCCTGATTCTGGGTAGTTTGCACGTTAACTGATCTCTCAGGAGAGAAATTTACTGATTTACCACTGCCACATTGCACTCTGGACAGCTCTAAGGCCTGTTGTAGTTCTTTTTCCTTCTGTTTGATTTCTATTTCCAACCTTGTCATCTCGAGCTCAACTGTGTTTGAGATATAAGAATTTATTTTCTTGTAGTATTCTTGCACTCTAAGTCGCTGGGACTGAAACTGTTCTTCAACACTGCGGTATTTCTCACACGATTTGTTTAACAATTCTCCATATTTTTCACAACATTCCTTGTAGCGATTAAAGGCGCCGCTAAGGCGGTTTTGGAGGTCTTGAATGTCTTCGATATTTGCATAACCATTCAAACTCTCGTCAATTTTCTTGTACAACCGAGTCAAAAAGGCAATATATCCACTTCGGGATTTATCAAGGCTACGGATCTTCTCAATTAACACTCCTTGCATGTCCATAGCTTGACATTTCACTCATAGGTGATCACGTTTGGATTTTACGGCGATGTAGAAGGTTTATTACACAACAATGTTTACGGCGTTCAAATCGATTGGTTTTACACACAGAAAAGTAAAATCCTAGAAAAAAGACATTAAGTTAAACACTTATAACACCACGAACAAACGAGGCACATTTAGCTCACAAACAATGCAAATAGAAGACAAAAAACAAGATGAAAATTAAGAGAGAACAAACACTTACCAAACGATGAACGACTCACAATAAGCACATGGCAGACAACACGGCGCGCGGGGTTAATCGGTTAGGGAACACACGGACACTGGACATACTGAAACGACGGATATACGCACTAACTCAAAACTGTTGAGAAATGCCTCAACAACAAAGTTACATGTTTTTATATTCTCTTGTTGACCAGCATTCATCATGACAAACATGCAAGCTGTAGTATTGCTGTTGTATATAGTACACTGCACCACATGTACTGAACCGGGCGACTATCTCAACAACGACAATTAAAGGTTTGCTTTTTGATGCTTTTCCCATTCTGTCCTTCCTCATCAACACCAAAGTTTTGACAAGGTGTTTTTCTACTGATTGCTTATTAAGTTAATGAAGTTTTTGAAACATAATTTGTTTAGCGGCATCTGTTCTTGTTTTGATTTAGTGATTTCATTGTTCGCTTTTATATTTTCGGGTTTTATTTATTATTATTTTTCGGGGTATTTTTATTTTTATTTCTATATACACATACTTGCAAGAACGTTGTCATACGAAAATAGAACATTAGTGATTTAGTGGGATAGGAATTATATTAAAAAACAAAAGAAGATCACTGAAGATTTCTTTTGTCCTTCAATGCATCAAATCACCAACGCTTCAATACCACATGACAACACAGGAACCCCAATCTCATTTAACACTGAGGACGATTTATAAGGCAATGTGTGGGAAATCACTCTTTAGATTATAACTCTGTGAACTCTGAGATAGAACTATAATTTTCAAATCCAATATTAAAGACTGCACTGAACAATACTAGTTATTATGGATGCATGCAAATGAAATGCAAATTAGACAAGGAGCGTTGCATCGACTATGATAGCCTCACTTGGATGATTCGTAACACAACTGCCAAAAGAGCTATTGTATAGAAAAGTGCGCTTTCCTTCATTTACACATCCTATCATCCTGCGCCCTACCTTTAAGGATACAACCTGCATATTAAAACCATTAATTACCAAATCAAACAATTATGTATTCTTAACATCTTACAAACAGGTTGTGTTTGAAGTCATTAGGGGAACCTAGGTTTAATAGTGACGAAGCACTTGATGATATATTTTTTAAAGTTGGCGAGTGCTCTGGTTAATGCCCAACAACCACGAAACCAACTAACGAAAACCACTTTTAGTAAGTAGGTTTCCCTCATTAAAGATTATCAACATAACAAGTACAACTCCATGCACATTCTCGAACGGCTAGTATTATTACTTATTACTTATTATTACTCGTCATCGTTACTTGCCAACGCAAGTACGGCAGTGGATAATTCAAGGGGTCAAACTGAAATAGCACTTCACGTCCCTCAAATGCTTGGAATACCCTAATACACTTAAAGTGCTAATAAGCCTTTACGAAATATTTTCAGGATTGATTCTTCAGATAGTGAATAGTTGATTGTGATTGTCGGGTCTTTGAGATACGAAGGTTTATATCCCAATATGTTAATGACTATGACGTAAAATAAGGGATCATTTAATATACAACACTGCACTCGCTCTGGAATACAGCATTTTAAAAGCATCACCCTTTTACTCGTGAATCACGCAAAGGCTCTTACAAATTTGTTTCTTAAAAAAAATTGTCCTGCGTTCAATATTAAAAGTTGCCACAAAATAACTCAATTCAATAATATAATAATTTAAAGAATCAAATCTGAAAATATTGTGTAAAGGCTTATAAGCACTTAAACCTTATCTAACACGATCAGCTTATATATATATATATTTTTTTATCACTCTTAATGTAAGGGTGGTGACTTTAGGAATATGAAAGTAAACCTTTTGAATTATGGGGATTTTAACTTTTAATTAGGCTTGCAATTTCATTCCTCACCACTCTTTACCATGAAAACAATGACCAGCAATGGCGATGCCATTAACATGTGATCCACAATACTTATTGGCCTTGGTATGGTGATTTTTTCCTTTTTTTGAAAACAGATTACATAATGTTTTTAAATATATATTACGACCAAGCAAGACATTGCTGAAATGAAATAAAAATTAAAGAGCGGCTCATTATAAAGATTTAATTTGATTCAGCAAAATATTGTTTCTATGATCTTATTTTTAAATTGATTAGAAAAATAGCAGTTATTAATTTTCTTAATCAATTTCAAAAGTGATCAAGCTTGAAAATTACGTCAATCATCAGAAAAAAAGTCAATAGAGGTTTGCCACCATCACATGACGGCAGCCATGTTAGATAGCAGAAACGTACTACAACGCAGTCGTCTTGCAAAAGAATTCAATTCTCAAGTGCAAAGGGAATTCAATGTTATGTCATCTAACCACAGGCAGCCCAAGCTGTATTATAGGCTTGGGCACGTGATGATGCAAAACCTCTATAATACATAGTTGATGGAACTGTTAAAGAATTATGTTGAAGTCTTTTGATGATTTGAAATATTTCGTTCTGAAAGTGACTAATCTTTGGTAAATTATGAAAATAAAAATCTCTGTAATTAGTAATATCGTCAAGTTTAGGTAGATGTATGTAATGAGCTAGTAGATAATTCACGGGTAACGTAAGCGTTCTCCTTTTATCGACTGTGATCACCCAGGACCTGTTGATCTGAGTAGAGTTGTTTGTAGTTTCTCTCTTGTGTTTTAATGGGTCTTTCCTCCCTCCGCAAAATTAACTTTTAATAAATCCCAAATCAGTAGTTTTAATTAAGTGAGCTGCAAAACATGTAAGATTTTCGGCGCGTCCACCATGGAGTGGTTAATCTATTAAATTTTTTGTGAATTCTACCCAGTACCTCACTCTTCAGAAGACAAATACTTTTGACCGAGAAAAAAGTGGGTTTGACAGTGAGGTAAAGAATATTCAATGATCCACTTAAGTAATAAAAACGCACAATAATGTATGACTTGCATTTTTTATTTGTTTTTATGACTACATTTGCTTTTGCTTTGGATCCTCACCCCCACAATTATTGTTTTCAAACAATGTTCCCCATAAATGTATACTTTGTTGTAATAATTTTATCGGGATGTCTTGGATAGTATTGGTATGATTTCACTTTGTTGGGTTTGTCTGGTATTCAGGGAATCTTCGTTTTCTATTTCCATTGTTTTCGTTGCCACACGTCAGATCAGGACAACAGTCGCGAACGATGAAATTGGGCAATAGATTGCCATCGATCTATAGGTACCTTAGTTGCATACTCTGATTGATGCTAGTGTATTGCCAATATGTTGCGACTGTTGTATCGGTCAACGCGTTGCAATAAAAACAGCATTCTCGTTGCCAGAGCCTTTGATTTATCATTAGAAAGCAGAAAAGGTTTGGGTAGGAGACTTCTTCGAACTATTCGATGATCACATATTTACATCCTGGTGTGAGTAAGGTCACGTGTAGTAGGGTATATCATGTATACACACCCCTGTGCATAGATATCTAATAATGATAATCACGTGGTGTGAGTAAGATCACGGGTAGTAGGGTATATCATGAATATACACGCCCCTGTGACTAGGTATCTAATAATGAAAATCACGTGGTGTGAGTAAGATCACGTGTAGTAGGCTATATCATGTATACACGCCCCTGTGCATAGATATCTAATAATGATAATCACGTGGTGTGAGTAAGATCACGTGTAGTAGGGTATATCATGTATACACGCCCCTGTGCATAGATATCTAATAACGATAATCACGTGGTGTGAGTAAGATCACGTGTAGTAGGGTATATCATGTATACACGCCCATGTGTATAGATATCTAATAATGATAATCACCTAGTGTGAGTAAGGTCACGTGTAGTAGGGTATATCATGTATACACGCCCCTGTGCATAGATATCTAATAATGATAATCACGTGGTGTGTGTAAGATCACGTGTAGTAGGGTATATCATGTGTGCACGCCCCTGTGTATAGATATCTAATAATGATAATCACGTGGTGTGAGTAAGATCACGTGTAGTAGGGTATATCATGTATACACGCCCCTGTGCATAGATATCTAATAATGATAATCACGTGGTGTGAGTAAGATCACGTGTAGTAGGGTATATCATGTATACACGCCCCTGTGCATAGATATCTAATAATGATAATCACGTGGTGTGTGTAAGATCACGTGTAGTAGGGTATATCATGTATACACGCCCCTGTGCATAGATATCAAAAGTTTTTTTTAGTTTTGATCATGTTTGATTAGAACATTCAAAAGTATTTAAAGTCACCTCCAGTAACTAGAAAACCATAGACGTTAGATGTGAGAATAGTTATTAGTATGCATGTGATCTGAAATGTTCTTAATTGCTTTTTTCTTCATATAGTTCTATGATAAGGTATTTGACTAACCATTTTGATGTGTTAGATAACTTGTTTCACGATGAAATATTGATTGTCACGAAGCCATTGTTGATTTGGTTACCTCCTGTTACACCATTACAACTGGTACCACCACAATACGATCCCCCACCCCCACCGGCTTGTTGCGATGCTTTACCACTTCCTCCCCCAGAGTACCCTCCCCCGCCTCCAGATGCTCCGTTATCTTCTGACCCACCCCCTCCCCCTCCGAATCCTCCAACTGCACCAGGGTCAGGTCCACCGTTATTACCACTATTCATTTTCCCAGCAAGGCCACCGACCCACCCTTGAAGACGTGATCCACCTCGGTCACCGTGTCAAGTGCCTGATCTTACACATCCCTGCTCATTCCAACCAGCACCAACCCCTCCATTGTAATTTCCACCAGAGTTACACGCTCCCGGGCTACCTCCACTGCCTCCTGCATATGATGTACTTGATCCCACGCTGGCTGCACCGCTCGTTCCTGCTTGACCGTCAACACCGTTGTAACCTCCCGATGCTCCTCTACCGCCACCAGCAGCAATAAGAATCGAGTTGCTTGTGGTATACACGAAACTGCCTCCTCCACCACCAGTACCGGCGTTATCTTCAACAGACAAACCAAGCTGTGCTGCAGTCTTTGTTGTTGCTTGCCCTCCTTTCACTTCAACTGAGTTTCCTCCTCGATGACCTACTACAATATTTAGTACAGTGCCAGAGGATAATTGAAATAAGACTTCCATGGTAGCACCTCGTCCACCATAGTACGTTCCTGGATTGGTACCATAGTCGTATGGATGATTACCACCGCGTGCTCCTCCTGCGCGTATCAGGTATGTCCCTGTACTTGGCACAGTGTATGACTGGATAGTGCCAGTTCGTCCAGTACCAGTAGCAGAGAAACTTGTAATTGGTTCTAAAAGAGAGATTGAATAGGATTGGATAAGTGAAGTTGTTCGTTAGACTTAGAAAGTGTTAGAAAGTTTGCAGTATAAAAATCTCAAGCGGATCAATTTCCACGCGAGACTGGAATTAAAATATTAGGAGTATAGTTTTCTAATAATAGCAATCATCGAAATATCAACAGTCTTCTGGCAAAGTTTCAGCGCGATTTGAGAGAAGAGCGGATTTTGAAAAAACCTGCTAAACGGCCTCAAATCGCGCTGAACTTCAACAGAAGACTGAACGAAGTAAAAGCAACAACTGCAGCAAGTTTAATTTTGAGGTTAGTTTTGAGTGAAACATTTTATTTTTGTCATGACTTTATCATAACTCCCATACATTCTCTTATAAAACATACAAAGGAACCTTGTTTGGGCTGCCTGTGTCATTCACATCTAAACGTGTTTAGTTAAACTGTGTTTTCATTAGGAAAAAAAAGAAAAGAGAAACTAGAAACCTACAATACTATGAAAAAGGATAAAGGATATCTTACATGCATTATTTCACCAAATATCGTGCAGTGTTTGTAGATATATAGTTTTTCAAACCTGTTTAGTTAATCCACTTTAAAACATCTTAAACCTTGGTGTGAATGAGTTATAAGCTCTATTATTTATGTTCGGAAATAGGCGCAAGCAAAAATTTTATAAAACGCGTTAAGGACGAAATAGTTCATTTTATTTGGAACGGGAAAAAACCTAAAATTCAATGACAAAACTTTGATTGGAACGAAAACGGAGGGAGGACTTAAACTCTCTGATGTTGAAAGTATGCTTAAGGCATGCAGCCTCTTTAATTAGATAGTTGAATACGCGATAAGCACTTTTAGATAATGGAAAATTATACCACTGATAAATTTAAAAAAAGTAGGAGGAATTACTCTTGCGTACAAGATATCACTGAATGACCTAATGACCTACCCAAATCGCATGAGAGAGCTCTAAAAGTCTGGGCACAGATCTGCCATACAACAGTAGATGAAGGAGACCCTAAACTGATTTATCTTGAAACAGTAATGATGAAAAGGTAAACCATTCTCTTTCTGACTTCATTGTTTTCTATCTTTCTTTGATTAACGGCAACAATGATTGTCGCAAGACCAAAGAAATGCGGCTTATTCACCTATTGGGCACTCTTAGTCTCAGTGGGATTAATGAATGCTTTACTTTCAACTAACCTTTTCTTTTGTCTTTTAATTGTTTGTTTTTGTTTCCTTGCCTACCTTGTTCTCACTGGTTTCTTTTGTCTTATCCTAACTTATATGCACTCCTTTCTACCACCTCTTTCTCTTTTACTCCGACGAAGGACTAGCGTCCGAAACGTCAGTAAGTTTTTTCATATTTTTCACGGTGTATAATTTACCTTTTCATCATTAGTGTTTCATTAGAAACACCGACGCAGCTCATACTAGTTTTTAGCTAGTTATATCTCCTGATCTATCTTGAAGCAACGTTTGTGGAACAATGTCTTCATCAATGTTAATTGTGGTGTTAGTTGAGCAACGCCTAGGGCAAACGTCGGACTAACGTCACACCGAACCTATTTAACATAGGTTCGCTGGAAGGGCGACTAAGGGCCTACGTTGCGGCAAACGTCGAACCAATGTCGATCTTAATTTACTCACCCATTGTTATTATAATTGGACATGAAAACATCTGAAAACACGAAAACATAGTCTCGTGGCAAGGATTTTCTAAACGTGGACATGTTCAGTTTGAGTAGTTTTTAATTTTTTTCGTATCCAGAGCTCCTCGGTCTAGTCATCACTCATCTTTGTATAGCGCATGCTCTCCAGGGGAGGGGGGGGGGGGGATGAGTGTTTGGGAGGTGGGTGAGAAATTGTTTTTACGGCTTTGGTGTGAGTCATCTTTAATCTTTAATCTTTGATCATGTACTCTTAAAACAGTAAAAACTATACTAAGAGATGATAATAATAAATAATAATAATATACTACTATAATATCTAAATATAAATGAATAAATTAAATATATAATTCAATAAATATTGTAATAAATAAACACACACACACATATATATATATATAAAAGAAACAGATAGACACTTATGAGTAAAATAAAACAGGGGATTGAGAGCAAGTGTTAAATAGATAGTATCAATGATGTATACACCGAATCGAAATACGGCGCCCAATCCAAACAGCCACTACTCCGGACTGACCCGCCCCACCCCCACGCGGAACATTATCACATGTGTGCAAGGCTAGTCAGTCCCGAACAACGGCACCCCAAAGCGGACGCCACACCCAAACTCGGTGTATGAAGTATATAAATATTTCTCTATACATGTACATAAATTCGCCGATCAACCAAATCCCAACATAAAATAGATTTGTTTGACCAATCAATTCATGCAGCAAGGCAGGATGAAATAAAATAGATAATCATGATATTAAAGTGTAATGATATGATAGGATTGATTCAACAACAAATCCATGCAACAAATCCATGCGACAACATGCATGATTGATTTACTATTTTGCATAATTTATGAATTTAGTTCCGCGTTTTTAAACGGCGTTTGCCGCTCCGGAGTCGTAATGTCCGACTTGGCTTGTCGAACTTACGCTGGACTCGAACCTATTCAATAGGGTCGTTCTCAATTGCAGCAAACATCGTACTAGGCATGAGCCTGTTTTAAATATAATAGGTTTGACTAAAATAAGCTCATGGTTAGTTCGACGTTTGCCCTGGACCTAACTGAGTTAAACATGAAATTCGGTTGACATTTGACATTCCTATGAAAAGATCCAAAAACGTGAAAAACGTTTCCTAATGATTCTAATCAACGTCTCATTCCAGCGACAGTTCAAGTCATGCAGGGCTTTCAGTCAGTATAGGTCTTTCAATGTCATAACAAGAAATCATAGGTTTTAAAAACATGCATATTTTCAGTCAATTCTAAAAATGTAATTAATAGCTTTATGTGAATAACATAAAAACATCGTTGATTTTCACATCACTATGTGGGAAGCACATGCTAGACACAAATTGCATTTTTGCGCGTCATATTTGGCTGAGGTTCATGTAATACGAATATCATGTAAGAAAAGAGTTGATCTCTATATCTACCTAGATTCAAATTCTTTTCAGTTTTGTTTCTCCAGTTTTCCTCCCTCCGCAAAACGTGACACACTAAATTTGAATTTGATCAGTGAGTTGGCCTTGGAGTGACTTAGATCATCCCAGAAATGAATGACAAATCAAAATGTATTTAATTTTGACAAAGGGACAAACGGGACAAACGGATCAAACGCGATAAACTGGACAAACGGAACAAACGGATCAACCGTAACGCAATATATAAACGGGATAAACGCGACAAACGTGACATTAATGCCGATCAGTGATCTATACTAGTATTGAGAGTCTCGAAACCAGTCAGGAATTGTTTTTCTCATCAATGCTACCTGGGTTCGAGTCCTGCCAGGTTTGTGGTGTGGTATGTGAGTAGATTTGTTTGTTGATTCTCTCCCGTGCTTCGAGGGTTTTTCTCCGGGTTGCCCAGATTTCTGGTTTATTTCGAGTTAAATTTGCGTGCCTGCTTTTCTGGAACACCGCAAGCGCTTAAACAAACTATAGCATGATTTCTGAAGAGATTTGGGCTAGTTTAACTCTTAATTTGCATGCCATAATAAGATAATGGTGTTGTTCTGCCAATCAATCAGTTACTGCAATTTTCATAAAGATGCAAAATCTGTGTCTGCGAGCTGCACGCTGAAATTTTGTTTTTCGCTTCCGTCAATCATAAATATGAAAGGTGCCGACTGAAACCGTCAGAGATTTGTTAGAAGACACTGACCTTTAAATGTAGGTAGTTTAGCGCTGTCCGATTGTGATAAGGTGGTGAAATAATGTCGCAAAAATATTGATTCACAATTTAAATGTGCTAATTAAATGAATATGGAAGATGAAAACAGTTTTCACAAGTAAATATTGGAAATGTTCAAAGAAAAAGTAAAGAAAACATTTAACTTTCTAAAATATTTACAATTTCTTTTTTAGACAAATATAATATTACTGTTCTGGATGGTTAAAGTTAATCATAACTGCTTACTTTATCGTATCTTATTTTTACGAATATTTTTGTTCGAGGCAGGTGGCTTTTGTCTTCTGAATTGCGTTCAAGGAGGAGCTCGTCAAGGCGTTGAATCAAAACAGTTGCCAAACAGCTTTAAAAAAGTTTATTTTCTTGCTCATACTAAAATATTCCGTACAAAACGTTGTTTTTTCGCAAGAATTAATCAAATAATTTTTACGACTCAATCATTTTGTTCATTTTTAGCGAATTTCAGTCAACAAGATTCCTCTACTGTACGTACATACTGTTTTATAGTCGTGTCATGTGCCTACAAGAGTCTAAAGTACTTAACAATGGCTTAGAACTCACCATTTTGGCAGTTGTTTCCATCAAATCCTGTCTTACATTGACAACGATATTCCTGCCTGTTTTTCTGAAGGCTGCAGGTGCCACCATTAAGACAAAGTTGTTGTTCACAAGGAGTCTGTTAAAAAGAAAATAACGAGCAAATACTTAAATGATACTAATAGATTTAATCCTACACGACGAAAAATAGATTAAAGTTTGCATTAATAAAAATAGACAAAAAGAATGAAAGGTAAACTGGAGTATCTAGGATACTTTGTGACGCCGACTTATGGACATTTAAATTATTCCCCCCGCTCTGGTAATAGGTTCGATTTTCACCACATTTCATCTAGATATAAGAAACTACACGAAGACGAACCCACAGTCCGAGCCATTGCCCAGGAGAATAGGGCTAATGAAGCCCTAACCAATGCAATATCAATAGCCTATCCATCCGCCTCATATTGATTCAAAATCGCTCAGGGTGGATGTCAACCTACACTAGAATCTACTATCTACATTAGAATCTACACTAGAATCACACTAGATCTACTATCTACGTTAGAATCTATACTAGATCTACTATCTACACTAGAATCTACACTAGAACCTATACTAGATCTACTATCTACACTAGGATCCACACTATATATAGAGCTAGGCCTGAAAGTCCACACCTGGCTGAACTCATTAGTGAATAGTAATGATGAAAAGGTAAATTATATCTTTTCATTAGTGAATAGGAAATTTGCACTAATTACTTTTAAAAATTGGATGGATGGTTTGTTTTGTAAAACTGAGAAAGAGTAGATCGTGGTCTTGATATCTAGTAGGTGATTCGCGTGATTGACTTGCAAATTTTGCAGAACACAGTCCTCTATTGTGACGGGTGTTTCTATTGAACAAAAATATACTGACAATCAAAACATCATACTTGGTTAAATAATGAAAAGAGCTGTAACTAAACCTTTTTTTTGTATTCACATGCATTGAGCGTTTTATGAATAAATTTTAAATGTTCTTTAGAAAACGTGTTTGTCGTTGTTCCTTGGGCAAGTCATCTAATTGTTTGTTTTTTGATGAGTCAACTTCTTAGAACTCAATTAGGGTGAAACAAAAGCATAAAGTAAAAAGAGTCTAATCCTTTAAGACTTTAAGACAGAAAAAGTAGTTTTTATGAATAATTAGAACATTTTATTTGGATTAAACTTTGACGTAAAATATAGGATGTGGTGCAATCCAGTCAACTAAAAACACGGGGTAGTATGAATAGCCGTGATGTCACCTCTGTAAGGACCCTGAGGGGGGGGGGGGGGGGGGGGAGTTGATCCACGATCCACCCTGATCCACGATCCACTTGATCTACGATCCACTTGATGTAGAATTGGTACTTCATATCTACTGTTGAATATATCACGTGTTAAGTACGAGGATCGAGGAGAGTATGTATGTACTGTTAATAACGCCGTAGGCACGACTGTCAATAAGGTTACAGTAATCGTTCAAAGTATTTATTCATTGAAATATTCTTCTCTCTTTTTTGATGCTTTATTCAATGCTTGTAGGGCCCAAAAGAAAAACAAGAAAGTAATGTAAATAACATTATTATTTCAACTTATTTTTTTCTGTTTCGTTCTTAATCGTTTTCCAGCTGGCCCTAAAATTATGAAAATACCTAACGCCACAGAATATGGTTATCGTGGAAAATCCCATACTCTTTTGTTTGAGGTTTTTGCTTTTCCAGAAGCCAAAATAACTTGGGAAAAAACAAACCACAAGGATTTCAACGAGGGACGATTTCAACAGAGAAATGGCTCTCTTTTCATTGAGAATACCAAGTACACAGACTCTGGTCGTTACCAGGCAACAGCCAGGAATATTCTCGGTGAAGTGAAAGTGACAACTTTACTGATAGTTAGAGATGCTGTTAAGAAATAAAGTTTTGTGTTTATGGTTTTCTTCAAGGTATTTTTGTATAAATAACGCGAAGAAAGAAGGAAAAAGGAAGGAAGAAGATAAAAACGAAGAAACGATGGAAGGAGTCACTGAGGTTGCGTTTACACGGTACCGGACGGATTTTTAATAGGTTAAAAAGTTGCACGTTAAGGGATTCTGCTCCTCGTACTCCTAGCTGTGCAAATTTGAGGCCAAAAAATTTAAGGTCGAATTGTTCGGTACCGTGTGAACACCTACCTTCTCCGAAAAGCTTTTGGTACGGCAAGCAGTAAACAGTATGCTTTGCGCAAAATAAGATAGATGGAAAATCACTAACTTTATTATTGTGATCCGGTTCTGTGTAAACAGAAGCTGACGTATTGTGATTGTGCTTCCTACCAATTGTTTACTTTTCTAGTTCAAGCATTGATTGTATCGAAAGAGTTTCGAAAGCGCATTTCGGTGAAAGAGGGAAGAAACCTAACCCAGATGTGCCATGCAGTAGGGGTACCAACACCTGAGATAGCTTGGACACTCAAGGATAACACGACAATATCTGAAACAACACTGAGCCTACCTCTGAATATCGTTAATGTTGGAAGTCAACATGCTGGACGTTATACCTGCACGGCTACAAATGCATTTGGGTCTGATCAGCAAACCCTTAATGTGACAATAATAGAAAGTAAGGACCCATTGCAAATACCTGCCGTTAAAACTTGACATTTGAATCATAATGTAATGTGTGTCTGTAATATTTTACCGGTTATAAATGTATTTGCAACAAATAGTCTTAATTTACGCCTTTTTTATTTTTTTTATTTTGTATTTAGGATGGGTTAAGGTAGAAGGACGTAGGGGCTATTACGGATACGGATACAAGTCTTACTCAACGACGAGCCGATCGACTGGGACACTATTCTCGTACAATTACCCGAGTAACTACCCAGGAAATTTCAAATACGACTGGAAGTTAACATCCAATTCTAAAATCAGTTTATACTTCACGAGCTTCGACACTGAATCTTGTTGTGACAGACTAAGAATATACAACGGCAATTCTACATCCAATCATCTCTTTGGTGAATTCAGCGGAAATACTTTACCACCGAACATAACTAGTTCATCAAACGCAATCTATCTGCAATTCATCTCAGATCGATCCAAACAAAAACCAGGATTTCTTGTTAACTACAAAGGTAGGTCGTGGATTAATATATTTTTTGCATTAAAAATAAAAGTCACGAGTTTGAAAGAGAACCTTCACAAAAGTGTTTATTTTACTGTTATTTTACATTACCGACATCAATTTCCTGGTTTAAGCCTTACGTTGTATAGCATGCATATCTGTAAAAAATTATATAACGTTTACCCTTTTTCGTTACGATATTATTATTTTTTAATTTCCAAATTTCCAAAGAACTCGATTTTGCAATCGGTAGCTGTGACTCACCCAGTTTTTGCAATACGCATAAACCCCGTGGGCTTAAAAATTGACACCATCGACGTTCAGAGAGAAAAAGTATTCCTTGTATAAACGTATAAACCCTGTGCTTGATTAAATAAACACCATTGACTTTAAAGGAGGGAAAACTATTATTTCATGTATACTTAACATACCCCAACCCCCCTCCCCCCCCCCCCCCCCCCCCCCCCCCTAAAAAATATAGAATGTGTTAATGCTATACTATACTAATGAACGTCGTTCGGAAAATTTTGTTTTGTAGCGGTCGACTAGGGAAGGCAAAGCAATAAGAAAGAGGTCTTCCGCTTGGCCAAGTCACTAGATCAAGTACTGTGTTTGCCATGGACTAACGATATAAGAAAACAGAAATGTTGTCATATCGAATCTGCCCCATCCGATCCATAATGTTGTCACTCATTAGCTAGACTGAAAATTTTCCAATGCTAACTATATTTGTCTTACAACAATAGATAATAAACCATGATCATTTAAAAAACGAGATCACAATGTACAAGTTTGCTTTATTGGAATGCTTTCTGCGCAACATAACTTCTGGATAGAGGTTTTTTTTGTCTCTTCTTCGACTCAATGCGTTTTCTTCAGGTATTTCTCCAGTTTTTTGTCCTTCCACACGACCTAACGTATACTGAGTTCTTATTCAAACTGTGAATTAACAAGCTCTAACTTGGATTTGAATCGGCCCAGCCCAGCCTTCTGCATGAGATGGCAAGCAGTGCGATGATCACAAGAGTGTGTGAACTATTGTAATAGCAGCCACGGTGTATAACAATATTTAATGAAATGTTTTTTAAATATTCATTAATAATTCATGAGCGTTCTGTCCAATCCGGACTCTCCATTTGTGTCACATGCAATTACTCGTATACAAGATACATATCCAAAGAAACTAAAAGCATGGGAAGAGTTTGAATAGCTGCCAGGGAAATGTTGGAGTTGATGAATTATAACAATGCTTAATTAGTATTCATTTCACTGACAAATAAAGTTCACTGTTAAAGTTCTATCAAGAACTAAGCGACACTTTATCTGCGTCTATGAATACCCTTAAACAAGAAACAATTGACGTCGGAGTGACAAATATGTATCCCACTGTTTCACTGGTTAATTAAGTATACATAGCCCTATCAGTATCCGATATCATCAAATCAGTATATTTTTTAAAAATAGGATAGAAGCCCCCTAAAAAAAACACTTTATCTGCGTCTATGAATAACCTTAAACAAGAAACAATTGACGTCGGAGTGACAAATATGTATCCCACTGTTTCACTGGTTAATTAAGTATACATAGCCCTATCAGTATCCGATATCATCAAATCAGTACAATTTTAAAAATAGGATAGAAGCCGCCTAAAAAACATTTTCCTTGATCATTTTCCCTCTACACCAGTCTAAACACAACAAATACTAGCTTTTTGTTATCTTTCGCTGACATAACCCATCACCCTCGCAGTTAACACAGTCATTACCTGACATGGAAAATAAACCCATATCATATGCCAGCCAGGTATATATCACAGTTGCCTCCAAAATTGCCAAATTGAACTTTCACATCACAATGGAGGCTAAGCAAAGACGCCTTCGTTTTCCTTTCTTGACTATTTTCAACATTCTCCATGTCTGCATTTCTATTAGCCTCGTAATCACCGTCGTTCGTAACCAACTAATCAACGAATCAAGGTTTAAGAAACTTGAGAGAAACGATTGCAAATGTTCCACTAGTGAGGACAAACAAACGACTGATGAAGTAAGCAAGTCGTTTGACTCTTTTTCTGAACAGAGCAATGGCAGTCTGACAACATATAAAAGTGACACCACAACTGCCCATCATATGTCTAAAAGAACACTGGACGATCAAGTCAATCATCGCTTTCAAAATGAGTATCATTCACATAATGGCACAGACATGCAAAACCTTGGCCCTAAGAGAAAGTCATTGGCCAACAACACGATCCTGAAAGAAGGAGAAGCTCCTGTAGATTCGACTGTTTCTATTGGAATCAAAATCCGGAATAGTTCAGATGAAGGATTGAAACAAGACAGTTCCAAGAAGTCATTGGACAACAGCACGATCCTCAAGGAAGGAGAAGCTCCTGTGGATACCACTGTTTCTATTGGAATCAAAATTCTTAATAGTTCAGATGAAGGAGTGAAACAAGACAGTTCTACGAAGTCATTGGACAACAGCACGATCCTCAAGGAAGGAGAAGCTCCTGTGGATACCACTGTTTCTATTGGAATCAAAATCCTTAATAGTTCAGATGAAGGAGTGAAACAAGACAGTTCTACGAAGTCATTGGACCACAGCACGATCCTCAAGGAAGGAGAAGCTCCTGTGGATACCACTGTTTCTATTGGAATCAAAATCCTGAATAGTTCAGATGAAGGATTGAAACAAGGCAGTTCCAAGAAGTCATTGGACAACAGCACGATCCTCAAGGAAACCGAAGTTAATGCGAGTTCGAGTGTTTCTACTGAATTCGAAATTATGAATAATTCAAACGAAGACAATAAAGCTAGGCAATCGAAACTTAACAGAGAGCCCATTAAGTACAGGACGATATCAGAAATCTTAGGAACGGAGGCTAGTCAGCTGTTTTCCTGTCTCGACAAGTTCAAAGTTATTATCAAAGTAAGTATCAGGAAGATTGGCGATCTTCCTCTGCTTTAGGGAAGACAAGAATGCTAACTAAGTCATGTTTCTTTTACCAATATAACGAAAACTATTTCAGAAGTTATATTTTTTTAAAAGTCGAATTACATGCAACCGTATGTTTACAAATATGCTCTGTATTATGTCAAGGTCACTGGATTGTGTTTCTTACTCTACAGAGTCAAATTACAACTGGTAGCAAATATGCTCTGTATTATGTCAAGGTCACTGAATTGTGTTTCTTACTCTACAGAGTCAAATTACAACTGGTAGCAAATATGCTCTGTATTATGTCAAGGTCACTGAATTGTGTTTCTTACTCTACAGAGTCAAATTACAACTGGTAGCAAATATGCTCTGTATTATGTCAAGGTCACTGAATTGTGTTTCTTACTCTACAGAGTCAAATTACAACTGGTAGCAAATATGCTCTGTATTATGTCAAGGTCACTGGATTGTGTTTCTTACTCTACAGAGTCAAATTACAACTGGTAGCAAATATGCTCTGTATTATGTCAAGGTCACTGGATTGTGTTTCTTACTCTACAGAGTCAAATTACAACTGGTAGCAAAGAGGATGGATGTAGAATATTGCAAGGTATGATAGGTTCCCCAATTTTATACCCCCCCCTCCCCCCACGAAAATAACAACAACAAAAATGAATAAGACAATAAAAAAAATGGACGGTCAAAAAAGATATCCTTGCCACATGCACCAAGAATGTCATTATGAAATACCGTAAGACTTGTCTGTCCTTTGGATAAAGTGTTGTGTTGTGTCTGCTTGTTAGCAGGTCCTAAAGGAGATCCTGGCGAGAAAGGTGAACCAGGGCAAACAGGAGCCATGGGACCTAAAGGATGTTCCGGTACCTCATTTGGTGAGTCATTGATCCGATTAAGTTTGCACAGTGCGGCAGAAGAAATATTCCGCATAACCACAGCTAGTATACCAATGCCACTTTGCCTGGTGCTTGATGAAAAATACAACAAGTCACTTACTAACACAGATTATAAATTGTAAGATGAAACCATTGAAGGTTTTTTTTAAAATTCACTATGGATAATCACTAGTTAAAGGAAACTACTCACACTAGCCACCTTTTATCAATCGTAATACCTTCGTCTATTGTTTAATGTGTTTGGTTGCTTCTTGATGTCAGATTTATTTACCTATTGCAACTGAATAACGTAATCATAAATTTTTTAGCCTATCCTACTTTCGAACAAAGTCCTCGATACTTGGTGTTTAATGAAGGAGATCATGCTGTCCTGTCCTGTAACGCAACGGCAAATCCACCTGCACAGTTCACGTGGTACCGCGATAATGTCAAGCTTTTTGGAGAACGTGACAATGGTTCTCATCGTTACATTATCAAACATCGTGACGTCGTGACAGATCAAGGTAAAATTAACAGACTACTAGTAATAACAATGATATTTACTTTTAATTTTGTATTTCTTAATTTGTTATTTCCCAGCTTCTGTCAGACTCTATATGTGCCCAAGTGAAACACATCCAGTAACCCAAAGTACCTTGGTTATTAAGCAGTCACGTGGTTCAGACTCAGACTTACGTCTGTAAGGCACGTAATATCTTGGGTGTTTACAACTACGAGATACGGATCCTAGTGCAAGGTAAGAGCAAGTTATTGTAATTATACATAGAAATACATTGTCAGTCGGATGAATTAGCGGTAATGAGCATTACATTACATGCGACTGTCAGGTAATGCTAGTTTTAGCTTATTTTATACTTTGCAGTCAATGCACAGTTCACTAAGACACCAGCAAACCACACAATCGTACAAGGTAAAGACGCACACCTTAGTTGCCGCGCCTCTGGTGTTCCTACTCCAGTGATCACGTGGTACAGGAAGGAGGGAGGTCCTATGCCCAGTCAGTACAATTTGACTGAAGGAGATCTACATATTTATAAGATCAGTAAAGAAGAAGAAGGGACCTATGTGTGTTTGGCAACAAATGTCCTCGGATCCAAGACAACTGAGGCTACAATTACCGTCAATGGTAAAATGAGTTTTTGATGCTCTTCAATTCAAATAAAAAATGCTAGTCGAACCTTACGTTTGTTTCATTTTACAGTGTTTCCCAAGATAACGTCATTTCTGGATCAACCAATGACGATCAACGAAAGTCAGACTTTGGTCTTACCATGTAACGCTACAGGGTACCCGAGCCCAGAAATTCGTTGGTCTAAAGTCAATGATTCATTACCAGAAGGTCGATACGTGTACGACTCTGAGATGTTGAACATATCACGTGTTAAGTATGAGGATCGAGGTGAATACGTATGCACTGTCAGTAACACCGTATGCACGACTGTCAAGAAAGTGAAAGTTATCGTTCAAGGTTGGTACGTAAACCACACTCACAAACACACAAAAAAGTTGAGCCAGTCCTCTTATCGCTAGCTAATCGAATATTTGACTGCTTTCTCAAATCTTCAAATATTTTATCGAAACCTGAAACAATCTTTAAGCTGATCAATGTTAAAGAATAACTTAGAACAACTTAGCTTGTTAGGTTTTCGAAAAACCAAACCAAACCAAACCAAACCCGGAGAAATTAAAAACCCAAGTTAGAGACCAAACAAATTATACTCACATGAGCCGGACGAATCCTAGACACCATAGGCAAAAGAGAGAGGCAAGAGCACTTTTGCTACTGCTATATCGACATCCTTAGTTCCATTAGATTTCTAGCCAGGCTTTTGGGGAAGTTTATCTCATTCATACTGCCTGGTTCTCTTGTTTTAGTTGGACCCAAGATTATTAAAATACCGAACGCCACAGAATTTGGTTATAGGGAGAGAACAAAGAGGCTCTCTTTTCAGGTGTTTGCTTTTCCGATGGCAAATGTTACGTGGAAAATGCCTTACTGGGATCAAAAACGTGATGGACGATTTCGACAGGAAAACGGAGACCTAATTATGGAGAATGTCCAGTACACAGACTCTGGTCGCTACCAGGCAACAGCCAAGAATATTCTCGGTGAAGTGAAGGTGACGACATTCTTGTTAGTAAGAGATGCTGGTAGGTTCTGTATTCTTAAAGAGCTTTGTCCATTCAGCCAAGTAGTTATTACTCTGCATTTTCCTTTCATCATTTTTAAGATCTTCTAACTCCGAAACGCCGTTATTTTCCCATCCGAGTTGTCGGACTCGTCCATCTATGCATTTGTTCAGTAATCTATGCACTCATCCTTCATCCATCCATTTGTACTTTCAAATTGTGTCCATCAACTAATATCAAGGCGATCATCCATTGGTTAATCCATCAATCCATTCAGCTTTCCAGCATTCTTCATTCTATCATGTGACCATAACCTATTCATCCATTAACCCACACTATTAATTATACTTATAGTCGTTCCCTTTCTAATGACCAAGCCCCCCAAAGAGGTTATGACCTTCAGCATCGGGCAAACCATTTCCTTAACTTGTGCTGCAATTGGTGTACCTAGTCCAAAGGTCACGTGGAGAAGTCCTTCCGGCAGTATCCTTACCTCCGGTATAACAGGACCAGACAGCAGCAGGACATTTAATATTGATCATTTTACAACCCAAAAGCGTGGACGCTACACATGTACAGCTGAGAATGACTTTGGAGT
Organism: Actinia equina; assembly: GCA_011057435.1. NCBI lineage: Eukaryota > Metazoa > Cnidaria > Anthozoa > Actiniaria > Actiniidae > Actinia > Actinia equina. The sequence continues at coordinate 31,705 of WHPX01000448.1, forward strand.
AGCTGAAGCTCATGTCTACCTCATCATAAACTCAGGTCAGTAAATTGATATTCCTTTAAAAACTCATTTATTAATAATCCACAAGTCTTTGATACAGTTGGAGCAACGAAACGTGTCACGTACATGGACGTTTTTATCCTATAAAATCCTAAAAAACATGACTGATATATATACATATACGTATTTTTCTATTCTTTGTAGACATTAGACTGGCTGATGTTTCATCTAGTCCTTTCCAAGGACGTATTGAAGTGAACTCGGGAAGTGGTTGGGGCACTTTGTGCAACTATAACTGGAACATGAAACATGCACATATTGCATGTAAGCAGCTGGGCTTTAGAAATGCCTCATCAGCATTCACGAAAGCACGGGTCGGCCGAGCACCTGGAAAGGTGTACCGTTTTATTTGTGGAGGAAGCGAAAAGAGGCTTCAAGAATGTTCTACCGTTCCTACATACACTAGTACATACAACTACAATTATAATAATTATGGCAGACCGCGCCGAAATTACATCTGTACACAAAACGTAGATGCATACGTTAAGTGCAACTGAACGAAAGTTTTTTTTAAGAAAGTATACTCGTCACACTAAATCACACTCGTCACACTAAATCACTCAAACATAGCTTCAGATGAAGTATAACATATGTATGAATAGTCATAGAGGCTTCGATAGCAGCCATGAGAGGAGGCAGAAACAATTAAATCTGGAATAATTTACTGCAGTTTTCCATAGTCTGCGAACTCGGTAGTTGCGAGCTGCGCGCTGAAATTTGGTTTGCGCTGCCATCAATCAAAAATAAGCAGTCGATATACCTTTAATGTTCTTGAATAGTAGCATGCATTAAAAAAATCAATTTCACAATGAGCCGTGGAAATGTATATTTGCAAAATATTGAAAACGGCAGTAATTTACAAAAAGAATCACTTGTTATGCCTCCTGCCATGGCTGCCATCGCATGATTGCTTCTACACTCTTTGCATTTTGCAATCCTGTGTAAAAAAATATAAATAAATAAATAAATAAAAATAAAAATAACAGTAATAAGTATCATTAAAAATATTTTACCGGTGATCTATAATACTTCGATTAAATTGCATAATTGGTGGGGGTGAAACATTTTTGCTCTTTATTGTATTGAATATTAGCCTTTTCACTAATTATCCCGCTTCTGCTGCGGAACTTGCTTGAAAAGGCTATGAAATAAGATATAGAAATAAAAGTCACCCACCCAGCTACTCACTCTATCCTACCACGCTTAACTTGGATTATTTATGGATTACGTAGGATAATATTCCAGCACGAAAGCATCAGTAGATAGATCAGTCGAATCCCAGGCCGTACCTACGACTAATCCCTTGCTCAACGAACACCGATTTTTTTTAAAAAGAAAAATCATCTACTGTGTGCTTTGCATTGTTTTCAAGGCTATTTTTGAGAGGGATGAGTAACTGGAGGGTGACCCAAACCTTATACATACTCAGCCTTCATTCCTATGTTTGTTGTTTTTGCTTTTAGGTTAAAGGCTGCATAAGCAATGAATTCCTTGACCAGTCTCTGAGCGACAGATTAGTATCCATGCTCTGCTCTCCCTATAATTAATTTCTGCCAAGGACAATTTTTCTACGCTATTCTTAGGAATTACTCGTTTTACGATGTTTTGCTACATTCTATGGCGAAACAAGTTGAATTTTATTGACATATGACTCTTTTAGATTTGAGAAATATCAATGATGATGACTTGCTTATGAATTGTTTTATGAAGTATGTATCAAATGACCAGACATTAAGGTTACTAGAGACCTTCTAGGGTATGTTTCGTTTAAGACTCTCTCTTCGCAACAAAACCCGATAAAACTATATATCGTTTAAAATGTCATATAGTAAAGAAACATACTCCAGAAGTTTAAGCTTATCACTGGGTTGCCTGTTGCAAAGTCACAGTCTTCGAACTGCAGATTAACATCGTCTCCCGTACATTTCTGCCAAGGGTAATATCTCTTTGGTATCTTGAGGCATTCTGCACCGTTTGCAACAAGTTTCATAGTTTAATTTATGGTTTTTGATTTAAAAAACTAAAACATAAGATTAAAATGAGAATAGATTGGTCTTCCAGTCAATTAAACTAAACTTTAACTAACAAAATAAGACAGTGCTTTACTATGAAACAATCAAAAATCATTTTCCGACCGAATGGTGCGATCTTACTGGGTATCTTAGGAATCACTCGTATTGCAATGTTATGCTTCAGCTTAAAATGAAAAAAATTAAGTTGAATTTCTATTTACATGTTTCTTAAAAACTTTCAGGTATCTTAGGAAAAACTGCAATATATGTCCCTTAGGTTTGAGAAATTTAACCCTGATGATAAAAGGTATTAAGAGTACCCAATTAAAATTAAGGGGAAACTTCAGCTTGGTATAGATTACGGCGAAAAAACGACGTTCTGTTGACATATTTTCTAAAACTTTCTAGTAACTTAGGAAAGCACTACTTTTTTAACACGACGCTAGTTTTGATGAACTAGATAGTAGGTTATTTCCTTTTTATGGACAAAACTCTTATTTGGTCAAATTTACTTTCAGCAACAAACCGAAACAAAATTTGTGCCAGATAAAAATAGAACTTCTTATTCAAAAGAAATTACATATTTATGTGTTAAGAGAGGGAAAAATTAAATTGGATCAGCATTATCAAGGGCGGATACAGCCAAAAAATTATGGGGTGGGGGGGGGGGGGGGCTAATTGAGTTTAGGGTGAGGGGGAGGGGGGGGGGGGGGTAATTGAGTTCCTCACAACAAAACAACAGAAAACAATTTTAAAAAGTGCCTAATTCTTCAGGGTTTTTTTTCCTGATGAATTGGGGCTTCAGCCCACTTTGACCCCTCAGCCCCCTCCCCCGGATCTGCCCTTGATTATAAACATTGGAATGATTGGAATATGACTTCTCATGAGTTTATCAGGCTTAAAGCAAGTTGTATGGTTTTGTGGATATTACTGTTGATCAATACATTAAAAACGTACGTCACACTGAATGCCATTACTATAAGTTAGTTGCCTTAGAGGATTCATAATTCATTTGGGTGAAGGTCCTTACCATGATGTCAGCTATGCCAAGAATAGCTGCTATATTGCTTTTCGTATTTTCTGCTGGCGCTGTGAGCGGTAAGCAACCTTTCTTATTATGTAAAGGGGGAAATACCTACAAAACGAGAGATCTATAATAGAGTGTTGAATAAGAAAGAAAACACTAATCTGCTTTTTTTCCACAAGATCAAAATATGGCCATGTCTGTTAAAAACCTTGTTCGAAAACGTAAAGTTAAGAGTAATAACTCGTAAAATTGCGCCTAAAAATAACTATTCTATTTTTAATGCCGATCTTATAGATTTCGCTTGAGCAACGTCATTGATCACACGTGACCCACTATTTAATATTTCTTAAAGTTATGTCTACACAGAATATATCATATATAAAATATGATGCTAACATTTTAAAAAAAATCAGAGATGTTAATGTGAATTTTTCTTATTTTCAATTGTTGTTAAAGGGTTACAGCAGGGAAAAATACAGATCGGACGCTCAGCTGTCGATGGATTTTACTGTGACACAGTAACCTTCCCATCATCCTTCACTGGGAGTGATCCAATGAAAGTCTTTACATCATTGAGCCTGGGAACAAACTCGTCACGTGTTCATGACGTAGGATTCACGTGGACCGAGTCTATAACTACGAGTGGGTTTAGGGTGTGTGTGGTTGAGAGCGGGACTGGGTTTGAGGGGACTGTACGAGTGAACTGGGTTGCTTATCAAGTGACTGAATCAGGTGTGGCCGAAGGAAGTACCAGATTCAACGACTGGACGACAGGAACACAATGTAACCGAGTACCACTGTCACAGGTTAGTTTAGTGATTTGTTTTTATAATGGATTGAATTGGTTCAATAAACTAAAACAACCCTCAGGGCACAGCTAACTTACAGTTTGAACTGGAAGTTTGAACATTGGCTTTTGGTTTTGTGTAGGAAGCCAAACAGGAAAATCCATAGAAAAACCCTAACAAACCTTACTCATATGTCATGCCGAGTCAAGAAATCAAAACTAAAGCTCCAGATTGGGGAGAACGCTACTGTCCGATACAACATCCGTAATTTACTTAGATAACTTATAACTAGAACGTCTTCAAACATTTATATTTGAACTATAATGCAATACTACATGATTTGTGCATTTGAAGCTTCACCTTATTTAAACTATTTTAAAACAATCGAAAGGGGTTCCCAAAAAAGCCCAAAGTTTTCATCACAGCCCGTCACAACGCACTGAACAAAAGGCAAGATGCTGCCGCTGTATGGGTAGAACACATCGCTAGAGATGAATTTACGATTTGTTTGAGAGAAGCAAGAACGTTTGATGGACGCCACAAGGATATTGAAGTGGTATGTTACTGCATTATGCTTTTTGACCTTATCGTCTCATTTACTTCGCCTCTTTTCTCCTCCCCGTCCCTTACGTTGTTTATTATTATGCAAAGATGAATTCTCCTTTACCTCTTAGGTATGGATGGCTTTCACTGAGGTTCCACTCTCTTGGGCTCATAACGAGATCATTATTCTTCAATTTCCAAATTCTCTTCAACCGAGTGAAGACGACAACGACGCATTTTGCCAGGTATCTTGGAGACAAACCTAAAAACGAGTGAGACTGATAATTCTTGGGAGAAAATACAGCCTTAAAATCTAATTCGCAATTGACAGCTTACACAGTGTCTTATAATTGTTCAGATCGTCAACTTTACCGATCCCTATTTTTCACCTCCATCGATTGTCCTCACTCCAAGTCATGAGTACGACAGCAGTAATGTGAACGCTGTGCCACCAGAACACAACTCCATTGCAGCCTGGAACGAGGTATTAATCAAATCTTAAATTCCAAAAATATAATAAATTACGTCGCGTAGATAAGATAAGATAAAAAATAAGAAAGAAAACAACAAAAAGAGAACGAAACAATAGAAAAAATATAAGTATACCAACTCACTAAGTATTCATAACCAAGTTATTCCAGAAACCGTAGTTTTAATAGCTTTTAAGGTAAGAGCATAATGTAAATTATTTAGATCCTATATTAGGATAACGAATTAGCCCTCTATGACTCAGTGGCTTATATTGCTGCTGTCTCAGAGTTTGACTATGATTTTCGCGTCAAAATCTGCGCGCATGCTCTCAGTTCAGAAATCTTTCTAAGCCATGCAGCAACAACTAGAAATACCACAACACCAGCTAAGCTTATTTATCGTTAATTTGTCATTTTCGCATAGGAAATAACGAGAACTTACTTTAGAGCTTGTGTGAAGGACTTGGTTGGATTGAATCGCAAGCATCATCCAGTGACTGTTGATTACTTGATATTTGGTGGTAAGTTCTGCTTATCGTTTGCACTCATACAATGAAAAAGATAGATACCTTACTTTATATACGTATAATATTTTTAGACCTTGATCCATGCATCAACAAAACGTGTGAATACTTTGGAATCTGCCAAGCATTGTCACCAGGTGTTGCCCAGTGTGTGTGTATTGCTGAATGCCCCACATATCAAGATCTTGTTTGTGCAACCAATGGACAGACATTTGACAACATGTGCATCATGAAGAGAGAGATATGTAGAACCAAAGGAAACTTCACATATTATCACCCTGGAGGTTGCCAAGGTAACGTTGACAACGACTTCTTTCTCCAAAAGGTATTTCTAAATATCTTACATATCAATATTTTTTGCATCTTTTTCAAAAGGATTTCCATTGGACAAAGGGAGACACTTTCTTCGTCAGCAAGACTTTCCATGGTCAGATACTCATTGCGAGATCGTGTCGCTCAAGCCCTACACTTTTTATCCCGACAAACCCTTACATATCCAACTGACTGTGAACTACGTCAATGCTTTACCGACGGCCAAGGTACACGAAGCTACAGTAACTTGGACCGAGAACGTGAATATGGACAATTTTACTGCCTGTATTTCCAGGACAGGCAGGAATGACAAACCGTCATATGATATGGAATCTGTTGATTGGATAGCCTATCAAGGAGCACCTAACGGTGGAGTTACAGGAAGGGAACGGTTCACACGATGGTGGACTGGTACAACATGTAGGACTATTTCGTTTCCTAGGGTATGTATCGTATTTTGGCATAAAATTAAAGTCAGTTGAACATTCAAAATATTTATTACTTCTTTCTATATCAAATATTGAGTGTCGTCAATTTCCCTGTGTCTGTGGTCTGAGATGCAGCCTGGACCCACGAGATAGCATCGTCCCCGTATCCTTCCTCGATGTTCCAAAGTTTTTCTTTTTTAGTTGTCTTTTAGTTGCCTTTTTGTTTGCCGCTTTTCCGCGCAGTCCAAATATGGAATTGATCATACTGTGTATATATGGAGTGAGCTTTCTCTACTCCAACTCGACACTATCTTATAGAGAAAAGCTTGTTAGGAACTATGAGAACGATTGACTGAGCCTCTAATAAAAATGGTTTAAAAATATACCGTTTAATTCGTTTAGCTGTTCTAGTTTGTTTTAGTAGTTTTTTACCCTTGAATTTTCTCATATATTTATTTTCATTATTTGTTTGTTTTTTTTTTGTAAAAAAAGTTGTAGTTTTAGTCGTTGGAAAGGAAACTCATTTAAATGTTGCCAAATTATATAGAGTAAATCCGACATTTTGATAAAATTAAAATCACATACAGGGCAAGTTCTCTAGCTCTCCCACAGTGTTAGCTACGCCACAACATGAAAGAAGAGGCCTGAAACATGACGCTGCGAGCGTTTGGATAGAGGATGTTAGTTCTTCGACGATGAAAGTTTGTTTAAGAGAACTGCAGAACTTTGACGGCGTACATGAAGATATATATGTGGTAAGCCAATTATCTGATATAAGAAGGAAGTTTTAGATTAGTTGTGTGCAAAAATGGAGTGAGTGTGCACTTAATAGCCTGTGGCTAACAAAATTGCAATCCTCCATCCATGATCGAATTGGAATATGAAAAACTGATTTTTAGGAAAAAGGAAGAAAGCATTGTAGCTAGAACCAGCCAACTACCACGACAATAATAGGCAGTGCAATATACAACACACATTATCCTTATTTCCCTGCAAATACATTTCTTGAAACAGTTATAATTGTTGTTCTACGAAAGTTTTCACTAAAAAAAGAGATTAAAACATTGCTTAATTTCTTCATATTTCAAACAGTACTGGATGGCATTTGAAGTTCTACACCGTCCATTGTTCACTGAACACGGTAGCATTGACTTCCCTAATGACTACACACCTCAGCAATCTGATAATTACGCATTTTGCAAGGTACTGTATTTTCGAAACTAACTTACAGCTGAAGCAATTTATGAAATTAAAATATTGCACTTCTTGCTAACTTTTTGTCTTTATATCTATCTAGTAATGAAGTATATTTGCATGATTTTTGTTAGACTGTTGAAATAGTACGCAACTACACCAAGCAACCTTTAGTCATGATAACACCAACACACCGTACAGGTGGTGGACGGAAGAACCCCCAATGCAATGGAATATCTGCCTGGATTGAGGTACAGTATTTGTGCAAAAAGCTTGTGTGCTTGTCTGTTTGTCTATGTTTTTCATTTTATCCTGACTATGGTCCTTCTGATAACATGTTCGTCGCTTATAGACAAAGGGCTGTTTATATAGACACCTTTTGAATCATTTTTGTGGCGATTTCAACGGCTGTGGTGACTTTAACTTCTAAATAACTAAAATCGGGAGATGGAATTGCCGGGTTTTATCTTATTTCTCAATAGTGAAAATACCGTACCCTAGTGATCATGTACGGTATGACAAGGTCCAACGACAAGTAAAGTAATCGTAATAGATACTTGCTGCAAGCAAAAAGATAATAACTTTGAAACAGCTTTATCTAAGATAATATTTGTATTCTCTTCAACAGAGTATCACGTCTCAAAACTTCAGTGTTTGCATGAAGGAGCTGTACGCTAATAAGTATGATCCGGTGACAATGCAGTTTGTCGTAGTATCAGGTATTTGATTCGTTAGGTCTAAACAAAAATATCAGATGATAATAGCGGAGCTCCCGCGCGGGCCGAAGGCCCGCGCGAGCGGAGCACCATACCTAAGAAAAAATGGTAAACTATCGAGTTGATTTTTCATGGATTGGCTGACGTCACTTCCGTCCGTACGTCGGTCCGTCTGTCCGGGCGTGTACACAAGCATTCCGATTGGCTGGTTAGATTATCTTTTTTTTTGGCGGGAATATCGACGCGTTGCAACATCCGGGTACACATAAAGGTAAATCCGGCTATTAAACTTTTGTAAAAAACGTCTTACACACGTATTAGAAATACCGAAAGATAACAACACAATTTTTTATTCAAGCTTATATAATTTATATTAACTCTATTTACGATGGAACCCCTTTCCGAAATCGATATGTCGAAAAAAAGGTCAGAGGAGAATGAAGCCAAAAAAGAAAGGCCTGAAGTAAAATAGTTTTTTTCGAAGGAGGAAAAACTCTGCTGGCGTGAAAAAGGAAAGCAAAGACGAAGGACTCACCAAAGAAAAGCGGCAAACAGAGAGAGAGAGATAGAGAACGCAAATCCAGGCGGGACTTCGATTATAAACAGTAGAACATGATCGTGAAAGAAAAAGGAATATGAGGCAAAACTTGAAGGATGAACAAGGAGAAAATGAACGTGAAATATACAAAGGAATTTGAGTCAAAACTTCACGAATGAACAAAGAGAAAATGAGCGTGAAAGACAAAGGAATTTGAAGCAAAACTACTAGCTAAGGCGACTCTCAAATGCACAGAAAAAAATCGCTTTAGGGCAAGTTATAGACCAAAGACAATTGAAAAAACTTTCATGTATTCAAAGATGGATTAAGAGTGTTCTCCAAGAAATCAGGTGTGTTGTTTAGCAAACAATCGTTTATTATTTTTTGACAAGCATTTTTTCTCGACGAATCGACAAATCAAAGACTTTCCCTCAAAACTTTTAATATTTCTGTAGATAAGCTTAATTTATTTTAATGTTGGAGTAAATATAACATGAAGAGCATATTACAACAAATATTCGTCCTTTATTCAGCTTCGTAAATCTTTAGCAATTCGGTTGTTTTTAACTAACTATCCGCATATGTTTTTCGTTCAAGAAAGATTCGCCACCTATCGCGGGGTCCCATCTTCAAAACAACGAAGACTTTCATTTAATAATCTTAATTCTACAGATAATTTATTTAAGTATTGAATGAAATATAAATTTACACCAAATATTCAACTGTTTATTAAGCTATTCGAGCAAGTCTGATATAAAAATGAGCTTAAATTTGTGTTGTTGAGAGATGTTGTTGTAGAAAGACCTAGACTTTCACTTTAAAAAGCCGTGAAAAAAAATCAAAAACACTTACAAACACCAATTTACTGACAAAGATATTCGTCATTTTGCATTGCCTTTATTTTCTATTTTGTTTCAGTTGTTCTTGTCAAGTTTAACTGAATATGTAAACTTCGTCTCGTTCTGTAAAATACGTAATTATTAAAGTAAGCTTATATTTTGCTCGCCTTAACCAGTTTCCAAGTCTGTTTTTTGGTCTTGATTTGTCCTAAATCTCCAGATTTTCGATTTCAATGAAAGACATCCGAGGTAAATTTCACTAAACTTGATATTGTATTGGATTATCTGTAGTTATCTTTCGTTTTTTTTTAAGTAAAGAGATTCAAAGCCTAAAAATGTCGGTTTTTTGGAAAACTTTGTCGAATAACTTTCCAAGAGCAAAACTAGCCCCTGGGGATGGTGGTGAGTTGTGTACAAAATTCTTAAGTGGAAGAGTATGTACTCACGCAAAACAAACAAACAAAAAAATGTAGTGCATTTCGATTCGATTTCACTGCATGGTTTTTATTATGGGAGAAATTATCTTCATCTCGAATAAAAAATAATTGAAGATTTTTTCCCCGATCTTATTTTTACCTTTCAGTTTCATTCAAATTGTTCTCCCTGTGACTTCCGTATCGGGAGCTCCGCTTTTAGGCAGTGCCTAAATATATATATTACTGGCGAAGATCGATGGTAATGTTGATTTAATGATGTCGTTGGTGGTATTGAAGGTGAAAATGATGTATGAAAATGATATGAAGATGATGACAATAATGATGGTGGTGGTGGTGGTAATGGTGGTGGTGATACTGAATGAAGATTATCGATGATAAGGAAGATACAAGTTACAAAAAGTTTTATTTTACTAGATATCTGTGGTGAAGGATGGACGTACTTTAATGGTTTCTGTTTCTTGACCAACTCGTCCTGTGCCACGTGGGAAGCAGCACAGTCAAGCTGTCTCAGTCGTAACGCTAGCCTAGCAAGCATCACAAGCCAGGAAGACAACATTTACGTTCAACACAGACACGGTGGAGAAACTGGATGGATTGGACTGGAGGATATTCGGAACAACCAAAACTTTACATGGATCGATGGAAGTGTAGTGAATTTTACTTACTGGGCTCCAAACCGGCCAGACATGCTCCGAAGGGACCAACACTGTGTCCAAACTCTAGGGCCGAGACATGGGTACAAATGGGTTGACGTCACTTGTTCTTCCTGTAACGCTTATACTTGTAAACGAGGTTTGTACTTTACTTCATTATGAAAAAAATGATTCGGAAATTTTACAGAAAGCATCTCAAACAACAATTTTATTGAAGGGCAAAATAATTAATGGGATGATGTACGTTAAGGCACGGCTAAATCGAGGATTAAACTGCACTTCTCGGGGTTTGGAGATCTAAAGTTTTCGGCCTTAGTTCTATGACGCTAACTTATTAGCTATGCACTGGGCTGTGGTCACAAATATAATAGATGAACACAAATGTAATGAAGTTACACAAATAGCAAATGTAATAAATTTCAAAAATCTATGATTAATATCAATGATAAAAAAATCTGGGAAAACAAATCAATTTGACAATCAATTAATCTATGACCGATTATTATCAAACCGGCTCTGAGTACGCATTTGCTCTAACAATATTTTAACTTCTTACTTTTGGGGGTCGCGCTGTACGTTTAAAGAAGTAGTTTTAACTAAATCAGTCTGATGATTCTCTCAGCTATGTAACTATACCTCTGCGATTTCCAAGGGAGTGAAACGGTTGATATATAAAAGAAAATATATAATTGAATATATATATAATAAAAGTCTTTTGTTAAATTGAACCAAGAGAGCAGCTATGACGTCATGTGCAACAAATTATTTTTTCAGGGCCTTGATATATATATATATAATAAAAGTCTTTTGTTAAATTGACCCAAGAGAGCGGCTATGACGTCACGTGCAACAAATTAATGTTTCAGGGTCTTGTTGTATTTAAAGAGAGGTATAAATTCGATGAATGGCATAAGGCATAGAAAAGTGTGGGAAAACTGTCATTTAGGTACACAAAGGTGTCTGACAGAAGCAACTAATGGCTTTAGTAAAAGGGGTACCATTTGCGAGGGAAGTTAGTTAAAAAGATTACCTTATCTTTCAAAAACGTTGGATATATACCTGTTTCAAGTAGCGTTTACTTTGTAAAATCTGACATAGATTTTGCGTCTGCTTATTACTTTTATGATCTATATGGCTAACAAGCCTGTGACCCTTGTTCCATAATGGAATAGGAATTTAGAAGTTTATTTTTGTGGAGGGAAGAAAACCGGCTCTTTCTTGGTGTTGCAGGGCACCTGGACCATAAAGACAATAAAACAATAGCTGAGAACAATGAGTTTGCAGTTAAACCCTGCAATACAAAAACCTTAACCCAGAATACAACAAAGCTTGCAAAACTAAGAAAGACCCGGAAAACCAGAGAACCAAGAGAAAAAACCAATTACAAATAGCACCGAATCCGAGAATCGACTTGGGTCGAGTGAGGTGCGAGCGCTTTCACCACTATACGCCACCCGCCAAATCTTTTAAAGAACATCGGAGAAAAAAATAAGAAGAGATCCTAAAAATTCTGCTCATATGTAATTCTTCGTTTGAACGTTACGTCATTACGGCCATGTTGGTACCATTTAACAAAAGATTTCTCATTAGCACCCATTGTTAACGATACCACAATGGCTGCCATGTTTTTGTCTTTTAACTCTCTTGAGAATGCTTGCAACCCATCAATATCGGTCCGGGAATGAAACCTGAGACCTCAGAGGTGAAAAAAGCGTACACTACCGCTATTTTAGCATTCAACCCCTTCCCTAACCTAATAGTCAGTCATTTCCTTACCTGGGGAGAAGCTATAAATATCAGTTTGTTTGTGGTCCTTTCATCAGAATTGGACGAGTGTTCTACTGGTGCCCATACCTGTCATGCCAGAGCTCGTTGCACAAACACCATTGGTTCGTTCACTTGTCAGTGTAATCCTGGTTACCAAGGAAACGGAGTGACCTGTACAGGTATGTTAATAGCACACAGCAGTCGAACACGTATTCGATTGCATGCTGATACAATGGACCTTATGAAAAGAGACTCGAAATGGGAGTACAGTATTCTTACTCTGTTTACTCTACACCAATTCTTCTAAGTTGTACTTTAATTGTTCATTAGATGTGAACGAGTGTTCTACTGGTGCTCATACCTGCCATGCCTATGCTCGTTGCACAAACACCATTGGTTCGTTCACTTGTCAGTGTAATCCTGGTTACTATGGAAATGGACAAACATGTGGTACGTTTTGGACGCTAATTGTAGTTGATCGATGACGCTTCATTATCATCAACAAACTAAGCCAAATAAAGAACTGCCCTCTTGAAAGCGCGCGGCCAGCGTCCGTAAATGGATTTTGGCGGGCAAATACATTTGCAGCCCTGTTGCTGATTGTCTAAAAAGAGCTCATACAACCGTTCTCGACCAATCAAATGTCTATCTTTTTTATACAAAGCTTTCGTTAATCCTCATGAAACAAAACATACAAAAAACATGTAATTTCCTTTTAAAATATTTGTATACAAATTGTATACTGAATCAGTTCATTGAATAAAGTTGAATCAATATTTTAATTTGGAAAATATGCTAAAACTTAGTTTAGTTTATCAATTGTTTTACCTTAACAATCTTTAGATTTTATATCAATACGACTGTCTGCGGGATCACGAACTTCAGGACGTGTAGAGGTCTATCACAATGGACAGTGGGGCACGGTATGTGATGACTCATGGGACACGAACGATGCACGTGTAGTTTGCAGACAGCTTGGGTTCAGAGATGCTCAAAGTGCCCCCCATAGTGCTTCATATGGTCAAGGGTCTGGTCCAATATGGCTGGACAATGTGAGCTGTACCGGAAGTGAAACTAGACTTCAATACTGTGGTCACGCGGGATGGGGAACACATGATTGCGGTCATGGTGAAGACGCGAGTGTTGTTTGTATTCAGTAGATGGGCTATCATAAACTCACGGGAGCAAGTGTTTATGCATATCTTTTAGTTCTTAGGCATAAAATAGACAAAAAAAGGAAAAGTTCCCGTTCATTTTGATTAAAATGTATTCTAAACCATAAAATGAAATTAAACCAATAATTATATTATTGAGTGTTTGTATAGTCTTGCTGTTAAGTTGTCAAGTGCGCTGCCAGCATAGCAAGCGGTCAGTAGTTGAACAAGGATTATACGAGAGAACGCCGTCGGTGTATAAAGCAAAAAGAAGACTCGCCGCGTTTCCTACCAGACGCAGTGGAAGTCATACAGAAACGATTTTGCTTGCATTACATAATTTTCATCATGGTTTTTTTTTGTATAAAACATAACCGATTCGCGTTTGCATTATCTTTTTATTTTTATTTATTATTGTTATTATGTTTTTGCCATTTAATCGAACAACATGCAGAATACTTTTGGAGTTAAAAGGAGACTGCTCGCAGGGTAAATATCATATTTGTATCAATTATCCACGTTTCCGCTTCTGCCTGAATTAGCAAACTTTTGTTTGATGAAACATAATCATCTATACTTGTTGTAATTGTCGAGGTTAGTTAAACAGTCAAACACGTGCCCATGTATGACGCTGAAAGAGCTGAAACAAAATAAACAATATATGGCGGCAAAAAAAGTGTTGCGCTCAATAATTACGATATTTCTTTTTATTTTGAAGGTCCCAATAAAGAATGGTATTGATTAGTTAATTTTTGAACTGAATTGAACTTCAGACCAGGAAAAAAATTCACATTTATTTTGGACTCCTGTTTAACTTAAATATTTCGAATACTAGAAAGAGAAATCTACTCTGATTACGTAATGTACTTATGTCAACATTTGTCTTTGATTTTGAAAAATAATGGAACATAAGATGTTACAAATAATGTAGTATTTTACGTATCCCTAAGACATAACGTTTTCAAGTAGTATAGAAATATCGAAGCATTGTATCCATGCATTGGCTGTAGGAATATATTTTGATTGTTACGGGGAAAGTGCTGGTTAGTAGACCAAATAAATCACTAATTAAGCAACGGTAGAAAAAAATTCTTATTTTCAGTTTATATCGAATACAAGATAGATCAATCTAATCTGATTACATATACATATTATAGTTATTCCTTAATCAAATTAATTTGGTGGCGGCTGGTGGACTGGAAAGCCATATTTCAGTAGGAAGCATGACACCTCGGTTTTACAAATTTTCTCGATTCTCATTGGTTAACATATTTTTCTCGAAAACAGCTTGATAGTTTTGAAAGCTAAAAGCAATTATTGGTCCTATAGAATAGTCCTATAGAATAGTTTCATTTGAGAATTCGAAATGTTACTAAAACAATGGAGGTGCTAGCCTAAGGTATAATAACTGCGCGCTGTTGTTTTGGTTAGCCCATTTTCGATCAAGAAGGAACGAGGGTTGTAAATGAAAAAGAATGGCTCTGCTTTTTGTAATACATACTGTGGTTTTGTACAGCAGTTCACTATAGCAAATGTAATGAACAGAATGACCATATGGACAAGTATGATGAATTCCTGTTTAATGCTTTTCCTGCGTCCATTTTGTCCTTTCCCATCCACACCAAAGACATTCAGCAACAAACCACTCAAGTTCCTGATAAAATGGATTGTGTTTTTGCCTGTGTTGGGGTTCCTTGGTGTCAGTCGGTGAACTTTCAAACCACAGCCAAGAATAATGGACCTCACGTATGTGTAAAGGTTATATACCTTATACCTCGGTGGTTATGAGATATATCAACCCGAGGCGAAGCCTCGGGTTGATATATCTCATAACCACCGAGGTATAAGGTATATAACCGCCTTATATCATTATTGAGGAAGTTTCTTAAAACAAAGTTTTGAGTTTTAACTCATTTGGTGCTTAAATCATTAGATTTAAATATGATGCATTGGTTTTGGAGTAGTTAAATATCCCAGTTTTATTGTTCAATGCTGTAATCCTTTAAAATTCTCGATGAATTGTGTTGAATAAAGCCGCGTCTTTGTTAGCTTTTTTTCAGTGGACGTGCACGCTTGCATTTTGGCAAATTCAGTCCATTGTTATTTTCGAAAGTTGTTTGCACGCCCTTTTGGTGGTTTCGGCTTACGCAATGTCCTAAGAATTGATGCATTTCATTCAGAGAACACGATGAGTCGTAGTGTTCTCTGAACCTCTGGCAGCATTGAAAAAGAATGGTGGACAGCGAAGAAGAGCTATTCATTACCCCAAACAGTTTTTTTAGGAACTCTGCCTGATTTCGACCTGGATATTGAAGAGTTGTTTGGCTTGCAAAGCACCTTAAAAGATATACATTCACCAACGGTAGAGAAACAGTGCGATACGACTAAATCAAGTGATTCAGGATTTGAAAAACCACTATCAGATGGAGAATTGGATGAGCATATCTCAAGCTTTCAACGGAGGAAAAGAGAGAGCAAGAAGAGCCACCGATGAAAAACTCTAAGATCAAAGATGACGGTAAAACTTGTATTTAGTTCAGCAACTGTGATATAATTATTAATAATAATTAATATTTTCTCCTTGAAAAAAATTGTCACAATCCTTTGAGTTTTGGTCTGAGTTAACAATCTCATAAGTTATTTTTTCCCTCGCTGACAAATTGATCACGAACAATGCAATTTATCGTTTAAGTTTTGGGTTGAGTTACCAAGGATTTTCATGATTCATAATTTAATTTTAAGTACAATTTTGTTCATGAACAATTAATCGTTTAAGTTTTACTTTGAAGTAACATCACATGCAAGGATTTTCTGATGATTTAGAATCTAACTAGTAAAATTTTGTTCATTGAGAAATTTATCACGAACAATTAATCGTTTAAGTTTCGGTGCTTTCAGAGTTAACAAGGATTTTCATGATTTAGAATTTAATTTTGTTCATTGAGAAATTAACCCCGAAAATCCGTTTAGCTCATTTTGTTACTACACCTTTTGCATTTCGTATTCAGAAATTCTCTGAGAGAAGCAGTGTATAATTTTGTGACAAAAATAAATTTGTACATGTGTATATTGTTTATATTTATTACTGCGGTATTCATCAATCCTGAAAGCTAATAGTTTCCATCGCAGCCGTTACCAGTGTCATCACACAACGCTTTTACCCCTGAGAGAGGGGAGAAAGCCTAGCGTGACAAAACTGGTAACGACTGCGATGGAGACTATTAAGCACGGGGTTGATAACTAGATATCAACCTACTCTGGAGGTTAATATCTAGTTATCAACCTGGATATTCCTTTGTTTAATCAGCCCCGCACTCCCCTGAAAACTATTCAAAGCCGCCCCCGACTTTAAGACAGTTGGGTGAATAAGAAAGATAAAGACCGCCGGACAACAAAAGAAACTGAGTCAATGATGATATAAGAACCAAAATATACTCCAACTTCGGGGGTCTCGCTGCTTTTGTAAAAGTATGTACGGAATGAATAGTTTAAAAAATTGTATTGATTACTGTTTTTAAAAGCATTAAAAAGCTGTAATTAATCTTTGAATAAGTTTATGGTTGCGGAAAAATAAATAATAATAATAATAATAATAATAATAATAATAATAATAATAATAATAATTACCAGGGTACGCCTTACAAAAAGCGAGGAAGTAACTAAAATGAATGGAAAAGTTGAAATAATGTCTTATTCGTGACTAAAGGGATTTTTTGGGGTTTTATTCTGCGACAAGTAATTAAGATTTAAAGTAAAAGTATTTACAATACTTTTAATACTGAATGACTGTTTTAAAATTCATTTATCAGTCCGTGGTATACGGATTTTCCCTTCATATTATCTCTTTTCTTATAATAATAATAAGATTAATAATGATAATGATAATGATAATGATAATGATAATGATAATGATAATGATAATGATAATGATAATGATAATGATAATGATAATGATAATGATAATGATAATGATAATGATAATGATAATGATAATGATAATGATAATGATAATGATAATGATAATGATAATGATAATGATAATGATAATGATAATGATAATGATAATGATAATGATAATGATAATGATAATGATAATGATAATGATAATGATAATGATAATGATAATGATAATGATAATGATAATGATAATGATAATGATAATGATAATGATAATGATAATGATAATGATAATGATAATTATTATCATATATATATAATATATTTCGTAATAATTGATAATGGCTGTATATAAATATCCTTTATGGTCCAATAAAGCCTACTCCTAAAGAAGCTAAAACATATAAGGGTATTTTCAGTCAGAATTGGTCTTTGTAAATACGTGACATGTAAAGGTGAGACGCGGTGGCATCAAAAGCCACACCCACTTCTTTTAGAATGCCGCGCGGTCACGAACTTTGGGTAACGCAACGCTGCTATTATTTGAAAAACAATTGACTCCGAAAAAAATGATAATTTCTTGAGGATAATTTTAATTTTATTAATCCATCTTTTCAAACTACGTATTATTATAGTAGTTCGAGCTAGTAGTTTTCTATTTTTTTTAAATATTTTGCTATTTAGAAAATGATTTTAAATTCATTTAATTGTTCGCAAAGGCCGATTTTTCTTCGGAATTTCTCCAATTTCTCCAAATCTCCATTACTCGTTACAGAATATTAACCCCAAAATACCATTTTACTCAAGATTAGAACATTGTTTTAACTTCCAAATTTATAAATATCGACCTTTCAGTTTTATTTAGCACATGTTTAAAATATTTTTTGAAAGTTCTTTATATTTCATAGATTATTTTAAAGCCAAGACAATGTTAAAAACAGTTTTTGAACAATGAAGCCCATACACATTTTTTTTTGCAAAGGCACGCTAGGGCCTCGAGTTTGGAGGGTATTTTGGCTCTCTCAGAGGGTCATTTATTGACAATTTTGTTTTTCTCATTTTTCTCGGAAATAAAGCGGTATTTCGAAAAACGATGTATACCACGATTTGATTTCGCTATAGGTCACCTTATACTAGAATATGAGCAAAATCGATTTTTTGGCTGTTGCCGGCAAATTTCGATTTTGTTTGATTTTTGCTGACATCTTCTATTGAGTACAAATGTAATACTAATAATCTGGTAATTTTTCAGCTAACGAGTAGAATACCTGATACCACGACATAATGCATTATCACCGGATCGTACGTATTAGCATAAAGCTCCTTCATACAAACACGGAAGTATCGAGATGTGATTTTCTATTAATGAGAAAATAAGTTTTAGTTTAATACATTTAACTGCTAGAAAAAAAGAGTTGACTTGGAGCAAATCATTGTTTAATGACATATGGTTTTGAAATTCCAGACCAAGTACATTTTATTAACTTTTTTTTTGTTGTTGTTGAGAATGAGCCGTCAAAAAGTGTTGTGTATTCAACTTTTTAGATCCTCTTCTTTTGTTAAGCAGCCTTCATTTTTTTCCATTTTATATCTACTACTTCTATTCCTTTTTTGTCCATCATTTTGTACCCCAGTTGTCCATCATTCTTCTATTTCCCAAACCTGCTTAACATTCTGTAATAAGATCCAGTGAGTAATGATATCAACGACGTTCGGGGGTACGTATTCTTTTTTTGTCATACCTCAATCCAGGCAGATATTCCATTGCATTGTGGGTTCTTCCGTCCACCACCGGTACGGTGTGTTGGTGTTACCATGACTAAAGGTTGCTTGGTGTAATTGTATCTTATCGTCAGGTTAACGGTCTAGAAAAAGATAATATTTTTGTTGTGTGTGGTTAAGCAAATGTATACTTAGAAGTGAACACCCCATGTCATGCAATGATGAAATTTTGTTTTCAGCACATTACCTTGCAAAATGCGTAATTATCAGATTGCTGAGGTGGGTAGTCATTAGGGAAGTTAACGCTACCGTATTCAGAGAACAATGGACGGTGTAGAATCTCGAATGCAATCCAGTCCTGTATGAGAAATAAAAGTGTTTATTCTCATTTTCTTTCTCCTCCTGCTGCTCCTTCTTCATTATTAGAGACACTTAGATTTGTTAGTTGCATTACTCGATAGCTCGTGCGCAGCCATCGTCTCGTTTCACTACGAATTCTTTTGGAAGCTTTGTAGAAGCTTTGTAGTGGTGAAAAGAAGTGCAATAAAAGGGTTTGTTTTAGATTTTTTGCTGTATACTTCATTGGAGCTGTCATCAGGCTTAAAACATTTTATTTTCCAGTGGTTCCACCTTGGTTTCTTGCTCACCTTGCAGTGAGGAGAGATCAAATGTTTTAAGATCGTTAGCGTGAGTGCGATTGCAAAATAACGCGCTAGCTCATACCCGTTCTTGTACTCATTGTCGAAACTAACTGCATGATGCCAAATAATTAATAAGCAAATGAATGACGTTCTTATCGCTTCCATGCACCTATATGTCAGCTAATTGTTCGTCTAACCAATCAAAATATTTCTTCACACATACATATCCAAGAACTGGCTTACCACACTGATATCTTCATGTACACCGTCAAAGTTCTGCAGTTCTCTTAAACAAACTTTCATCGATGAAGAACTAACATCCTCTATCCAAACGCTCGCAGCATCATGTTTCAGGCCTCTTCTTTCGTGTTGTAGTGTAGCTAACACTGTGGGAGAGCTAGAGAACTTGCCCTGTTTGTGATAATTATATCAAAAATAGCGGATTTCTTCCTCTTCCTCTTAACATGTGTTCCTCTTACAACAACTACAACTACATCTTAATTTACATTCTCAATGTATTTACAACCAAACAACAAAACGGCAAGAAAGAGAAATTTCCAGAAGGGTAAACAACTTCTCAAAATAGCTAGAACAGCTAAATGAATTAAACAACAATTTGGGATCGAATCAGCTTAAAGAGCAAGAACCTTCTGACGATGCAATGCAGTTGGAACAGGCGTCATTTTTAATAGAGCTCAATTAATCGTTCGCATTAGTTGAAATAGATCGTAGATATTTTGAATGTTCCATTGACTTAAATTTAATGTTAAAATACGATACATACCGCAGGAAACGAAATAGTCCTCGCAGACAACAGACACAGGAAAATTGACGACGCTCAATATTTAATATGGAAATAGATAATAAATATTTTGAATGTTCCACTGACTTTAATTTTATGCCAAAATACGATACATACCCTAGGAAACGAAATAGTCCTACATGTCGTACCAGTCCACCATCGTGTGAACCGTTCTCTTCCCGTAACTCCACCGTTTGGTGCTCCTTGATAGGCTATCCAATCAACTGATTCCATATCATATGACGGATTGTCATTCCTGCCTGTCCTGGAAATACAGGCAGTAAAATTGTCCATATTCACGTTCTCTGTCCAAGTTACTGTAGCTTCGTGTACCTTGGCCGTCGGTAAAGCATTGACGTAGTTCACAGTCAGTTGGATATGTAAGAGTTTGTCAGGATAAAAAGTGTAGGGCTTGAGCGACACGATCTCACAATGAGTATCTGACCATGGAAAGTCTTGCTGACGAAGAAAGTGTCTCCCTTTGTCCAATGGAAATCCTTTTGAAAAACATGCCAAAAATATTGATATGTAAGATATTTAGAAATACCTTTTGGAGAAAGAAGTCGTTGTCAACGTTACCTTGGCAACCTCCAGGGTGATAATAGGTGAAGTTTCCTCTGGTTCTACATATCTCTCTCTTCATGATGCACATGTTGTCAAATGTCTGTCCATTGGTTGCGCAAACAAGATCTTGGTATGTCGGGCATTCAGAAACACACACACATTGAGCAATACCAGGCGACACTGCTTGGCAATTTGCAAAATAGTCACAGGTTTTGTTGATACATGGATTAAATTCTGTAATTAAGAAAAATGATGTGGTTAATCATAATGAGAAATCCTGTTTCAATGTATCTAAAGAGCGGCTACCTGGTATTGTGTTTCCGTGATCGATGACTTGATGTTTACATTTACTGTATTTTATCAAGTCCAATCTCACCCGTTTTTTCGAACAGTCGTAAAATTTAAAAAGACATGCAAAACACTATACTCCTTACGAGTCTACGTAGGGCTGTCATTGAGCAAGGAAACATCCGGTTTTAAAATACGAATCGAGGTCCCTGTTTCCAAATCAATTCCAGGTTTTTTATCAGATAAGATTGAGTCAGTCTAGAGAAGGGCACGCTAAAAATTATTTTTTCCATCTGCTGAGAGCTAGATAAGAAGTAAGTATCACCTAGCTCAGTACTACAGTGATGGCGGAGCCGGGGAAGGAGGGCTTTTGCCCTGCCCCAATGCCTACCAACATACACTTTTTTACGAGATAGAAATCTTATTTTGTCTTTGTTAGGTCTTAAGATGGGATTTAAATTTTGGTAAATTATTCCAAAGTTTTGGAGTAATTTACGCAAAGGCTATCAACTAATTTCGGCATAGATCAATACAATGGAGCAAAACAATGAATTACCTTAATGTAATGTAAATGTAAAATGTAATTATAATAAAATTTAAAATTGATCATTATCATTATCATCATCATCATCATCATCATCATCATCATCATCATCATCATCATCATCATCATCATCATCATCATTATCATTATCATTATCATTATTATACATTTTACTAAGTATCTCAATTCTGATTGGTCGAGAGCCCTCAGCCAATCCTTTATATCATGTGAACTCGACATGATAAATGTATTATCTGTAGATTTTCCCACAGATAATACATTTATCATGTCGAGTTCATTCAAAGTCACGCTGTGGTAGCTTTGTTCTTATTTAATATGTGTATTTATTTCCAGAATTATGTACAAAAACAATTATTTAAGGAATCCTTAACTTATTTTCATATATTTTATGAAGAGTTCTCGAAATAATTTTGAATTAAGAATTTGCATTTTTCACGCGACATCTTGGCGTTCATAATTCTTGTCTCTATAATTTAGTTCATGTTATTTTTTTTCCAGTATAAAAAATGTATAATAAAGCAATTATTGAAATCGGTTATCGCATAATATCCTAAATTATCAAAACCTAGGCTGTGTTATCTGCCTCAGCCTTCGGCTTCGTCAGATAACACAGCCTCGGTCTTGATAATTTAGGATATCATGCTCAACCTCATCCAATAATTGCTTATTATCTGCATCATTATCTGCATCATTATCTGCATCATTATCTGTATCTGCATCATTATCATTATCTGCATCATTATCATTATCTGCATCATTATCATTATCTGCATCATTATCATTATCTGCATCATTATCTGCATCATTATCTGTATCTGCATCATTATCATTATCTGCATCATTATCATTATCTGCATCATTATCTGCATCATTATCTGCATCATTATCTGCATCATTATCTGCATCATCATTAAGAGTGCAAAAATAATTTTTCATTATTACGAGTGCAAAAAAAAGCAGTTATTACCACCAAATACCAGGTAGTCAACAGTAATTGGATGATGCTTGGTATTCAATCCAACCAAATCCTTCACACAAGCTCTAAAGTAAGTCCTCGTTATTTCCTATGAAATAAGGAAGTGAATACATTAATTGATTTCTGACCTATATGTTTTGAAAAATAACACATCATGCTTCATGCTAATGTTCTTTTCCACCCATTCAACAGGACCTGCATCATTAATAAGCTATGAAAATGAACATTCGTAGCACAGGGCTATTTTATTTTCTAAGTAAGGAATATGTAACAATTTTTCTCCAAAGGCGAATTGATTATCGGTAAATATTCACTGATATTCACTTAGCAATCAGCAACTGAATTCTTAGTACCTCGTTCCAGGCTACAATGGAGTTGTGCTCCGGTGGCACCGCGTTTACATTACTGCTGTCGTACTCATGACTTGGAGTGAGGACAATCGATGGAGGTGAAAAGTAGGGATCGGTAAAGTTGACGATCTATTACAATTATAAGACACACTGTGTAAGCTGTCAATTGCGAATTAGGTTTTAAGGCTGTATTTTCTCCCAAAAATTATCAGTCTCACTCGTTTTTAGGTTTGTCTCCAAGATACCTGGCAAAATGCGTCGTTGTCGTCTTCACTCGGTTGAAGAGAATTTGGAAATTGAAGAATAATGATCTCGTTATGAGCCCAAGAGAGTGGAACCTCAGTGAAAGCCATCCATACCTAAGAAGAAAAGAAGAACCCATCTTTACATAATAATAAACAACTTAAGGAACGGGAAGGAGAAAAGAGTTGAAGTAAATAAGACGGTAAGAAATTAAAAAGCATGATGCAATAACATATACCACTTCAATATCCTTGTGACGTCCATCAAACGTTCTTGCTTCTCTCAAACAAATCGTAAATTCATCTCTAGCGATGTGTTCTACCCAAATAGCAGCAGCATCTTGCCTTTTGTTCAGTACGTTGTGACGAGCTGTGATAAAAACTTTGGGCTTGTTTGGGAACCCCTTTTGGATTAAATAAAAATATGTTAAATAAGGTGAAGCGTCAATCGTACAAATCATAAAGTATTGGAATGGGATTGGAATAGACGTTCTAAGTGGATTTAAGCCATTATTAAAATTGCTTAGTCACCGAACCAACCTGTGATAAAGGTACTCGGTTACATTGTGTTCCTGTCGTCCAGTCGTTGAATCTGGTACTTCCTTCAGCCACACCTGATTCAGTCACTTGATAAGCAACCCAGTTCACTCGCACAGTCCCCTCGAACCCAGCCCCGCTCTCAACCACACACACCCTAAACCCACTCGTAGTTACGGACTCGGTCCACGTGAATCCTACGTCATGCACTCGTGACGAGTTTGTTCCCAGGCTCAATGATGTGAAGACTTTCATTGGATCACTCCCAGTGAAGGATGATGGGAAGGTTACTGTGTCACAGTAAAATCCATCGACAACTGAGCGTCCGATCTGTATTTTTCCTTGCTGTAACCCTTTAACAACGAGTTCAAATAATGAAAACTTTACACTGAAAAAGAGACATAATCACCTATGTCATATCATATAATTTGAGGTTACTATTTAGGTAGTTTTGTCGAACATTTTCGAGCTTAACAGTTCATCTTCAGGATAATTTGGTTTAGTCCTGAAATTGAACTGTTAAGTTCGAAAACGTTCGACAAAACTACTTAAATAGTAACCTTCAAATTATATGATACATTTTAAAAAAACATAATCATAAACTTTACGTATTACTGATTATTTTATAACATATATTTATAGCATCAGCAGATTCTACGGATACCGTAGGCTTCATATAAAAATAGTTGTAAGTCAAAAATGTAGATTTGGCATCCTTCCGGGGTCTTTTTATTCTTTATTCTTTATTCATTTTTTGTTGCAAGCATCAGGATCCTGGTTTTACTCATAAATAGCTAGAAAAATCAACTAGCAGTAGATCATTTTCGAACTATATGTTTTCCTAAATGAATTTTCGAAAGGAATGCAAAAGTTCAAAATTACTCTTATTTTAAGCGTATTTTTCTGCATGATAGTTTTTACCCCTAAGTTTTGAAAAAAAATTGATCCGTGTATTTTACAGCCATAAGCATCCTTATATCTTGTGAAAAAGACAATCGAAGTTTTCTATCTTTTTCACTCTTTAGATCGTTTATAGCGGGTTTTTCCCCAAATCTCCCTAATACGATAAAAGATGTTTCTTACCGCTAACAGCGCCAGCAGCAAGCACGAAGAGCACTACAGCAGCAATTTTTGCCATAGCTGATAATGGTCCTTCACCGTAATGAGTTATGGATGCTTGAGGCAGCTTTATTTATCGTAATGGCAGTAAGAATGACGTAACTTACAACCTCTTTGATCAACAACAATATTCTCAAAACCTTAAAACTTGATTCAAGCCTAGTAAACCCACGATAAATCACATTCCAAACATTCATGCATACATACTTTTATTTGTGAAAGCAGGTTAGCTAAACTACGCAGCCACAGGCTGATGTGGACCTGCTGTCTAAACTAATTACAATAATATATAAATAACTAAATAGAAATTTCTAAAAGGCAAGAATATAGAAATTCAATTAAAATGTTCTTATGTTTGTTAGTATTATTCAATAGATAAATAAATAGAAATTCAATAAATAAATAAATAAATGTTTACGATGTTGATCGAAGTGTGTTTCTCCCCTCTAAACGTCTAAATATGCGATTCCTTTAGGAAATGGAAAAGAATATAATGCCTTTATTTAAACACGATAATATTTAAAGCTAGTAAAAGCTTGTGGGGTCGTGCTTTCTCCTTTTGATGGAGAAGTTCTATTTTGATTGGATACCATGAGCTTCATGTTGTTTGTGTACGGCAAGAAGTAAAATTTTACCAAGTAATAGTAATATAAGTAATAAGGCTACTTTATAATCTATTTCATAGTTCATGCAAAACCGAAAAGTCCTGTCAAAAAATCAGCGTTTTCCTAAGTTACTTAAATTTTTTTAGAAAATATGTAAATAGAAGCATTTTTCTTGCGGTATCCTACAACAAGATGAAGCCATTGTTTTCTGATTGGGTACTAATAATAAAATTCATCACAAGTGAATTTTCTCAAATCCAACAGAGTCATATAATGCAGTTTTTCCTAAGTTACCTGAACGTTTTTTGAGAAACATGTAAATAATAAAAGGTTAACTTAAAAATACTCCAATACTTTGATTTAAGGTAATACCGGATCTTCAAGATTCTTCTATGATTTTTTTATTCATTTCTGTCATTTGAAGTTCATTATTTATTCAAATAATGAAAAAAGAGAAGGGGGTTATCGTATTGGTTATCGAGATATATGAGGCTTCAAAAAAGAGGGATTTTTCAGTTTTCTGAGCGTTTTTTGCCGAAAATCTGCCTCCTCTAATAAATTCGAATTACTCGAATCGATTTAACAAAGATAAACAGAAAACTGTTTTAAACTATAGGTGTTGAGTTTAGAAAACATATCTAGATAAAAAATCCATCCAATCTTTGCAAGTAGTGTGAAAAGTTAATTCTAGAAGCGAAATTGCTTGTAATTCGATGCAGTTATATGCGTGTGTAGTTGAAAAAATGTTGAAAATTCATAACAATTTTAACTATGAATTTTTTTCTTTCCGCACTAAATCCAAAGAACGTGATATCTAGCTCGGAATGAAAAGGAAAAAAATGGGGGTCACCGTTCACCGTACTAATAGACGAGCTATGAGCGACTAAATCAAAATACACATATCCTGTCCGCGCTGGACTGCGTTCTAGTACATTAACCTTCGTCTGAAACATGTCAAATCGTCTTTGTAATCTCCAGAGAATCTAAGACGTATTTCGAATTGATTTTGAGAATAACGTCAAATCCATTTTTTGTTACTTCATTTTTATACACTTATGAATATGTTTTGAATCAAAAGAGTGATCAAGTCAGGCAATGAAAATCTAAGCATGTTTTGAAAACATTTCGTTTTTGCCTCAAATGTTCCATGAATTAGCGAAATACTTTGTTAAGTTATTAACATTATTTAATGAATTTTATTTTATTGACATTATTTAAATCAATTTTCAAAACAGCGCAAATAGTCTACACCCATCCAATTGCAAAGCTGTTTTTACTTTGATGTCAATAATTTCTGATACTACCTGATACTCTTTTTTGCTAGGATCTAGCTAGGAAAGCGTCTAATAATAATCAATGGACCTGTTTTGTTTCAATAGGCCATTCACGGATCCCGTTACTCAACGTCAGCCTCGTCAGCGTGTAATTATTCTTTAGAATTTGACTACAGTCCGCAGTAATGAAAGGAATTTACACATCAACGAACAATTGGAACACTTAAAAATTTCTCAGGTTGTAGTAGGCAATTTCTAAAGGATATTTTACACGTTGACGAGTCTGAGGTTGAGCTGCGGGATTTGTGAAATGGTCTATTGCTTGGCTTGTTTATTCCCCTGATCTATTCAGGATTTTGAATTCTAGTCGTAGAAACAGTTGTAGTTTTATTAGATAGGAAGGTTCTTGAATAAAGTATCATTTAAGAAGAGAAAGCAACATTGATCCGACGCCAGCGGCCGAAAAACCTCTAAGGTGTATATTAAGTCTGTGACGAGCGAGCAATCGAGGTGGTAAAAATATGGGGGGTTAGGTGGTTGGATAGAGGTTTTAGGTGGATGACTTTTTCAAAGTTTTTATGCAGCATATCAAGCAATTGCTCTATAAAACGTGTCGTTTCTGCTCAGCCATTTTCTATGTCCATATATGGCAACTAATTACCATATTTGGAGTTTGAGGTATGTTTGTTTTGCAAAAAAGACCATTTTTTCGAGGTAAATTTAATCCAAACTAAAGAAATTCGAGTGAAAACACATTTCTACGTCGGCCATTTTGTTTTTTGTCCAAGAAAAGACTGAAGAATAGACACAGGGTGACCGTTGTTTGATAGTCCGTTTACCACAGGAAGCCCGCGAAAACGACACTGATTGTTTGATATGATATCAGTAAAAATGTGAATTTTCGTGAACATCGTGAAAATTAAGACTCGCTTTTTAAAACGGCGTTTACCTACTATGAGACGTGACTACGTTAAATATGTTATTAGTAGTTTACCCTATTTTCGGATGGCTGATATCGTGGGCTCGAGCCCTGGCGGCAAAAACAGCAGGGGTCTCAAAATGAATACTGAAAGAGAAGGTATTGCCATAACTCTGGAAAATATATATTATATATATCAAATGACCAGACCTTAACGTGGATTTGATTAGTTTTATTTGTAAAAATGGCGATCGAGTCCCGATGAGCTAGAAATTGCAAACTTCACTAAGAGTAAAGTGACAATTACGTCGACATATCTCGAGTTTAAAAAAGCATACTATAGTCGATATTGTGCGTTCTTTCCACCGCTATTTTTGTGCTTACTCCATGAAATCCTTTTTGGCTTCTTGAGAAAGTGAGTGAGGCTCAGGTTTAGTCGGGTTTATTAACTGGGATGGGTGTCCTAAACCTTGTGCACAGCCGATCTTTTATTGCTTTTTTTAAATATTTTTCTTGGCTAGATAAAGAACTTTATTGTTCTTGCTAGTAATCAGAGGTAATGTAGCCAATTCCTGTCCACGCAAATTCTTTGCACAGTCTCCGCGCGGCAGATTAGCACCATAGTCATATCCATATCACCGATATATCTTGAGGTATTCCGCACCATTTACGACAGGTTAGTTTAATTCATGATTCATTTGGTTTAAAGAACAAAACATAGGATTAAAATAAGAATAGATAGTTCTTCCAATCAATTAAACTAAACCTTTTTTAACAGTACTATGATGGAACAACCAAAAATCATTTTCCGATCGAATGGTGCGGTCTTACTGGGTGTCTTAGGAATCACTCGTATTGCAATGCTATGTCGGCTTCAGCTTAAAATGAAAAAAAGTTAAGTTGAATTTCTATTTACATGTTTCTTAAAAACTTTCAGGTATCTTAGGAAAAACTGCAATATATGTCTCTTTTAGATTTGAGAAATTTAACCCTGATGATAAAAGGTATAATGAATACCCAATTAAAGTAAAGGGAAAACTTCAGCTTGGTATAGATTACGGCGAAAAAACGACGTTCTGTTGACATATTTTCTAAAACTTTCTAGTAACTTAGGAAAGCACTACTTTTTTGACACGACGCTAGTTTTGATGAACTAGATAGTAGATTGTTTTCTCTTTATGGACAAAACTCTTACTTGGTCAAATTTACTTTCAGCAACAAACAAAACAAAACTAGTGTCTCGATGAAAATAGAACTTCTTCTTCAAAAGAAATTGCATATTTATGGTTAAGAGATGAGAAAATTAAATTCGATCAGCATTATCAAGGGTTGATCCAGCCAAAAAATTATGGGAGGGGGGGGGGGGCTAATTGACTTTAGGGGGAGGGGGGAGCTAAGCTAATTGAGTTTAGGGGCCTAATTGAGTTTAGGGGAGCTAATTAAGTTTAGGTGGACTAATAGAGTTTAAGTGGAGCCAATTGAGTTTAGGAGGGGCTAATTGAGTTTAGATGGGGCTTATTGAGTTTAGTGGGGGAGGGGGGGGGGGTCACTATTCAAAGTGAAACAAAGTGAACACAAACTGTTAAATAGAACCCTAATTCTTTTGAGATGAAATATATAGTTTTCTATTAAAATAGTAGACTGATTTCAAGATTAATAATAAATGCAAAAAAATTCAATATTTTGTCTATTTCTCGAAGAAATAACCCCAGGGAAATAACGCGAATAATGAATAATTTCTTTTTACATTGAGCAAACTCACAGATCACAAGTGACCCACTAATGTAAACTTCCTAAAGTTATGTCAGCACATACGATGGCCGAGGAGAGTTTTTTGATTTCCGACTTCTGATTTCCGATTTTTTTTACAATATTTTTTTATTATTTATTATTATTATTATTTTTTATTTTTTAAAGTGTACAGGTGAGCAGGTGATCCATCCTTAGCTTTTGTATTACTTTTTTATTAGAATTTTGAAAACAACAAAATAAGAACGAATTAAACAAGCAACAAGAGGTTAACAAAATAATAGCAATTTAAAATAAGAAAAAAATATAAGTATACCAACTCACTAAGTATTCATAACAAATAAAAAAAGAGGGATTACAATTATCATAAACACACACATAACAGGACATAATGGCAACTCAGACTTTTTTAATGGCAAGAAAAGAAAAATATATTATTATAGAAGAAAAATATGTTATTGTATAGATAATAAATTTTTAAATGATTCTTCTTAAATGACCTAAGCGATTGGGACTTAAGACTATCAGGAATTTGTTCCTTTCCTCCCTCCCTCCTTCAACCTTTTTTCCTTCCTTCCTTCCTTCCTTCCTTCCTTCCTTCCTTCGTAGTTTTAATAGCTTTTAAGGTAAGAGCATAATGTAAATCATTTCAATCCTATATTAGGATAACAAACTAGCCCTCTGTAACTAAAATGTTCTCTCAGTGGCTTATATTGCTGCCGTCTTGGAGTTTGACTATGATTTTCGCGTCAAGATCTACGCGCATGCTCTCAGTTCGGAACTCTTGCTAAGCCTACATAGAAGAATATAATTCTGCCCGATGGGTTTCTTATTATATTGACTTAACAGCACTTAATAACGGTACGATATATATTTCTAGTTTATTTGGATCCCATTTTTTTCTTAAAGGTCGAACAGCTATTAAGTTGAGCATGCAAACCGCAGAAAGATAAGCTGACAATTAAGTTTGCATTTTTGGTGAAGGAATTTCTGGTTTCCTATTAACTCCACAGCATGTTGTTTCATGCTTGGGGATTTTGACACGAAATGACTCAATTTCAGTTATAACTTTCATGCTGTATCACCTGGGTCAATAAGAAGAAAAGAAGAATGCGTTTATGAAATAATTGTATAGGATAACTGATAAGACAGTTCATTTGAATTCAGGTTCTCCACTCACAAACATTACGTTCACCAATCTTGGTGCAACTGGTCGCTTTGGTCCAACATCAATTGGTAGTCATTATGATGGTCAAAGTCATTATGGACAGGTTACTTTATCATCTGGAATACAACTATGGAGAGTACCACATACTGGTTTGTATAGAATAGAAGCTGTTGGTGCTAGCGGTGGCTATGACACTGGACAGAATTCCCGTCTTTACCGAGGACGGGGTGCTCGTATGATTGGTACATTTCAACTATCTAGAAGGAGAACTTATCAAACTGAATACTCGTAGGACAAGGGTGGGACAAGGGTGGAATAAACACTGTATCCAGATCTTCGTCTGGAGGAGGAGGTAGCATTGTTGTTAGAAACGATAATACCCCCCCCCCTCCTGATCATTGCTGGTGGAGGAGCTGGTATCGAATTTGGTAAACGAGACGAGAGTGGATGCTAGTGTGTCCACATCTGGTAATCATGGATATGGGGGAGTGAGTGGGCTTGAGGAATTAATGGTTACGGAGCAACAGTGGCTGACAGTGGTAATTCAAGTACAGGATTGAAAACAAATGTCAGCATGGCAAATAATACTGTAGAGAAGGGTATTCACTATAACACTACACAACCTTAATCTACACAAAATCCAAACCCCTAAATTAATAACTTCAGAGAAATCTCATATTGGTCAAAATCAAATATTAAATGCTAAAATATAATTATCGAATTACACTATCAAAAACACATTTAGAAAACGTGAAATTAAATTCGTTGTATATTCGACGTCATTCCACCGTTCATATAGATTTCATAATTGATTCAACCAAGTCCATTTTATTGCAAAAACTTAATCCACCTTTAACTAAAGAAGCCCATATAGGTGACATTGCTGCAAAAAATATGAGCTGTCATAAAAAAGAAACGAGTTGCTGCACTGCATGTTAAGCGATAAGCACTGCATGAGCTGTTTGCCGATTATTTGAACTGACTTTTAGCTTAATATATATATTTAGGCACTGCCTAAAAGCGGAGCTCCCGATAGTCACAGGGAGAACAATTTGAATGAAACTGAAAGTTAAAAATAAGATAGGGGGGAAAATCTTCAATTATTTTTTATTCGAGATGAAGATAATATCTCCCATAATAAAAACCATGCAGTGAAATCGAATTGAAATGCACTACGTTGCTTTTTTTCCAGCGAGTATATACTCTCCCACTTAGGAATTTTGTACACAACTCACCGCCACCCCCAGGGGCTAGTTTTGCTCTTGGAAGATTTTTCGACAAATTTTCCGAAAAAAAACGACATTTTTAGGCTTTAAATCTCTTTTACTTACAAAAAACGAAAGATAACTACAGATAATCCAATACAATATCAAGTTTAGTAAAATGTACCTCGGATGTCTTTCATTGAAATTGAAATCAAGACCAAAAAACAGACTTGAAAACTGGTTAAGGTTGAGAAAAGTATAAGCTTACTTTAATAATTACGTCTTTTACAGAACGAGACGTTTTACATTCAGTTAAACTAAACAAGAACAACTAAGACAAAATAGAAAATAAAGGCAATGCAAAAAGGCAATGCAAAATGACGAATTTCTTGGTCAGTAAATTGGCGTTTGTAAATGTTTTTGAATATTTTTTACGGCTTTGTAAAGTGAAAGTCTAGGTCTTTCTACAACAACATCTCTCAACAAAACAAATTTAAGCTCATTTTTATAATCAGACTTGCTCGAATAGCTTAACAAACAGTTGAATATTTGGAGTAAATTTATATTTTCATTCAATACTTAAATAAATTATCTGTAGAAATAAAATTTTTAAATGAAAGTCTTCGTTGTTTTGAAGATGGGACCCCGCGATAGGAGGCGAATCTTTCTTGAACGAAAAACATACGATAGTTGGTAGAAAACAACGTTTTACAACGTTAACCGAATTGCTAAAGATTTACAAAGCTAAATAAAGGACGAATATTTGTTGTAATATGCTCTTCATTTTATATTTACTCCAACATTAAAATAAATTAAGCTTATCTACAGAAATAATAAAAGCTTTGAGGGAAAGTCTTAACTTAACATATACTTTAGAAGATAAACAACGTTTTATTAAATGAGCAGGTATAGGACGATTGCTTCAAATTACACTATACATTAGTATATTTACTGTTATTTAATATTTTTCCCATCAATGGCCGGATGGAGATCAAATTTTGTCCAATTTTAACTTTAGCTTGGGGAGGAGCTGAAGCAATTGAAAGTAAAATTAAAACCGTTGCTTGTGCCGACTTTTATCATTTTCGTTATTCCTTCCCTTTACGTACGAAGGTCGAATCAGTATCCATTCGTTATGAACTGGTTAGCTTTAGTACTGCTTTTGTATAAAGCACACTGCATCACATGTAATGAACAGGACGACTATTTCAACAAGGACAAAGGTTTGCTTTTTGATGCTTTTCCTGCGTCCATTTTGTCCTTTCCCATCCACACCAAAGACATTCAGCAACAAACCACTCAAGTTCCTGATAAAATGGAGTGTGTCTTTGCCTGTGTTGGGGTTCCTTGGTGTCAATCGATGAACTTTCAAACCACAGCCAAGAATAACGGACTTCACGTATGTGAGCTGTTATCAACTGATAAACATACTCACCCGAAGAACATGATACAAAATAACGCATTTGTTCATTTCAGTATCCAGGTAATTTCTAAAGATTATAGTCAAGATAGTTTCTCGTTCTTCCAGAATTATTAACAAGGAAACCAATAAAACTGATGAAAACTTTTTTCTCTCCAGAACCCGTGTGCAGAGACACCATGTCTCAATGGTGGCACCTGCAGGCTTCAGAAAAACAGGCAGGAGTATCGCTGTCAATGTAAGAAAGGATTTCATGGGAACAAATGCCAAAATGGTGAGTTTCAAATTACTGCAATAATTATTGCTAGCTAATGATATAATATCCCCTGAATCACCCAAGTATATAACTGCATAACTTTAGCAATATTCTAAGCCGAGACGTTTTTGGTTTTGAGTCATAAACTTCTCGTGTTTTTTTTTCCTTCAGTATATTTTTAAATCTTGAATCAGGAAATATAGGGAACAATAAGAAAAAACTGAAAACATTTTAAGGTAGATGTCAGCAAAAATTAAACAAAATCGAAATTTGTTGGCAACAGTCAAAAAATCGATTTCGCTTATATTCAAGTATAGGGTAGACATATAGCCAAAACAAATCGTGGTATACTTCGTTTTTTGAAATATGGCTTTATTTTCGAGGAAACGAGGAAAACCAATTTGTGCATAATTGACCCTCTGAGAGAGCCAAAATATCATCCAACTTCGAGGGCCTCGCGTGCCTTTGCAAAATTGTGTATGGACTTGATTGTTGAAAAACTTTATTTAACATTGTCTTGGCTTTAAATCTGTGCAATTTTATTATTTTCCAATAAGTTTATGTTGTTTTTTATTACCAAGTTACTTTGGCACGTCATCAAATATAAAGAACTTTCAAAAAATATTTAAACCATGTGCTATATATAATAAAACGTCAGTATTTAGAAATTGAGAAGTTAAAACCATGTTCTAATCGTGAGTAAAATGATTTTTTGGGGCATTTTGTTCTGCAACGAGTAATGGAGATTTAAAATAAAAAGTAACTTGGTAATAAAAATTTATTGGAAAATAATGAAATTTCACAGATTAAAGACACGACAAGACAATGTTGCCTGTGAAAAAAGTTTTTCAACAATCAAGTCCATACATATTTTTTGCAAAGGCACGCGAGGCACTCGAAGTTGGATGATATTTTGGCTCTCTCAGAGGTCAATTATGCACAAATTGGTTTTTCTCGGAAATAAAGCGATAGTTTGGCAAATGAAGTATACCACGGTTTACATCGCATCAAGGTCTTCCTAATAGTATAATATAATATGAGCAAATTCGAATTTACGACTGTTGCCCGCGTATGTTCGATTTTTGCTGACATCCTCTCTTAACGTTTTCTAAGTAATTGAAGACTGAATCCTGTTGTGTTACGTAAAATATATCACACTAAGCCTCATAGCTTACATTTAACGACAAATATCTTCATATTTTCTTCTACAATTAATGAATATTTAATGAGGAGAAAACAAAGCAAATCACTACTGTGACGGTGGTTTGGAAATGCGTTCTTAATTTGCATTATATTTCGTAAACAACTTTTTCTTTGATTTTCTCCAAGAAAAATTCATAAGTTTGACTGGAGTAGTTTGAAACATTTGAGAGAGTTCTTCCTCCGATTTCCATTTCGGCTGCGCCTCGTTTTTTCACCTCAGTTTTCGGTGTTTGGAAATCGGAGGAAGGACTCTCTCAAGTGTTTGAAATATTACTTCACAGATGTGGACGAGTGTACTGCTGGTACACACAACTGCCATGCTAATGCTACTTGCACAAATATCATGGGCTCGTTCACTTGTCAGTGTAATCTTGGTTACCGAGGAAACGGAGTGACGTGTACAGGTATATTTAATATATAAAGACAATAATATCGGATTTTGGAATCTGGCGCTCATAAGCAATTTTTCATACTCTCTTGTTTACAGATGTTGACGAGTGTACTGTTGGTGCAGACAACTGTCATAATGATGCTACTTGCACGAACACTGGTGGCTCGTTCACTTGTCAGTGTAAACTTGGTTACCAAGGAAACGGAGTGACGTGTACAGGTATCTATAATATATAAAGAAAGTTCATATGTCAATAATATCGGATATTGGAATTTATTTCATTTACTTTATCTAGCTTGTCTGTTGCGTTTTTGCAACAAAAGTGCCAAACATCGGAACATTAATCGAACTGTGGTGAGATGAACTGTTGGTAAATGTCTTTCCTTGTCTGGATAGGTAGTAACTTCTTCGTACGCTTTAACACGGCAATCTGTTGAGAAACTTTCCTAGTTATTCTAGCTATTTGCTTGTCATATTTTAGCTTCTCATCAAAAATTACACCAAGGAGGTTTAGCTCTTCTTTAATTGGAAAAACTTTATCTTCACAGTAGAATGTTGGCTTTGCTTGAGTATTACCCATGACCATTGCTTGATATTTAGATGGATTTCGCTACATTCCGGTACCATTCATCAACGCGGATCAAGTCTTCATTAATCATTTCTTGAACTCGGAGTGGGTTAGTGTCTGCAGCGAAAAGTTTAGTATCATCTGCGTAGGCAGAGAGATCACAGTTTTTAACTACGTAGGTGAGGTCGTTCATAAAAATATTGAAAAGCAAGGGACCTAAGATTGAACCTTGAGGGACCCCTGCTTCAATTTGTTGCCAGGTTTAAA
Source organism: Actinia equina (assembly GCA_011057435.1). NCBI lineage: Eukaryota > Metazoa > Cnidaria > Anthozoa > Actiniaria > Actiniidae > Actinia > Actinia equina. The sequence goes on from WHPX01000448.1 coordinate 67,892, forward strand.
ATTTATCGCTTAGCTTTACTCTTTGATATCGATTTGAGAGATAATTACTAATAAGCATAACAGTGTTGTGAACAGCTGCACCGTATTGTTTTAGCTTTGTAACAATTAGGTCGTGAGACAGAGTATCAAAGGCTTTACTTAAGTCCATTGAGACCAGTTCAATTAGTTTATGGTTGTCTAATTTTCTTTTCCAGTGCTCAGACAAAGTTAATAGAGCTGTGTCGCAGCCGTGGTACTTTCTGTAGGCAAAGACGAACTTGTGATAGATACGCTCAAATTGCGGGCTGATTCGACTGTGTACTAAAGTACCAAATACTTTGGATAACGAGGGTATAATACTAATAGGTCTGTAATTTGATTTGTCTAAACGACAGTCCTTCTTGTATACTGGAATGATTTCTCCTTGTTTCCATTGTTGTGGTATTTCCCCTTTTTCAAAGATGTAGTTTAACAAGGCCACTAAAAGGATGACAAAGTACTTCAGCTGATATTTTGACTGCCCGTGGAGGGATGAGATCAGTTTTGGTTAGACATATGTTTGGAAGCTCTGGAATGTTTTGAGTAATATTAGATAGATCAGAAAGGCTTAGTTGTGATCTGGTGATCGTTTCACTTGCAACACTTGTGAAGAAAGTGTTTAGTGTTTCGCTAATTTGTTGTTGATCTCTAATAGTTTCTCCGTTTTCCTTTAACACTATGGTTTCTTTGGTGTTTTGATTCTTACGCGAGTTGATGTAGGGTTTGATAGTTTTCCAAAATTTCCTCTGGTTACCTCGTTTATCGTTGCATAACTGTTGAAAGTGATCTTTTAAATTTTTGCTATTCTTCTCAACTTTACTACTTTATTACTTAATTAACGATAGTTTTTCCAATCTGCTGGGCTTCTGGTTTTATAGTATTTCTTCTTCATAGCGTCACGCTGTCTCATACATTGTCTTACCACTTTCGTAATAAATGGTGATCCGGTATAGGGACGTCGTTTGAAAGATCGTATTGGAATGTAGTCTTCTAACACTTGATTATACATTTTCTCCCAGCACCAATAAACGTCTTCAACATCGTCGAATACGTAGGAAATTGAGAAGGAACTCGAGTTAAATCTTCAAGAAAGGATTTTTCGTCAAAGTTTTTGAATGATCTTGTTATGACCGTCTTAGCCTTGGGTCTAAGTAGTTTGGTGTTCATTATGGTACCAGAGTTTACCATAAAAGCCGGCACATTTGTAAGGATGACGTCTAAACAGGACGCATTGTTTTTGGATATTCTGGTAGGTTCGTAACGAGAGAGTCAAAATCGTACATGTCGCAAAGATCAAGCAGGAGCTTTCCCTGTTTGCTATTTTCTTGGGGATGTAATATGTCACAGTTTAGATCACCCATGCATACAATACTGTTGTAGGTTAAAATTTCTTCGTCCAATAAATTGGTCAGGTCGGTCACGAAAAAGTATAATTCCAGAGAATGACGTTTTGAAGAGCGTTTTAAGAGCCAGGATGATAAGCAACGTCGGCTACTTCGTAGTGACGTGTTGTGATTTAAGACCATAGAGTTGTGTTTATCCAATATTTCTGTAGATTGCTTTGATAATTTTAACGTGAAAGCTTCTTAAACAAGGCTGTGTGTCCTTAGGTATTTGCCAAAAGTATTAATGTAAGTAAAACTTCCATCGAAGAACCGGAAAAAATATATAACATATAGAGCTATTAAGAAACCTCTTGTCGCCATGTTGAATTCACACTTGAACTTAAGTCGCAAACGAAATTGAAAAACGAAATCACATGACTGGCAGAGTTAGGAGATCACATGAGATAGCAAGATATTCTTCAAAGTTATGTGGGTGTGAGAAGAGAATGGATTCCAAGCTCACCCCACTGAAATGTAATGCATGTTAATATGCGAATTAACAAACCATATGCATTTATAAAATAAATTAAATAGTAAGCACGCTGTGATTGGTTGATATCCATGTTTGCATGAGGCTATGTAAACACAGTTGTGACGTCACAACTTTCGTGTTTTCCCGGTACAAGTTCAAAAATTAAAAAAATTTCCGTTTCTTTTGAGGAATAAAACGCCCCCAAAAATATATTCTGAAGACGAAGTTCCAAATTTTGACTTGTGTCAGGGCCACAGGGATAACCCTATGGTCTCATGCTGGTCTTTCTGATCGTAATATCATGACAATCTCTCGTTGGTCACCGCAAAGAGAATTCCCTCAGGTGCTACAACACACGCCCTCCGTCAGGACAGCTTCGGTTGTTTAGCGACGTGCTTTCTCATGATTTAAGTGCACCGCCCGATAAAGAATACAAGTATTTCAAGGAAACAGTCAGCAGCTCCACAAAATATGTTCTCGAGGCAAGACGAAACAATAAACTTCGCTGCCATATTTTTCTCGCTGTCAAATTGAGCAGCAGTGAGGGGGACTCACGATCGGCCGGCATTGCTAAAAATCACATATTGAAAAACACCAGCCCCCCCCCCCCCCCCCCTCTGGGGTTTTTGGAGCAGTGACGAGGCCCTACAGGGGGTCTTGCGCGATCCGCCGGCCTCGGGAAAAAGTCCCTCACTGCTGCTGTGTTTGGGTACCGCAAACGGAGGTTAAGATATTCCTTAGATATAGATGGACGCCATCAAAAGCATACGAAAAAAAACTGTGCGTAAGCTACGAACTCAGGTGTTGGATCGCCTGGATGCGGACTTTGCCTTCACAACATTTATGGAGGGAGATACAGATGAGACTATTATAAGAGTATATTTTTTTCCCTTTTCCCGGCAACCGTTTTCGGCAACCTTTTTTTGTGTCGTATGTGTGTTCCAAAAGATGTCCAATTGCTATTTCAAAGAGTGTCTCAGAATGTTAACGTCTAGGTTAAATCTTTGTTATGCGTGCATTCCAAAAGGTGTAGTGCTTCGAAAGGGTGTCTGCCAGATCGACGCCCTTCTGCGCTGGATAGATTTGCGCAAAGAGTTCCAAAATACATTCCTATTTTTCTTGTTGTTTTGTTATCCAACATTTAACAAATCAACAATAAATATCTGACCCCCTTTCGAAGAGGGTTTGCAAAGGAAAAGAAGATCTTGGTTTGCGCAAAGAGTTTCAAAATACGTTTTCGTTTTTCTTGTTGTTTTGTTATAAGCATCGAATAACAACATTTAACAAAACAACAATAAATATCAGACCCCCTTTCGAAGAGGGTTTGCAAAGGAAAAGAAGATCTTGGTTTGCGTAAAGAGTTTCCAAATACATTCCTATTTTTCTTGTTGTTTTGTTAGCAGACAACAATACCACAACAAAACAACAAGAAATACGAAGACCTACTTTGTGCCCGCTGCGCTGGTAGCAAGCACCAGAAGTGTCCGTCGTGGGAAGGTGGAGGCGATTTGCCTCTCCCTTCTGCACTATTTTTGCCGCTGCGCCAAATTAGCCACGTAGCCCGGTATTCGAATTTCCTGTATTGTCTTTTGTGCTCTGTAGAGACCTTCCACGATCTCCAGAAGTATTTGTATTGTTCGTTGTTTTCCCAGCATGTATGCGACCATGCCCGTAGCTATGTACAAATACATCTATATCTGTGGGCAAACAGGTATGGATCCACGGGAATACCCCTATGGATCCATAAGTATTCCTGTGGTCGAACCATGGAATACCCATATCTACAGATATATATGGCAACACCCAAAATACTATCCGAGGAAGAAATTGCAGGATTGTTGGAAGACAGACGAAATGGAGTGGGGCTGCAGAAGGTAGCCAAAAAATACGGTATAGGAATACCCAAAATACGCAGGATAGAAAAAGAAAATGGCGTGGAGGTTGCAATACCCGAGAAGCCGCCAACCACGGATCTGCAGAAACATTTCCTGGAAGTACAGGATTCTTTTTCTATAGTGCTGGACGACTTGCAGAAAGCTAGAGAAGAACTCCAAAATGCAAAGGAGGAATTGCTAGCTAGGATGGACCAGACACTGGAAGTGGAAGAAATAGATCCCGAGTTCGAAAACTTGGAGGACGAAGTAGAGGAAGTATCCACGAAGATGGACTGGCAAATAGCTGGCAATGTGCTATTTGCAGTCGTAGGAATTGGAGCCATTGTTTGGGCGTGCATGCAAGAACCCAAAGTCGTATACAAATATATCCCGGCACCTATGCGACCAAAATCTACGATTCCGGAGATGGAGTAGAAAGGGTGTCAATCTGGTCGACACCCTTTGCGGATACGTGCACTATTCTGTCTTTCTTCTTTGCTTTGGTTGTCTTTCCCCTGCCTAATTTGCAATACAGAGGCGGCGGCTGCGTCCAGTCTATCTTTTGCTCTTCTAGGAAGTGTCCCCAGACTGGCGTAGTAGCATGCTCCACAGTGCAGCCCTCCAATACGCACTCTGGGCATTTTTCGGAAAGGAACAGTATTGTCCTTTCTTTTTTTCTGTATGTGGTTTTGGCGTATTTCCAGCATTGGTATTCGCCCGGCTGCATGTGCAGCGCCTGCGTGCATTCTTTGTTTGGCGGTGCTGGCACTTCCAGTAGTCTGTCTGGATTTCTGGACATGGAATGGTCTATTTTCCTAGCCAACTCGTAGTATGTGTCCAAACCGGGTCCTTCCGACACAAAGATGGTTGCTACACCATTTTGCCACTCCACCAATACTTCTTCTTTTGGTATGGCAGTGCGTATGTTGCCGTTGTCTTCGAACTTCCCAGCTGCAAATGCATCCAGTAGGGCTTCCGTGGCCCATGCTACAGACGTTTCTCTATTCCTTCGCAATACTACGCGGTGCCCTTTGGCGGGCCAATCGGGGTCTACGTTCTTTGGTACTGCATAGCCTAGTATTTTGTACTCGCCTGCGGGTATTTGGTCCATTCGGTGTACTTTGGCCCTAGGCGTCTCTGGGCCAAACGGGTTTTCCTCTCCAAAGAACAACTTGTGCAGATTGTCTGTCCTTTTGGAGGTCCTATCCACTAGTTTCCTGTAGTTCTCCAACTCTTTCTCTATCTTCTTCCTGTCCTCTTCTTTCTGCCGCAGGATGGAGTTTCTCTGCTCCAAGAGTTCTGCGTGGTATCTCTTCGTGGCTTCGACCCACTCGTCTCCCTCCAAATCGTCTCGAATATCTTCCAATCTTTGTTGTCGTTTTCTTTTGGATAGGAAGGATATCCTGCGGTCGGTTGGTACTTCCAGGATGCCAAACAAACTCTTTTCCACTCCTATTCGTTGTGCTTTCTTTGTGCGCCATATCCATTCTACGTGCTCCGTAGTTGGGAGAAACTCTGCAATCGTAGGTGGATCTTTGTGTACGCGGGTGGGTTTGGTAGACTCGGCCAATACGGTTGGGGAATCTTTTGTGTAGCAGCGGAGCGGAGCTATTTCCACAGGATCCAATGCTTGCACATCTATGCGAAATATGGGGCATTTGCGCAAACCAAACTCTGCTATAGTCCAAAGTACGCATTCTTCCCACTTTTCGTTGCCCCGTACGCGTATGCCAGCTATGCGTTTGGTTACTCCGTGGCAGTACCAGGCAAGGAATATTTCTTTTGTTTCCTCGGAGCAAATACACAAACATCTGTCCAAATGTTCTGCGAGCGCCAACCACATGTTCTTTGGCGGCTGCACTACAAATATGTCCTGCAAAGGTTCTAGCGTTTCCGCAATGGCGCTGGTGTGGGATTTGGAGAAACCTTTGCCGTAGATGGATATTTCTACCCTGGTGCATCCTCTTTTTTGCACGTCTGGATGTAGAAATGTTCTGCGCAAATGGTCGTTTGGGCAATCCACATACTCTGCAAGTTTTGCACCTACTGGATTTTGCACTTCTCCGGCTTCGAAGTTGGATACTATTTTGTTGTATATTTTCGTGCGTTTGCCTTTTTCCATCCAAGTACAAACATGCTTGCCTACTTGGTGTTCGTTGTCCAAAATGGTTCCTACGCGCCAACCGACACTATACTGCATTTCGTAGCCCATTTGCCGCAGTCTGCGCACCAAAGCGTCTCTGTCCAAAGTACCAGAGAAATCTTGTGTGTAGTCGACGGAATAGATGCCATATCCGTGCCCATGCAAAGTCGTGGAGAATTTGCGTATGTTCTTCCCGACCTCTTCTATTTGCAGCTCCGAAGTATCTACTTTGGCCACGAAGTATCCAGCAGGATCTGTGTTGTGTATTCCATACCATTTGCCTTTGGCATTGGAGCGCTCTTCTATCTTCGCAATGTTTTCTACGATCTTTCCCTGCTTGCAGGTATGTACTATGCTGGTTGGTAGGAACGCCCCAAATGCCTCTGTTGCTGCCGTAGATATCTGCGCAACTATTGTTTTCGCATTCCTGCAGAGCAGCTTCTTGCCATACAGATTCTCTTCGGAAACGAAACCATAGACAAACACATCGTCTACAAACGGCGGCAATCCTTCCAAGGGCCGCAAACTCGTAGTACCTTCGTTTCCACGCAAATAGTCGCAGTTGGATATGTTTGGCAGCAGGTTTCCGTCGCATGCATTGTCCAGCAGCAAATGCGCCAACACTCTACTTTTTGCGCGTATGCCCATTTCTTGCAATGTAGTCGAAATACTCTTTTGGGAGTCCATGTCTATATCTAGGGGTAGAAGGTTTTGGCAACCATATATGCGGGCGTAGCAGGCAACAAGAAAAATAGGAATGTATCCTTCTTCGAAAAGGGGTTTCGTATTTCTTGTTGTTTTGTTAGCAGACAACAAGAAAAATAGGAATGTATTTTGAAACTCTTTGCGCAAACCAAGTTCTTCCTTCCCTTTGCAAACCCTCTTCTGATATCCATTGTTGATTTGTCGAATGTTGGATAACAAAACAACAAGAAAAATAGGAATGCATTTTGGAACTCTTTGCGCCCTTCTTTTTGGAGCACTACACCTTTTTTTGGGAACACGCATACGACACAAAAAAAGGTTGCCGAAAACGGTTGCCGGGAAAAGGGAAAAAAATATACTCTTATAATAAACGTCAACTCCAAACGGTATTCACCTTCGGGCATCAAATTGATTATCCTTTCTGCTCTTTCTTCTGTCATAGTCTCATCTGTATCTCCCTCCATAAATGTTGTGAAGGCAAAGTCCGCATCCAGGCGATCCAACACCTGAGTTCGTAGCTTACGCACAGTTTTGTTTCGTATGCTTTTGATGGCGTCCATCTATATCTAAGGAATATCTTAACCTCCGTTTGCGGTACCCAAACACAGCAGCAGTGAGGGACTTTTTCCCGAGGCCGGCGGATCGCGCAAGACCCCCTGTAGGGCCTCGTCACTGCTCCAAAAACCCCAGGGGGGGCTGGTGTTTTTCAATATGTGATTTTTAGCAATGCCGGCCGATCGTGAGTCCCCCTCACTGCTGCTAATTGAGCAAAACCACGTTTCTTTTAACCGAGAATTCCCTTCACAGTGACACTTGTTATCCACTTTTGATCACTTTCGTGAAGATAATCAATTCTGAAATCTTTTTTTTTTAAGATTTCTTTTCAATCTTTGAACATTTCTTTGTTTTTGTTTTAAGGCTTTAGAAGTGATAAATGTTTAAAATAGCTAGCGATTCTTTCTCGCTTCACATTTGCCTCTTTGACGTTCACCGTTAAAAAAAGGGCAAAAACGTGTCTTGAGAAAGGTATGTAGGCTATCAATTCAAATATTAAAGGGGAGGCTACTAAGCTCAAAACAGTCCTCTAATGGCGGAAAAGAAAGCTAGCGTAGAATCCTACAAAGTTATCGCTATGTTTTTACTCTGCAAGATGGACTTGGACCTTTAAATTTTAGAATCCACTAGAGAAGATAATTATAGTTTTTACAAGGCGAAAGGAATCAATTTAAACAGCGTTAAAAGTGCTGCCGCCATTTATGAGGTCCTTTATGAAAACCATAATTATAGAAATTAATAATTAATTAATTTAATTAATTAATAATTATCTCAAAAAAGATTATTATTATTATTATAATAAGCCATCTTTTTTTGGGAGATAAATCTGGCTTATTATGCGTTCTTGAGGATAAGATAGACTTGTGGACAACAAAACTGAAAGATAGCACAGTCACAAGTGCAGTGAAGTAGGAGAATAACTATGGCAGCCGATTGTTGTCTATTTTCATTTGAATTTGAAACCGGTTTCTAACTGCAGGACTGCATATATTCTAACACTTTATCTTTGCCAAAGCACCTATCTAAGATTTAGAACCAGTTTTGGCATAATATGGATTGAGTGGAACATTAATGCACTTGCGTCGAGCCATGTTGTAGCGGATTTCATATCTATCGATCTTCAATTTGAGAAACGAAGGCAGAAATTAGCCAGATTATGATCGAGTTTGTGTTGAGGATTTTCCAAATTTGATTTAGAAGCCGCGTGGCATCGAGAGCATAGGATTTGCAACGGCCACCCCGATTTTAACACACGATATATGTTATACGATATACGATATACGATATACGATATACGATATAAGAAATAACGATATACGATATACGATATACGATATACGATATACGATATACGATATACGATATACGATATACGATATACGATATACGATATACGATATACGATATACGATATACGATATACGATATACGATATACGATATACGATATACGATATACGATATACGATATACGATATACGATATACGATATACGATACGATATACGATATACGATATACGATATACGATATACGATATACGATATACGATATACGATATACGATATACGATATACGATATACGATATACGATATACGATATACGATATACGATATATATAATAGGCTTTTTGCCAAGGTGTTGACACGAAATGGCTACTTATTCTTTATTTCACCTGTCATGCTTATACCACCTCGGCCAATAAGAAGAAAAAGATTACTTTTTAAAAATATGTTTTTCTGATGATTGATAAGACATTTCATTTGAATTCAGGTCCTCCACTCACAAACATTACGTTCACCAATCTTGGTGCAACAGGTCGTCTTGGTCCAACATCTATTGGTAGTCATTACAATGGTCATAGTCATTATGGACAGGTTACTTTATCATCTGGAATACAACTATGGAGAGTACCACATACTGGTTTGTATAGAATAGAAGCTGTTGGTGCTAGCGGTGGTTATGACACTGGACAGAATTCCAATCTTTACCGTGGACGGGGTGCTCGTATGATTGGTACACTTAAACTTCTAGAAGGAGAACTAATCAAAATACTCGTAGGACAAGAGGGTGGAATAAATACTGTATCCCAATCTTCAAGTGGAGGAGGAGGTAGCTTTGTTGTTAGAAACGATAACACCCCCCTGATCATTGCTGGTGGAGGAGCTGGTATGGAATTGGCTAGACAACGATACTCCAATGCAGATGCTAGTGTAAACGCAACTGGTAATCGTGGACATGGGGGGAGTGAGTGGGCAGGAGGAAGTTACGGTCAAGGCGCTAAACATGCTGACTCAAGTAATTCAGGTACGGGGGGGACACTAGCGATATATAAACAGTTCAAAATTACCAATCCATTAATAATCCATGAGGAAAACACAATAGAAATCATGACCGTGAAGAGGTTTATAAATATAATACAGAATCATGCTCATTTGCATAAACTTTAACTTGGATTTTCTTGGGCAGTTTCACTTTTATCTTGAAAATTTTAGTGAACTTACAAAAGAACTAACCGAGTTTATATATCGTATACAACACGGCCACTCATACTGAATATATTGCTTCAAAAATTCAAATAATAACTTTAAACGATTCAAAACTCGAATTCTGATTTGATTATGATGTTCCTTATATGGAACAATCCAAGAACTCGTCTGAGTTTTGAAATATGATCGAATGAATGATTGAATGAATGATTGAATGAATGATTGAATGAATGATTGAATGAATGATTGAATGAATGATTGAATGAATGATTGAATGAATGATTGAATGAATGATTGAATGAATGATTGAATGAATGATTGAATGAATGATTGAATAAATGATTGAATAAATGATTGAATAAATGATTGAATGAATGATTGAATGAATGATTGAATGAATGATTGAATGAATAATGATTGAATGAATAAATGATTGAATGAATAAATGATTGAATGAATAAATGATTGAATGAATAAATGATTGAATGAATAAATGATTGAATGAATAAATGATATGAATGAATAAATGATTGAATGAATAAATGATTGAATGAATAAATGATTGAATGAATAAATGATTGAATGAATGATTGATGAATGATTGAATGATTGATTGAATGAATGATTGAATGAATAATTGAATGAATGATTGAACGAATGATTGAACGAATGATTGAACGAATGATTGAATGAATGATTGAATGAATGATTGAATGAATGATTGAATGAATGATTGAATGAATAATTGAATGAATGAATGAATGATTGAATGAATGAATGAATGAATGAATGAATGAATGAATGCATGCATGAATGAATGAATGAATGAATGAATGAATGAATGAATGATTGATTGAATGAATGATTGAACGAATGATTGAACGAATGATTGAATGAATGATTGAACGAATGATTGAATGAATGATTAAATGAAATGATTGAACGAATGATTGAATGAATGATTGAATGAATGATTGAATGAATGATTTAATGAATGATGAATGATTAATGAATGAATGATTGAATGATTGAATGATTGAATGATTGAATGATTGAATGATTGAATGATTGAATGATTGAATGATTGAATGGATGATTGAATGAATGAATGATTGAATGAATGAATGAATGAATGAATGAATGAATGAATGAATGAATGAATGAATGAATGAATGAATGATTGATTGAATGAATGATTGAACGAATGATTGAACGAGTGATTGAATGAATGATTGAACGAATGATTGAATGAATGATTGAATGAATGATTGAATGAATGATTGAATGAATGATTGAATGAATGATTGAATGAATGAATGAATGATTAAATGAATGAATGATTGAATGATTGAATGATTGAATGATTGAATGATTGAATGATTGAATGATTGAATGATTGAATGGATGATTGAATGATTGAATGATTGAATGATTGAATGAAGGAATGAATGAATGAATGAATGAATGAATGAATGAATGAATGAATGAATGAATGAATGAATGAACGAACGAACGATTGAGTGAGTGAGTGAGTGAGTGGGTGAGTGAGTGAGTGAGTGAGTGAGTGGTATTAAGATGATTAGCAGAAATACTCACAGAAATGTCCTTCTTTCTTAATCGTGGTTACCCTATTACCATCATCGAGCGTGCTATGCTTAAAGCCTCTTCCATAGATCGTAACACTGTTCTCACCCCTAAATCACGCAATTCTAACCTTAACCGCATTCCATTCACCATCACTTACCATCCTATTAACAACTCTATCAAACCTGTTATTAATCGTAACTTCAATTTACTCAATTCTGATCCAACCACGTCTAACATTTTCAAAGAACGCCCTCTTTTTTCGTTCAAAAGGGATCGCAATTTACGTTCTTTCTTAGTTAAAGGTGTACTTCCTTCTAATAATGAACCCGGTACTTTTCGCTGCTCTCGCAAACGTTGCTACACTTGCCCTTTTGTTGCTTCACTAACTTCTATCAAAGTCCCAAATCCACCTTTAATATTACTGATCATTTTGATTGTACTTCTTCTAACGTCATCTACTGCATTCAATGTTCAAGCTGTAACATGCTCTATGTTGGAGAAACTGGCCGCCGATTGGGTGATCGTTTTAGAGACCACCTTTACGACATTCGAAAGAAAGATTTAAATAAACCAGTTGCTCGGCACTTTAATTCTGCTAAACACTCTTAGCTTAATGCTATTGTTTTTGGTCTTTGTTTAACCCACGGGAGCAACCATCATCGCAAAACAAAAGAAATGCGTGTTATTCATTCACTTTTGGCACCGTTATTCCCCACGGGATGAACGAACGCTTTGCCTACATTTAAATTTTTTCTCACCTATTGTTGCTTTCTATCCTTTTGTTTTCTTTTTGTTTTATGGCTTTTTTTTTTCTTATTGGTTTGTTTTCTCTATCCTCTACTATATAAACATCTCTCTCACTCTTACTTTCTATTGACTCCGACGAAGGATTAACGTCCGAAACGTCAGCTTCTATTTTCACTACGGTGTTCAACTTATAATTCTACGATAAATTGTCACTATTTGTTTATTATTTTTATGGGGGGGGGGGGGGTGGTGGTGTTGGTTTGTAACTATCTATTGATTATTTCTAGGGCGTGGTGGTGGTAATGATTGTCACTATATCTGTTGATTATTTCTAGGGGGAGGTGGTGGTGTTGGTTTGTAACTATCTGTTGATTATTTTTAGGGGGTGGTGGTGGTGGCTTTTACTCGTCTGGCCGCAGCAGTATTCACTTCGGGGGATCTCAAGGCACAGGCGGAGAGGGAGGCAAAGGATTCCTACAAGGCGGAGCTGGAGGAAGGTCGTATGTGAACTCAGTACCCGGTGGTTTTGGAGGAGGTGGAGGTGCTTTTGGGGGGTGGTGGTGGAGCAGCGGGAGGAGGAGGATACTCTGGGGGTGCTAGTGGGGATAACAACGTTGATTCATCTGGGGGTGGTGGAGGGTCGTTAAACATTGGAATAGATCAAAGTAATACTTGTTGCTATAATAACATGGGGCATGGATATGTCATTGTTACAAGTTTTTGAAAATGCCTTCCATGTTTCCATAGTTTGAGATAAAGGTTCAGACGCTAGGGCGAGGTCTTGAATTCTAATGCAAAACCGAGCCCCGTGCGTTTGAACTGGTTTAAAATATCAACTAAGCCCTAAATTCCATTGTTTCGATGCAAAACACGAAATACTAAATTATATTGAATTCAGAGAGGTAGATTACTGTTGCTTTGTTCTTTTGGAAATAGAGTGCTTACAATATATCAGTTTAATTAAAAACCTATCCCGGGTTTATAATTCAGCCTTGTGCTCTCCTGTTGATAGCATTCCGTCCCCGGCTTTAAGAATCTGGGTTTTCCGAAGAATTTAAGAACCCACATCAAACAATGGATTTAGGGTGTGGTTGATTTTTAAAATTGAAGGACATGTTTTCCTTTGTAATCATTGGTCGAAATCGATTATCTTATATTTTGGGTTTGCTCAGTGTAATGTTTATATTCATTACTCAAAATCTGGGTTATAAAGTCTCGTGAGAAACAAGAGATTATTGATATTTGCTTTAAAAAAGGTATTAGCCTCGTGAATGGATAGATGGCTGTTTGTAAAATGCCAATGAGAAGTCAGAGTTCATGGCTCTATTTATATTGTAGCAAATACATTAAGCAGTTGAATATGAAGTGTAAAAGCAAAAATATTCTATAGAAGTGGGACATACAATAGTAACAGAGATAAAGCAAGATTATCGTAATTGAGTGGTACTGTTATGAAACTGATTTAAATAAAGAGGCAAACTCTGTAAAGTCACAATAATTGAACATTAATGGGGATAAAGTGGGAATACAAAAACACATCAAGATTAAACCTATACTCAGGATAAGCAATCTAAAGGAAAAAAAGGTGGAATAATATTCTGCCTCGATGAAAAAAAGAATCAAGTTCAGTCTCGACTTCAACCCATTGTTTCGTGGTCAGTCGGCTTGCGGCTTGTTATAAGTTAGATGAGTAAGCGTGCATGGGCTCCGAGTCAAACATTCTCGACTGTCCTAGCTCGCGATTAGGCACCCACAATTTTAGACTCATACTGAAGACGCCTCTGTTGAGTGCCAGAAAAGAGTGAGACTCGTCAACGGTGCATCTAATTCCGGTCGTGTGGAGGTGTACCATGATGGCCAATGGGAAACAGTGTGCGATGAAACGTGGGATATGAATGACGCTAAAATAGCTTGTCGTGAGCTTGGATGTTCCAGTGCATCGTCGGCTTCAGGAGTGCAAATTATGGTCAGGGGAGCGGACCAATATGGATTGATGACACTAATTGTATTGGCAGTGAAGACTCCTTGCTATCGTGTGGTTACCGTGGATGGAACGCTGGCTGTGGCCATATTGAAGATTCTGGCGTTGTTTGCCAGTAACATATTTGTCTCAACAACGTTTGCTTTGATCACAAATTGGCAGAGACTATTAGATATAGTAACTTATTTGTATGCTAATTTTTTGTTTTTTGTTTTTTTTGTTTTTCCTATTTGTAATAAGAATTTGCTAGTGATTGGAACCACTGATCGATGACCTAAATTATTAATATCTACTAATGCATTGGCGTAAGATTGTTCCGTTATTAAGAAAACCCTTTAAAAACGTCTTCAACTGAATTACTTTTGATTTGGACTCTAAAACTCATTTCCTCGTGCAACTTGAATGGCACCGAAAATTCGTGCAGATCCAAAAAAGGAATTCCTGCAACAAAAATACAAGTTGCGTGCGCTTGACTGTGTTGTATGACCTCATGAGACTCTAATCGCTTTAATTCTGCCACTTTACAAAGTTACCAATACAATGGCTTTATTGTATTAAATGGATTAGCTAAGTTTTATTGTGTAGACCCTGAAGCTTGTATTTATTTATGATCATTGCTTTTTGGCAAACCACTTACCTTTGAATAATCATTCGAACAAAAAGCTTATTAGCAATAATTATTGGAAAAGGGAGTTCATTACTTTAATGCAGTTAGCATGCTGTCATTTTGGTCAGTCTTGAATGTCCTTTGATCAGGAAGGATAGGGCATCATTCGTCATGTTCGGATTCTTGGCTGTAGTATTGCTATCATATACAGTACACTACGGCAAATGTATTGACCAGTATGATGACGATACCAACTGGGACAAAGGTTTACTTTTTGAAGCTTTTCCTGCGTCCATTTTATCCTTTCCCATCCACACCAAAGACATTCAGCAACAAACCACTCAAGTTCCTGATAAAATGGATTGTGTCTTTGCCTGTGTTGGGGTTCCTTCTTGTCGATCGTTGAACTTTCAAACCACAACCCAGAATAATGGACTTCACGTATGTGAGCTGTTATCAACCGATAAACACACTCATCCGCAGAACATGACACGAAACGACACATTTACTCATCTTAGCATCACGGTAGGTACATACAGTTCTCATACTTGGATGCTTATATGTAAAACTAACTGTCGTGTTAGGGTATCATAGCAGGTGCAAAAGTATTGCACTGACATCTCATTTTTGGGGTCTCGGGCGTGATTCCTCGATTCCACATCACACGCGAGTAGCACGTTATATGTAAGACAAACTGTCGTGTTAGGGTTTCACGAGAAGTGCAACAGCATTGAACTGACATCTCAATGTTTTGGGTCTTGGGCGTGAATCCTCGATTATTCCGCATCACATGCGAGTAACACGTTTCGGATCTGCCATTACTAATGCAAGGTTTTTTCTCCATGTTCTCCAGTTTTCTTTCCTCAGCACAATCTAATCAACCCTGATGTTAACGTTTATTGAAGTTAACGTTATTGATAAATAACTAGTTGATGTGCTGACGAGGTGCAAACGTTTTTTTTTTTCATCTAGAACCCATGTGCAAAGAAGCCGAGTGTGAACGACACTCATTGCGTCCTCCATAGCAACAGACAAGACTGTCGTTGTGAATCGTATAATAAACCTGGAAACAACACCATCATTATTGGTAAGTTTTGCTATTGCATCCAGGTGTTCTTTAAGCGGCACCACACCCCTGGAATAATTCATATATTTGAAGATCGATTTCTTACATTTATTTTCTTTTTTACTTTTAACTTGCACCTGTTCAACCATTTTGCCCGTTTTCTTCGGCAAAGGGCTGGGGATCGGTGGGGATTTTTAGAAAATATTTCCCAATGGGAACAGTAGTGAAATTTCACGGGTTTGTCAACTAGTGAGATATGGTAAAATCATTTATATTTCAAGGTACACCGATAAGACTGGCTGGGGCAGAAAACAGTAACAAAGGACGTTTGGAGGTGTACCACAAGGATCAATGGGGTACTGTATGCGAGGATGGATGGGACAAACTTGACGGTCTCGTAGCTTGCAGACAGCTTGGGTTCAAAGATACCGATGGTTTTAGCGTGACTAGGCAAAGTCTTAATAGTCCAATATGGATGAGTAAAGTAGATTGCACAGGAAGCGAAAATAGACTTCAAGACTGTAGTCACGCGGGATGGGGAAGGGCTCATAAATGTACTCATTCAAAAGATGTTGTAATTTCATGTTACCGGTAGGAAGAGGTGTGTGTCTTATGCAACAAATAACTAATGCTTTTATGGTACACTCAACAGAATTACTCAAGAGGAGTACAATTATAGCGCTAATTGGAAAGCCAAAAAAAATGTCACCAGCGGCAAAAAAAAAAAAGCCGTAAAAACTAATAAGAACTAATCTTTTTTCATTTCAGTTGCGCGATGGACTGAAAATTGGCCGCCAAATAGACAAAGATGAACGGCGTCGCCTCGCATTTTTTTACTGAAATTTTTTGAGTGAACTATAAACAAAAAATCGCACGATCTTCTCGAACAATTTTGGAATTAATAGACTCTCGTAATGTTGTGAAAGTTCTTATATATACTAATAATGTACCTGGATTTTAGTAATTTGGTTTTATTTTTTATGTTTTTCTAGAAGACTTTTAAAGGATAACAATTAAATAATAAGGATTTTTCTTATTATTACTTTTCTTTATATTTTAATTTTATGCTTGATAAAACGATTTTTTTTTTTGTATTTTGCTCTTTTTCATGTAGCCCGTATACATACTTCAATTATATACTCACACTTACATTACGAACGTTAAAGATTACACTTGTTCTAGGGATTACTTATAATAATATACCATATATAACGTATACCTGAACAATTCTGTTTCAATTACTTTTGCAATTCTAAGAGGTTTTGTAAGGACAATTAAGTAATTAACCAGAGTTGTTTTTTTCGTAATTGATTTCTGTTTCGCCGAACATTTCACAACTACGGTTTTGGTTTCAGGGTACTATCGTCGTGTACGGATTAACGAAGGACGTAATAGATCTCCGAACAAACGAGTGGGGACTTAGAAATTTTGGTTCTCTTCACCTAGAAAAAAAAAACGTGAAGACACCAAGAATCGAACTCGGTACGTACCTTCGGCGCCAAAGAACTACTACAATGCGAAGCGAATTCGGTCGGGTGTTCTCATTTTTTAGTCATATTTAAACGATGTATCATCGGCATGTCGACATAAATATTTATTATAGTTTAATTTATTCCCCTGACAATTCCCGTACACGACGATACAACCGGTTTCAGAACTTAAATACTTTCTTTATTGGTCATTACATCTTGATAACGTTCAGACCGTTCAGTTCGAAATTTTTCACTTCAACTGAGTTTCCTCCTCGATGACCTACTACAATATTTAGTACAGTGCCAGAGGATAATTGAAATAAGCCTTCCATGGTAGCACCTCGTCCACCATAGTACGTTCCTGGATTGGTACCATAGTCGTATGAATGATTACCACCGCGTGCTCCTCCTGCGCGTATCAGGTATTTCCCTGTACTTGGCACAGTGTATGACTGGATAGTGCCAGTTCGTCCAGTACCAGTAGCAGAGAAACTTGTAATTGGTTCTAAAAGAGAGATTGAATAGGATTGGATAAGTGAAGTTATTCGTTAGACTTAGAAAGTGTAGAAAGTTTGCAGTATAAAAATCTCAAGCGGATCGATTTCCACGCGAGACTGGAATTAAAATATTAGGAGTTTAGTTTTCTAATAATAGCAATCATCGAAATATCAACAGTTTTCTGGCAAAGTTTCAGCGCGATTTGAGAGAAGAGCGGATTTTGAAAAAACCTGCTAAGGCGGCCTCAAATCGCGCTGAACTTCAACAGAAGACTGAATGAAGTAAAAGCAACAACTGCAGCAAGTTTAATTTTGAGGTTTGTTTTGAGTGAAACATTTTATTTTTGTCATGACTTAATCATAACTCCCATACATTCCCTTATAAAACATACAAAGGAACCTTGTTTGGGCTGCCTGTGTCATTCACACCTAAACATGTTTAGTTAAACTGTGTTTTCATTAGGAAAAAATTGAGAAACTAGAAACCTACAATATAATGAAAAAGGACAAAGGATATCTTACATGCATTATTTCACCAAATATTGTGCAGTGTTTGTAGATATATAGTTTTTCAAACCTGTTTAGTTAAACCACTTTAAAACATCTTAAACCTTGGTGTGAATGAGTTGTAAGCTTTATTATGTATGTTCGGAAATAGGCGCAAGCAAAAATTTTATAAAACGCGTTAAGGACGAAATAGTTCATTTTATTTGGAACGGGAAAAAAACCTAAAATTCAATGACAAAACTTTGATTGCAACGAAAACGGAGGGAGGACTTAAACTCTCTGATGTTGAAAGTATGCTTAAGGCATGCAGCCTCTTTAATTGGATAGTTGACTACGCGATAGCACTTTTAGATAATGGAGAATTATACCACTGATAAATTTAGAGAAAGTAGGAGGAATTACTTGTGTACAAGATATCACTGAATTACCTCATGACCTACTCAAATCGCATAGAAGAGTTCTAAAAGTCTGGGCGGAGATCTGCCATACAACAGTAGATGAAGGAGACCCTTTATAAATCTATCTTAAAGCAACGTTTGTGGAAAAATGTCTTTATCAATATTAATTGCGGTGTTAGTTGAGTAAGAAGATTTCTCAGGGGTAATAAAAGTGGAACAATGTCTTCATCAATATTAATTGTGGTGTTAGTTGAACAACGCCCAGGGTAAACGTCGAACTAACGTCGCACTGAACCTATTTAACATAGAATTAAGGGTGACGATAATTAAACGGCATACTTTATGAATTTAGTTCCGCGTTCTTAAACGGTGTTTGCCGCAAAGTCGCTCCGTATAGTCGCAATGTCCAGCTTGGCTTGTCGAACTTAAGCTGGACTCGAACCAATAGGGTCGTTCTCAAATGCAGGAAACATCTTACTAGGCATGAGCCTGTTTTAAATATAATAGGTTCGACTAAAATAAGCTCATGCTTGGTTAGTTCGACGTTTGCCCTGGACCTAATTGAGTTAAACATGAAATTCGATTGAATTTAACATTCGTATGGAAAGATCCACAAACGTGAAAAACGTTTCCTAATGATTCTAATCAACGTCTCATTCCAGCGACTGTTCAAGTCATGCAGGGCCTTCAGTCAGTAAAGCTCTTTCAGTGTCATAACAAGTTATCATAGGTTTTAAAAACATGCATCTTTTCAGTCAATCTAGAAATGTTATTAATAGCTTTTTGTGAATAAAGTAAAAACATCGTTGATTTTCACATCACTATGTGGGAAGCACATGCTGGTCACAAATTGCATCTTGCGCGTCACATTTGGCTGAGGTTCATGTAATAAGAATATCATGTAAGAAAAGAGATGATCTCTATAACTACCTAGATTCGAATTCTTTTCAGTTTCTGTTTCTCCAGTTTTCCTCCCTCCGCAAAACGTGACAGACTAAATTTGAATTTGATCAATGAGTTTGTCTTGGAGGGACTCAGATCAGCCCAGAAATGAATGACAAATTAAAATGTATTTAATTTTGACAAACGGGACAAACGGATCAAACGCGATGAACTGGACAAATGTGAACAAACGGGTCAACCGTAACGCAATTTATAAACGGGACAAACGCGACAACGTGACACTACGTGACACCATACCGATCAGTGATCTATACTAGTATTGAATGTCTCGAAACCAGTCAGGAATTGTTTGTCTCATCAAATCGACCTGGGTTCGAGTCCTGCCAGGATTGTGGTGTAGTATGTGAGTAGAGTTGTTTGTTGATTCTCCCCCTGCTTCGAGGGTTTTTTCTCCGGGTTGCTCGGGTTTCCGGTTTATTTCGAGTTTAATTGCGTGCCTACTCTTATGGAACACCGCAAGCGGATAAACTAATTATAGCATGATTTCTGAAGAGATTTAAGCTAGTAAAACGCTTAACTTTGCATGTCATAATGAGATAATAGTATTGTTCGGCCAATCAATCATGATCAGTTACTGCAATTTTTATAAAGATGCAAATCTGTGTATGTGGGCTGCACGCTGAAATTTGTTTTTCGCTACCGTCAGTCAAAATATCAAAGGTACCGACTGAAATTATCGTCAGAAATGTAGGTAGTTTAGCGCTGTCCGCTTGTGATAAGGTGGTGAAGTAATGTCGCAAAAAATATTGATTCGCAATTTAAATTGCTATTTAAAAAACATGGAAGATGAAAACAATTTTCACAAGTAAATATTGAAAATGTTCAAAGAAAAAGTAATATTAAAACTTTCTAAAATATTTACAGTTTCTTTTTTAGACAAATATAATAATACTGTTCTGGATGGTTAAAGTTAATCAAAACTGCTTACTTTATCGTATCTTATTTTTACGAATATTTTTATTCGAGGCAGGTGGCTTTTGGTGTTCTGAATTGCGTTCATGGAGGCGCTTGTTAAGGCATTGAATCAGAACAGTTGTCAATTAGCTTTAAAAAGCTTATTTTCTTGCTCAGACAATTCTTTCTATTTCGCAATAATTTATTTAATATTTTTTTACGAATCAAAAATTTTGTTCATTTTTAGCGAGATTCACTCAACAAGATTCCTCTACTGTACGTACATACTGTTTTGTAGTCGTGTCGTATGCCTACAAGAGTCTAAAGTACTTAACAACGGCTTAGAACTCACCTTTTTGGCAGTTGTTCCCATCAAATCCTGTCTTACATTGACAACGATATTCCTGCCTGTTGTTCTGAAGGCTGCAGGTGCCACCATTAAGACAAGGTTGTTGTTCACAAGGGGTCTGTTAAAAAAGAAAATTATCAGCAAATACTAAATGATACTAATAGTTTTAATCCTTCACGAAGAAAAATAGATTAAAGTTCGCATTAAAAAGGACACAAAGAATGAAAGGAAAATCTATCTAGGATACTTTGTCACGCCGACTTGATGGACATTTATATTATTCCCCCCGCTCTTTTAATATTCTTTTTAAAATCATTGTTAATATTCACTAATGTTTCAAGCAATAAATATGATGGTATTTTTTCCATACAAATGCTTAAGCAAATAAAGCTGGTGATATTAATATTGACAATTTTTAAAGAGCATTATCTTTGTATACTGACTGAAATTATACAGTTCAAAACCCATAGCTTAGAACAATAGACTATTGTTCGTTTGTTTCTTATTTTATGTAAATATTTTTTTAGTTGGTTTCTTGATAATAATGACAGGATGTCATCGAAACGTCGAAATCTATCTGCGTTAGTTTTTCTGATTAAAACCCATAGTGTTCACTAAACACCTCAGAAGAATGAAAGATGGAACGTTCTTTAAATTTTCTTGCCTACCGTGACTCTACCGTTTCAGCTAATTAAACTTCTTAATACATCAATTGGCAGACATATCGTACAGTTATTATTTGCATCCCTATTGAGGACTTTTCTCTAGTATTTCTACTTTAAAATCAGTTCAAAAATCAATTGGAACTGGAGAGGGTTTTTTTTCTTAGTCTGTTTGCTGCAAAAATTAAGCATGACACTTCATTTCTGATGCTATCCTTCTTCTAACTTAATAAGTGGGCTTACCTTGATGCTTAGATGAGTAAATGTGTCGTTTATTGTCATGTTCTGCGGATGAGTATTTTTATCTGTTGATAACAGCTCACATACGTGAAGTCCATTATTCTGGGTTGTGGTTTGAAAGTTCACCGACTGACACCAAGGAACCCTAACACAGGCAAAGACACAATCCATTTTATCAGGAACTTGAGTGGTTTGTTGCTGAATGTCTTTGGTGTGGATGGGAAAGGATAAAATGGACTCAGGAAAAGCAGTAAACAGGAATTCATCATACTTGTCCATATGGTCATTCGGTTCATTGCACTTGCTGTAGTGTATAGTACATAACATTAGCACTAAAGTCAACCAAGTCATGGCTAAAGACAAACGATCCTTCGTACTCGAAGGATAGGAAGTAAAAATGACCAAAGTGGCAAAGTTCCAACCTTGATGATTAGGCAATTAGCTATTCAGGCGTAAGTTGTATTGATTTACTCAGCAAGATGCCATCAATCGTTAGCAGGTTATCTTATCAGGGAACTTGTTGACTCTTAAAGTAGTTTTAAAAATGTACGACTTTATGATTTCCCCCCTGCTTTATGGCTAAGGGCTACAAAATAACATTAAATAAAATTATAGAAATAAAAAAAGACTGAAAAATAATTATCAATAATAAATAAAACCCGAAAATATAAAAACGTTAATGAAAACAAGAACCGATGCTACAAAAAAAAGAAAATCAAAAATCAAAAATCAAAAACTTCGCGAACTTCAGTCAGCAAACAGTAGAAAAGCACCGTATAGCAACCTTCGTTTGTTTCGGGGTCACCATAATACCCAAACTTTTAGGGATAACTTAAATATTTAAGAAAACTAAGTGAGCTCGAGGACTATAGATAACTAACTATATAATGTTATTAGAATAAGTTTAAGAGCGGGAACTGAAAGCGACACTTTTAAGTTCCATGTTATATATATATATATATCCAGACATATTTCTACAGTTCGTTTATCCCTTTTGTATGTATATAGACTCAATTGAAGAATCGTTGTCGGTTTCAGAAACATAGAATATAGAAGCTGATATAATAATAATATAATTATAAAATATAATTATGTCATTTCCAATGTGCCATTTCGGTCTCAGCTTTTATGTTCTATGTTTGTGAACCCGACAACGATTCTTCAATTGAGTGTATGTAGCATTTCAAATG
Organism: Actinia equina; assembly: GCA_011057435.1. NCBI lineage: Eukaryota > Metazoa > Cnidaria > Anthozoa > Actiniaria > Actiniidae > Actinia > Actinia equina. Next base: position 90,692 of record WHPX01000448.1, read on the forward strand.
TCAAGCAATCAAATTTGATTTAACTTTTTTTTTTCATTTTAACTTGTGGTGACTAAAAAACATTTATAACCCATATTTCTATATACACCTATTTCAAAAAACGCTGTCCGTCCAAGAACTGAAATGAGAGATCTTGGAATTATTTTTTCGAGTTATTTTTTTTTGGGGGGGGGGGGGAGGTAAAATACAAAGGAACGCATTTCTAACTTAGTCATTTTTCATTTTCCAATCAAAAAGGAAACTACGTTGTTCTGCTGTATATACATTAACTTGCAGCGTGAGGCTTCTCAGTCTCAGATATCGATTTCAGATGATATCCGATCGACAACGTTTTTTGAAATAGATGTAGATAGAAAACGTGATTCATTGAGAGACAGCTTACATAAACTACATATAATAAACAACTTAATCTTATTTTTTGTGTTTATTTTATATTTTCTAAACAGTGCAGAACAAGAAGTTTCTAGCATGTTGTTTAGTGAACATGAAAACAAACCCTATAGCTCGGATGTTTATCTTCAAATTCACACTAAGCCGAAACTGAAATCTGCAGGTGTGCGTTGCAAAGAATAGTGAACTATAGCAGCTAAAAACTACAGAATGATGACAATGTTTGAAAATTAGAAAAAAGAAGATGTTTTTCGTTAAGATAAGATATTCAGTATGTCACAGCGTTCACGTCTAGAGGATTAGAAGCATTTTGGATAATAAACTTCTTTGTACACTATGCTTTGAACCCGACAATAATTTTGCAATTCAGTGTATACTGCAAATGGGGGAAATCGTCATTTAAATGTAACGTACTCTTCTTATTGATTACAGTCTGTTTTCCTTGAAAATAGAATTTAAAGTTTATCCTAAATTTCGTCTTGTTGATATTTTCTAACTATTCCTAGTAGTTCTTAGGACTATTGGCCGTTTTGGTTTCGTATAATCATAAATTGCCAGAGTTGTTTTGTGGGCGTGTTTCTCTCTCTCTCTCTAGCTGTGCGGTGGAGTTGGAGTAACAGCAGGGGACTTATATATTCATTGCAATTCAAGCCTCAAAATCGAGACTCTTGCTTTGAAATAGTCCCATAGGGCTTTAATTGAATTGTTTCTCTGATATTTTCATAAGTTCTTGCAATTAAGTGTACCTCTTCGCTCTTTATAATGATGCCTGCTGGCCTCGAAACGTCGAGAAAATTGGAGTAAACTTGTCCTCCCAAATTTTAAAATTAAAACTTTAAAAACGACTAAAAGTCAAGCTTAAAATTGATTCGTAATCATCTTCCACTTTGTATAAGTATAGAAAATTGCAACTCGTTATTAATATGTATGAACTTTTAGCCTTTAAAGAGCCTTTAGGCGAGATTATACAGCAGTTATAAAGAACTTTCAAACATCACGTCTATTAACGAATTGTACGAAAAAGGCCGTGCGACCTTTCATTTATACTAAACTCGTCCAAATTGTTGAAGTGAAGCATTTATCTGTTTCTTAACGTTCGATAATTTTCTTTTTCTCCTTCTTTTTCTTCTTCTTCTTCTTCTTCTTCTCCTTCTCCTTCTCCTTCTCCTTCTCCTTCTCCTTCTCCTTCTCCTTCTCCTTCTCCTTCTCCTTCTCCTTCTCCTTCTCCTTCTCCTTCTCCTTCTCCTTCTCCTTCTCCTTCTCCTTCTCCTTCTCCTCCTTCTTCTTCTTCTTCTTCTCCTTCTTCTTCTTCTTCTTCTTCATCTTCTTCTTCTTCTTCTTCTTCTTCTTCTTCTTCTTCTTCTTCTTCTTCTTCTTCTTCTTCTTCTTCTTCTTTTTCGCCCTCTTCTTCTTCTTCTTTTTCTTCTCCTTCAAAAAAGATCTAATTAAAGATGATTAAAATGCATAAGAAGATTAGTTGATATTGTTTTTAGTATCATATGGATATCTTTTGTATCTTTTTAAGGGGGGTATTACGTATTTACCTGCCACGTGGTTGCTATATGGAGAAAAAAGAGAATATCTAAGAAGTTTTTCTTATGTTTTCATATTTCGATCGATTTCTGACATGACATCTTCAATTTTATTATTTCTTTTATTTATTTATTAATAAAAAAGGCGTACATTTGGTCGGTTTTACCCTAAAAAATAAAGCTGAGATAATTCGCAACAAAGTTGAGCATGAGTTTTACTCTACATAAAAAAATGGGGAAATTATTTAAATTGAAAATTTTCATCATAATTTGGTAGCCTGGCATTTTCGCCGATTTCTGAAATAATGCTTGTTCCATTTCATCTTAGCTATAATCTTTCTCATTTTTGTGTGAAATGTGAAAATGAAATCTTCTTTTCTAATTTCCTTGGGAGCAACTTAGGAGCTGAATGAATAAAGCTTTATCATATCATGTCCATGGAGGATCTTGTAAGACATGATTTATCTTAAACAATACCTTCGACTCAACTAGTAACCAATTGAAGTCCTTCAAACTGGGTGTAATAGAGATTTCTCATAAGTCCGATTATTTTACGCTACGTTTTACGCGGGTGTGAACTCGTGAAAACAATATATTTGCATGACTAAGACAGCTGGGGAAGTCATCATCGTAATGGTCTAATAAAAGAGAAACAGTCCATTTTTACACAATTAATCAATTCTTTATTGCCAATACAACAATTTCATAAAACATGAGATGCACAACTCTTAGAAAGCGACATTTTTTTCATTTAAACAAAACACACACCAGTCTTAACACTGATTCAGAAAATTCCTAGAAACACTAACGGTAGCTAGACACGACTTTTTTGTATTTATCTCTTGCTCTCTCTCCTTTTACAACTGTACGTTTTCAAAAACATTTTCAATTTTATCGAAAATCACTTGCATTTCTGCATTGTACTTAAAGCCGCATTACACATCAAAGAATGCTTTTCGATGGCCTCTCTCTGCATACTTCCACCGACAATTTTTCAATATATAAATCAACCAGTTCCACAGTCTCTTCTCCCTTTAAGTCGCAATTCGCATGATTTTATCGGGCGAGATGTCTTTGGAATGTTTTCGAGACATGAGTATATCTTCTGGCTGGTGTCCGGAGAGACACACGAGTCCATAACTGAACTGGTTGATAATGTTCGTCGTGAAATTCTTATATCAAGGCGAAACACCGAACCCAGAGTCAGAGAAGGCAGACCATATACACTTAACTAACCGGGTTTTGTTAGTACTGATATGGCTACGCAAATATCCTAGTCTTGATTTCTTGGCTTTTGTTTTTGATGTAAGCATGTCTACAGTTTCTGGGACTATTCATCAGATTGCTCCAATCTTATGGCATCATTTTCGTTCTTTCGTGTCCTGGCCGAGCATTCAGGAATGGAGAAATCTTCGAGGCATCTGGAGACACTTTCCCAACGCCGACTGTGCGACTGCTTAGGCCACATTCGTTTCATACAAGCTGGGTTTCCAGGTCATTTGAATGACGCTGGGATTTATCTCAGAGCGCAGTCGATAGGACCTGGATTAACTTTGAGCTGCTTGCAGATAAAGGATATTCTGCTCGTCGACTTCGCCGATTAGCTACTAGGCAAAATAAATATCACAGAGAGAATAGAATAAAAGTAGAGCATGTCGTTAAATACATAAAGAACCACAAAGCCTCCAAAAATATATGGCGACATCCACGGTGGTTTCATCCTATTATTTTCGAATTATGTGCGTTCATGGCTGAGAGGCACATACCACTTTTCCAGTCACTGTAAGAGTATCAAGATTTTTCTTTACAGTTTTCGCATTATATTGTGTCATATTCTCTTTCATCATATCTTAATATTGTCATTTAGAAACAGACAAAAAACAATTAAATCCTTTTTCTTTGCAGAAAGTGACATGCACAAAAATACTTAATATACTATATCAAAGTGCCTCTCACACTTAACAATAAAGTATAAAGAAAAATAAAAGATCTTTGTATAATGTTCAGAACAAAGAGTGAGATTAGTGTAAATGAAAAATATGTCGCTTTCTAAGAGTTGTGCATTTCATATGTTTTATGAAATTCTTGTATTGACAATAGAGAATTAATTAAAAATGGTTTTTTTTTAGACCATTACAAAGACTTAATCATGCATATGTACGGTTTTCACAAGTTCACACCCGCGTAAAACGTTGCGTAAAATAATCGGACTTATGAGAAATCTTTAATATGATCTGAGCTTTTTGCGCCTTCCACCAATTGATCCCGCGCGGCTGCTGCAGTGTTTTGCACTCTCTGTAGCCAGTTGCGCTGTCTTCCACATTCCATCTATGTGATTATTAGGCTGTGTTTTCACTGTACCTGATGAATTTTTAACCGTTAAACATTTGACTTGTACATACCCTTTACACTTAACCAAATATCATGCGCAAAGCATACTGTTTCCGGCTTCCCAAATTTGCACGGCTAGGCGTACGACTTTTTGTTCTGATAGCTAGCTCAGTCTCGTGTGAACGGAACCCCCTAAACGTACAACTTTTTGACCGAGGTTAAAAATTCTTCCGTAATAATTGAGTAAGCGCGGCCTTAGTTAGGTTAGAACTAAAGGAAAAAAGAGAAGGAATAAGTTTAAAAATCTTATAGTTAATTATTCAAGGACAATTGCTATTAATTAATGATGAACAATGCTATTAAATCATATCAAATATTAACAATACGATGTATTGCTTACTTACGATATAGGCTTTTGTTATTAATACAAATCTAAAATAGACTTTTCGAGAGAGTAAGAGAAAAAAATATATAGTTTTTTAAAGTATATTTTCTATTAAATAGCTTTTTCCAATACTAATTTGGCATTTTTCCTTGTAAATGGAAGCTGGGAGGTTCCAACATGATCACCCGGTATTTTTACAATCCTGAGAAGCATTTGTTTATGAAGTTCTTTTTTGAAGCAAAGTTTTGATAAACTTCCTAAATGTTCCGGGATTTTATTCCAAAAGTTAACGCCTTCATTGAAAGAGAACTCTTTTGTATTTCAAGTCTTTAAAATTTTCAATAAAAGTTGTAGGAGTGTGCGGGATCAAGTATTATAGGAGTGAATCTCATCTAGATTGACAATATGTTTCGAATGTGTAAAGATGCTTTGTTCACTAGAAACTTCGAATATTACATTTGTTAGGGATTTATAATATATACGAGCAACATAACCGATAAAATGTTATCAGTTGCTTAAGCACTAAAGAGCCTAGAGTCGCGGCACTCGGCTACTCGTGCGACTCTTGCCCGCGTGCACCCAAAACTCTATGGGAGCACTTTAATCCGCAAAGAACAATCCTTTATTTGGACACACGTATTATCGGTTTGGTCCAAGATGTTTATTCCATATAAAAATAAGGGATGAAAAAGAGACGTATATACATTGTAAGTAGAGTATTTGTAGGTAAGAAAAGTCTCAGTTTTGATAGTACTCCAACAGATTTTATTTTTTATTACTTTATTTATTATTTATTATTTTATTACTTAAGGAGAGATCGATGTGGTTTTTTTTTTCCATTTCAGGTGTTTATCGACGAACTAGTACACCTGGGTACTTAACATATACTTTAGAAACAATGTTTTATTAAATGAGCAGGTATAGAACGATTGCTTCAAATTACTCTATACATTAGTATATTTACTGTTAATTAATACTTTCCCTATCAATGGCCGGATGAATATCAAATTTCGTTCTCTTCTACTTTTAGCTTGTAACAGGAGCTTAAGCAATTGAAAGTAAGATTAGAACCGTTGCTTGTGCCGAGCCTTAGCATTTTCGTTATTCCTTCCCTTCAGGTACGAAGGTTGAATCAGTAGCCATTCGTAATGAACTGGTTAGCTTTAGTACTGCTTTTGTATAAAGCACACTACATCACATGTAATGAACAGGACGACTATTTCAACAAGGACAAAGGTTTGCTTTTTGATGCTTTTCCTGCGTCCATTTTGTCATTTCCCATCCATACCAAAGTCATTCAGCAACAAACCACTCAAGTTCCTGATAAAATGGAGTGTGTCTTTGCCTGTGTAGGGGTTTCTTGGTGTCAATCGATAAACTTTCAAACCACAGCCAAGAATAATGGACTTCACGTATGTGAGCTGTTATCAACCGATAAACATACACACCCGCAGAACATGATACAAACAACGCATTTGTTCATTTCAGCATCCAGGTAATTTCTAAAGATTACAGTCAAGATAGTTTCTTATTCTTCCAGAATTATTAACAAGGAGACCAATAAGCTGAACAATTTTTTCTCTCCAGAACCCGTGTGCAGAGACACCCTGCCTCAATGGTGGCACCTGCATCCTTCAGAACAACAGGCAGGAATATCGCTGTCAATGTAAGAAAGGATTTGATGGTAACAACTGCCAAAATGGTGAGTTTCAAATCACTGCACAAATTGCTAAGGATTGATTAGATATTCCCTGAATCACATTATTATATAACTACATAACTTTAACTTTTCTAAAGTGACGTTTTTGCCTTTGAGTAACAAACTTCTTCATTTTTTTTCCCAGTATTTTTTAAAAACTTCAAATAGGAAATATACGGTACATTAATAGGGACAGTTTTTTTAAAGGAATCTTTAAAAAGAACTTAACTACCTTCGTATTGATTAAAAGATTCGTATGTATATAGTAAGTAAGTAACTTTATTTAAAGAAGTCTTAAAAAGTATTTACAAAATATCACAAGTTTGGCGAATAGCTAATCTTACTGGTGCATCAATATTTGCGTCTTCTTACAAAAGACCACTCAAATTCGAATCTTTAGACAAATAAAATCTGGGCTGATCCAAGTCAGAGCACGGCTATTTCTCAGATCGAATTTTGGAAAATATCTCTTTGCTGATCCAGGTCGGGCTAAGGCTATCTAACAGAAAGAACCTTGATAAAAATGAAATTAGCGCTGAAAACGACTGAAACATTTGGTGGTTATGGAGCGCTATGACCACCAATGAAACTTTTTGGTCATTTCGAGTTAATTCTCACAGAGGTATTCCGGCTCTATTTGATGAGTTCACTTTTTACAAGAATCCTGGGTTGACGTCAGTCCTTTCGTAATTTCTGTATTGAACATCTCGGCAGCGAAAGGAAATATCAAAAAGTAAATTCCATTCCCTTTATTTTGTAAGGGCTTTGAAATGAGAGAGAGAGAGATCCTATAGGCTTGATAGGCACTTAACTTTCAGTACAAGCATTTTTTTTTTTTAATATATATAATTTGTATAGTCTTTATCGATTAATTGCATCATACCATGCAGGGCGATATGCAGGGCCAATTCTAAGTAAAACGTTATGGCGGAAATCGTATGATTTCACTCTAGTTCAAAAAACACTAGATTCATCAGTGTTTTCGCTGAATGATTCTAGTCTCTTGGTAACAAGTAAACTAAACAGTCTTTATGCAAGTATGATTTTACTCTAGTTCAAAAAACACTAGATTCATCAGTGTTTTCGCTGAATGATTCTAGTCTCTTGGTAACAAGTAAACTAAACAGTCTTTATGCAAGTATGATTTTACTCTAGTTCAAAGAACACTAGATTCGTCAGTGTTTTCGCTGAATGATTCCAGTCTCTTGGTAACAAGTAAACTAAACAGTCTTTATGCAAGTATGATTTTACTCTAGTTCAAAGAACACTAGATTCTTTAGTGAACTAAGCTGACGAGAACTACTATTATATTGAATATCTACCTCACAGTTAGTTTTGTTGGTGAGCATAGCTGATTTGTGATTTCGAAAGCGAGCTTTAACTTGGTTGGATGTTAAACCAACATATGGAAGCTTACACTTATCACAAGAAATAAGATAGATTATATTGGTGGAAGTACACGTAATAGCCTGTTTAATCTTATAAGTGTGACCAGTGGAAAAACTTCTAAAATTATCCGATTGCAACTGCTTGTTGCACTTAAAACAACCATTATTATTAGTTATTGATTGAACATTGTTGGTCTTGTATCTAGAAGGCGCAAGAAGTTCCTTAGGCTTTTAGTTCTTCTAAAAGCAGACATAATAGATTTGGAAGGAAAAATCTCCTGAAGTTGTTAAGAGTTAGGGATAATTTAAGAATGAGATCTTATTATCTTTGTTATATCTGGTAGCCTAGGATTGTAGTCGAGAACTATGGGAAAAAAAATTTTTTTCCCGTTGCAAAGAGAGATTGTAATAGATCAAATATAAAACATCACTTTAGCTGTTACTCCAAGTTTCACGCTTACGCGATCATCAGATTGGACTTTAATATATATACTTTTAAGTGTATCCGCACTGTTTCGCTGCAGATATCAATGAATGTGGTACAAGTCCATGTCAGAATGGTGGAACATGCACAAATACTGCTGGGAGTTATACCTGCACCTGTGCTCCTGGTTGGCAAGCACAACATTGTGATCAAGGTGAGATATATGTGGTATAGGTCTAAATATCTTTTAGATATCTGCCGGGTTTTGTTGCTGTAGTTGTGGTTGTAATGGTTGACTGACGACTAGTGTGGTTATTGCTGTAGAAGGGACTTGGAATTCGATATAAAAAAGTGTTTCGATGCTAAAAGTGTATACATACGGTTTCGCTCCAGATATCAATGAATGTGATACAAGTCCATGTCAGAATAGTGGAACATGCACAAACACTGCAGGAAGCTTCAATTGCGCCTGTGCTCCCGGTTGGCAAGCAAAACAGTGTGATCAAGGTGAGTTATCTTGTATTCGTTTAAAAAAATTTTCCTTTTGTTCTTTATGTCTTTTGGTTTTGTTTTGGTTGTGATTTCTGATGGAAACAGATGATTTTCATTATAAAATTTGAATTTCAGAAGACTTAAAGAATTGAACTGTTATTAAAAGTATATATAAACGATTGCCTTCCAGATATCAATGAATGTGAGACAAATCCGTGTCAGAATGGTGGAACATGCACAAATACTGCTGGGAGTTATACCTGCACCTGTGCTCCTGGTTGGCAAGCACAACATTGTGATCAAGGTGAGATATATGTGGTATAGGTCTAAATATATTTAGATATCTGGGTTTTGTTGCTGTAGCTGTGGTTGTGATGGTTGGCGGCTAGTGTGGTTATTGCTGTAGAAGGGACTTGGAATTTGTTGTAAAAGAAGTGTTTCGTTGCTAATAGTGTATGCATACGGTTTCGCTCCAGATATCAATGAATGTGGTACAAGTCCATGTCAGAATGGTGGAACATGCACAAATACTGCTGGGAGTTATACCTGTACCTGTGCTCCTGGTTGGCAAGCACAACATTGTAATCAAGGTAAGATATATACGTGGTATCGGTCTAAATATTTTGTTGATATCTGGGTTTTGTTGCTGTAGTTGTGGTTGTGATGGTTGATGGCTAGTGTGGTTATTGCTGTAGAAGGGACTTGGAATTTGTTGTAAAAATGTGTTTAGTAGCTAAAAGTGTATACATACGGTTTCGCTCCAGATATCAATGAATGTGATACAAGTCCATGTCAGAATAGTGGAACATGCACAAACACTGCAGGAAGCTTCAATTGCGCCTGTGCTCCCGGCTGGCAAGCACAACAGTGTGATCAAGGTGAGTTATCTTGTATTCGTTTAATTTTTTTCTTCTTTTGTTCTTTATGTCTTTTGGTTTTGTTTTGGTTGTGATTTCTGATGGAAACAGATGATTTTCATTATAAAATTTGAATTTCAGAAGACTTAAAGAATTGGTCTGTTGTTAAAAGTATATATAAACGATTGCCTTCCAGATATCAATGAATGTGGTACAAGTCCATGTCAGAATGGTGGAACATGCACAAATACTGTTGGGAGTTATACCTGCACCTGTGCTCCTGGTTGGCAAGCACAACATTGTGATCAAGGTGAGATATATGTGGTATAGGTCTAAATATTTTTTAGATATCTGCCGGGTTTTGTTGCTGCAGTTGTGGTTGTGATGGTTGATGGCTAGTGTGGTTATTGCTGTAGAAGGGACTTGGAATTCGCTGTAAAAAAAGTGTTTCGATGCTAAAAGTGTATACATACGGTTTCGCTCCAGATGTCAATGAATGTAATACCAACCAACCAATAATAAAGATAATAATAACTTTATTTTATAATTGCGCAAATTCTACATAAATACTCGAATGCGCATAACAAACAACTGATAAATAAAATGATTATGAATTCAAATACATACATAATTAGAAAAAGAAATTCATAAAAATATACATACAAATAAGAAAAATATCAATAAAAAGATTTCTTAAATAAAAAAATGTCTTAATCTTACAATTAAAAGATGAAATAGAATTGGAACATCTAATTTCAAGAGGAAGATTGTTCCATAATTTGAGCGTGGCGCGCTAGAAAGCACGATCACCCAAAGTTTTCTCAGAATAAGATGGAGGATAACTAAGAAGGATGCCATTGTCATTTCTCCAAAGATTATAATTTGAAGAGGGCATCACAGAGATAAGATCAATGAAGTTACCTCGCTGCCAATTGGTTGAGTACCTTAAAAAACAACAATAAGATCTTAAAAACAATTCCTTGATTCACTGGCAACCAGTGTAAATCAAAGAGAAGTGGAGAGATAGGACAGTATTTAGGCATTGAAAAGATCAAACGAGCAGAAACATTTGGACTCACTGAAGCTTTTGCATCTGGTATTGGGGGAGACCAAACTGTAGGCTAGAAATAAAAGCATGCACCAGGGTATTAGTACGTTTTCTAGATAAGTACTTTCTAATACACCTGATGTTATAAATCATGAAGAAAGCAGGGCTACATAACTTAGCTATGTGCTCAGTCATATTTAGGCAGGAATCAAACAACACACCAAGATTTCTAACGCTGGAAGCTTGGAGATATCTCAACACAACCAATTTTGATACCTCTAAGGCATACCTTAGACAAGTGATGCTTCGTACCAACTAAAAGCAATTCAGTCTTATCATCGCTGAGTTTAGGTTTATCCTCAGACATCCACGACCTAATCGCTATGCAATTTTCAACCGCAAAAAGAGCATCGCTTTGTTCATCAATATCATTTGGAGAAAAAGAGAGATATAAAGCTGAATATCATCAGTAAGGCATGGACATGTAATTTCAAAACGTTTACTAGCATATAAAACAAAAAGCAGCGGACTTAAACAAGAACCTTGAGGTACACCCCATTCCACCCAAGACATCATTCACATAAATTAAATAATCTTTAAATGAAAGAGAGTATAGATCCATCAAGTCCAAACTTATGCTGCAGTCTTGATATCAAAAGAGATGATCAATAGCATCAAAAGCCGAACTAAGGCCGGTCAAGAAGCACTAATAAAGTGACATGACCCAAGATAATTTTGCACGTTAAGAAGGGCTGTCTCATTACTGTGATATTTCTGTATAGGCAGATTGAAAATAGGATACAGATTATTGGACATCAAATACTCATGCAGTTGATAGAATACAGATCTTTCCACTAATTTCGAAACAAATTGAAGGTTGCTGACTGGAGGATAGTTCTAAAGAACAGGGTCAAGGCCACGCTTCTTCAAAAGAGGAAGTACTAGAGCCATCTTCCATTCATTAGGGAAATGACCAGATGTAAGAGACAGATTAATCATCTTAGTAATAGCGGGAAGAAGAACATTAATACAGCCACTAACTAAAGAGGCAGGTAATGGATCTAAAGCACAGGATTTCAAATTAGAGGGATTGATTATATACGAGACACTTCAGATTCATCAAGAATGACAACAATTCAGAGAAACAGCTACCTAGGCATGCTTCTCGTTCCATACAACTAGTCTCTGGACAGTATAAATTAGCTAACTTAGACCGAATATTTACTATATATATTCTGTCGAAAAAAGTTACCAAAGTCATTAGCCAGCTTTTAGAGCATCAGAGTAAGGTGTAAACTGATTATCATCTTTAAGATTAAGGAGGTGTTTACTTTCGTTAAACAACTTTCTCTGATTAGAGCTATTATTCTCAATAAAAGTACTATAGTATTCAGAACGAGCCTTTTTCATAAGGTTCGTACAGTAAGCTCTCTTTCTTTTAAACTGCAATAGATTACTCTGCAGCATAGTCGATCTCCATTTCCTCTCTGCTTTCCTCTTCTTTCTTTTAGAAAGTTTTTAATTTCATCCCTAAACCACGCAACACGAAGGACGAACAGAGATAGTCCTGGAAGTAATAGGGGCATGCTTGTCAAGACAATCACGCAAGGTTTCACTATAGAAGCTAACAAAACCATCAAGGCTCATATCAGAATCGAGATGAACACCAGAATCAAAGATATCCTGTCGAAAATCCACAGTATTTACAGATTAAAGTTTCTATAAGAAACATTCTTAACAGGAGGTGTAGGCCTGCTAACCTGAATATAGGTAAGAAAAGAAACATGGTCAGAGATGAATTCGTTAACAATTGGCGTTCGAGAAATGAGGTTATCAGATTGACGAGTGATCACTAAATCTAATCTCTCTGTGTAGCTGATTGAACATGTTGCACCAGGCCCATGGATTCAATTAGCTCTAAGGATCACAAAGAATCCGCATCATTCTGATTATCAACTCTAATATTAAAATCGCCCGAAAACACTAATGGACATGACAAAACTAACGACTCTATAAGTAATCAGAAAATTCAGTGATAAAAGTACTAACAGTAACAGGGTGAGCTAATGAAAACGGAGGTCTATATAACCAACCAATCAACTAACCAACAAACGAACGAAAGGGGGAAGAAAGAAAGAAAACTAAGGGTTTAAAACTTCAAGAAATCAGGATCGAGCCAGTCCATTTCTGAGACAAAAAATATAATATGTAGATCTGATGACGATACTTTGTGAAAGCTGCAGATATTCATACGCGAAAACTCCTAGAATGCTGATTGACAAGTTGGCGAACTTAACATTCTTATATTGATTGCTATGTTGATTGACGATTTCTACATATTTACATTTTTTACGAAAAACATTATTGTGAAGATTAGATTCGAAACACTAAATAGTTACAATAACTGATAAGTCTGTGGCCCTCGAAGTTAATAAAAATCGAACTATATCATATATATATATATAAGATAAATAGAGAAAGAAAAAAATACTTGAAATTTAAAATCTATCGATATGTGCAAAAAATTAAGAATATCAGTAAGAATGTTGTCATGATATTGCTTCTTGATGAAACTACATATTTCCAAGGATAGAAATGAAGTTTCTAAAAAAGTTTTTAAAATAAAACGTTTTGACTGTGAAAGTCATCTTCAGTATGATGTTAATTTGAATACACTCAATTGAAGAATCGTTGTTGGGTTCAGAAACATAGAACATAGAAGCTGAGACAGAAATGGCACATGGGAAGTACGTTAATTGGATGCATGTTGTGACCGGCGACCCGTGATGTTAATACGCGTTTGGCATTCTAAACCGATTGCATGGGTGGCGCAAATGAATAAATTATAATATAATTATGTCATTTCCCATGTGCCATTTCGGTCTCAGCTTTTATGTTATATGTTTCTGAACCCGACAACGATTCTTCAATTGAGTGTATACAACAGTTTAAGTAGTTCATGAAATCCCAGAGGGATAAAGGCTGGCGATAAAACATTGGACTTGTTTGTTTAAGCTGGACTGTTCTCGTGCAATCAAGAGTCCTTCAATTATTCTTCTTTTGAATCGGGATGTTTCTTTGTGAAGAATATTCAATGGTACGAATACTTTGGATGACTTGATAGATGGCGTGCTGGTTGTGAAGTATGTAAGGGATTCTCATGATAAGACTTACGAACATTAAAGTTTCTCATTGTCTCACCAATGTATGTTTCTCCGCATTAACATTCGGCTTTATAGATGGCAGATGATTGATGTTTGTTGGAGTCTTTTAGTTTGAAGAGGCTCTTGCTTTCCTAGTTTGCCAGAGGATAATGAACATACAAACTTTCCGTCAGTAAACTGGTTGAGTTTCTTTAAGAAACTTCGGCTAAGGTGTTCGTTGTCTGTACAATAGGGAAGTTTAAAGACCCATTGCCACTACGGCTCGTGATTTCTATAACGTTTTTCGTGTCCTACAGCTCCAGTCGTGTTTTATCAGAGAACCGAATTAACATAGCTATGCATGATCTATTTGTTAATCAGTGTCAAAGTCAGTGGAGATGCGTTTCGCTCTGAGGAGAGAAAGGCGAGGAAAAAAAGATAATTCCAGACTACATAGAACATAATTTATTTCTTAGTAATCTAACTTATGGCTCTTGAAAACTAAAAGCGAAAACTATAAAACTTGGAAAAAGAATAAAGGAACTACAGATGTAACAATATAAAATCGCTAAACTCAGCAGAAAATGAACATAGAAATAAGTATAATGATAATATTACTGACCTAGTGAAGTGAAGTGGAGTGATATCAAAGTATCTCAAATATTTTCACAGATGTGGACGAATGTACTGGTGGTACACACAACTGTCATGCTTATGCTACTTGCACAAACACTGGTGGTTCGTTCAATTGTCAGTGTAAACCTGGTCACCAAGGCAATGGAGTGACGTGTTCAGGTTTGTATTAATAGTCTACCCATACCTATGGTGGCCTATTGACGCCATAGCAAAATTGGCATGAAATATGACGATTTTTTTTTTTTTTTTGCCTTTTTCCCTTGATATTTTTCAGAAGAGATAATTAGCTAAAAACTAATGTGAGCTGTCACACTCCGTCTCTTTGATAGAGTACAAACAATATAACCGTGAAACTTAAGTAATACTAAATAGCACAATTTCATGCAAATTCCATTGTTTTCTATTGTTTAATTAGCACTATTTTGTACTATTTAGTAATTAGTGTTTCACGGATTAATTGTTTGCACTTTATTTTTTATAAGTTTTTACTTTTTTTTATTTTTCGTTTTGACTATTTCTATTTTTATTTTCATTTTTTTCTCTTAAAAATTTTTTTTTTCACCGTGTTTAACAAAAGAAAAAAGTGTGAAAGTGAAAAAAAAAACCCTCCGTGCCCCAGCAACGCCAACAGCCCTTTCGGCATGGGTTAACTAAAATCTAATTAGGATTATGCTATTTCGAAGTGTACGTTACGTGCGGCAATCGGAGGTATTACATTTAATGAAAATTCACAATATATTTCATGTACGCGTTAAGCTTAAGAACTCTTCTTGCATCTGTTGCATTCCTTCGGAATGAAGTTTACGCACTACGACGAAGATATTGAAGATGTTAAATGGGCTGTTAAGCAAAAGATAAGAAAAAGGAGAAAAAAAAGAAAATACACATAAAAAAGGAAATAAGAAAAAAAGATAGAAAAACGTTTTTGTCATATATTCTATGCCAATTTTGCTATGACGTTTTCCACTCATACGAGATTCATTCTTACGAGAAGCTAATTCAATGTTACAGCATTTCGTACCGTGAAAATGCTGTAAATCAGTACCGTACGTTTCCCACTCATACGATAGCCATTCTTGTGGGAAGCCAATTCAGTGTTACGACATGTACCGTGTACTTGTTACGAAAAACACTCTAATAGTTTTAAATGTGTCACACTATTTCATTATTTTAAAATTGTGTTCTCTCCTGTGCATGGCACCTACAAGCTGAAACGCAAGATTTTCTCAGGTGACATAACCTGGCCATTCGCGCGTTTTTAGAAAGAGTGCCATATACTCAATTGAGAACTTCTAGTATTTTTAGTTTTAATTGTTTTTACTCGACAAATAAAACTTGCAATGATCATAATGAAAGCGATAGCGATAATAATGATAATTCAAAATGGGTTTAATATCCACGGGAACAAACAAGACTGACGCGTGATAAAGGTTCATATGGTTTATTTGATGTCATATTATTTTTTTAAGACTCTGCTGCATGTTATGCTTACTCCAGCCTCAATGAAGCAGATCGAAGTATCTAATCAACGGCGGTCAGCGGTCATCAAATGGCGACTAGAAAATTTGTTAGCCAAATCGGGTTAGCCAAGCGTTTACGAGTCATCAGGGCAGTGGGGCCGCTTGCCTGCACATCTATTGCGCGCTCGAAAAGTCCCCGATGCAATGAAGCAGATGCAGATCAGGATGGTTGAATGGAAGCCCATGCCTCTCGTTCCTATGTTAAGGCGTGGTTAACAGTAATAACTGTGTGCTTTAACTGGTAGCAGTAAGGGCATCTGGGCTGTTGAGAGTGTGGTCATCGTCTAGTTCACAACTGTGGGTGCGATTTTTGTTTATGAGTTGGCAAAAACCTTCCCCAGGCTTGAAGAATCATCGGAGCGATATTGTGTTGATCAGTTTTCAACTTTGATGGGGGCAGGCAACATTTTCCAGACCCCCATTACCTAATAGCATCGATGTTTTCGGGTTACCGGCC